>VZRO01001680.1:344911-382787 GCA_013397915.1 Daphoenositta chrysoptera
AGAGGAAAAAAGAAAACCCAACCCCCAACAGCTGCAGTCCCACCTTTTTCATTTCAAGTGTTCTGCTACACCCAATCATTGCTACTATTTTTCTCCAGAGATTTACTTAATTCATGCTGGAAGAATTTCATCCTTACAAGAATTCCTCTTTTTGATGTAACCCCCAATTCTATAATTTAAAAATACCAAAACCCAGACACAAGACCCCCAAACCATTTCACTTTGCCCCTTTGGCTGATCTGTCCAGTCACATTAACCAAAGGTAGGAACTTCACCCTTCAATCACCAGGAACAGAGGCTCAGCAGCAGGAAGGGAGTGACAGGGCAGCCACTGCATGAACTTTCACGCATTTATTCTCCACCAAATCTTGTTTTCACCTTGGATGCACCAGTTTCACATTCCAGACACCTGCTCCACTTAACCACAGCCTTAGGCCCCATCAGCCGTTCTCGAAGCAGAGGCAGCCTGGTTTAATTTTGGTGCCACACTTAGATTATCTCTAATCTAGCACGGAGCATTTTTGAATACTAACACTAAGAAACAATTTTGAAGACAACAGCTTACGCTGCTTAACACAGCCTTCCTTAAAGCTGAATAATTCCTCCTCGGAAGGTGCCAGCTCGTTCTGCCTTTGAGATGTGCCACTGGCTGCCCGCAGCGGGGCCGAGGGGTGGCCACCCAGCAGTGGCACTGGACATATGCTCTGAGGCCAGCGCTCGGGGGGGACAGCACTCCCACCACTCACGGCAAATTAGAAAAGGATTAAACCCACCTCCCTCCTCAGCCCGCTTGTGTTATTTCATCTGGCAAAGACCATACTGAAATTAATAATAGCTTTCCCACCTGCAAATAAAAGTGTGCTACTTAAGGTTTTTGGCAGTGAGCTGGCATTTTGTCATTTAATCATTTCACATCATTACACTGCAATATGCAATGTAATGAGATGACACTCCTAAATGACAAACACTGGGTACCTCCTGGGCTGCAGGAGTAATGGCAGGGGAAGGAAATGACACACTTGAGGTTGCCACAGCTTCACTCCCCCGAGCTGGGATTAAAGCACGGGAGAGCAGCAAGGAGAGCCTCACCTACGGATGGCTGAGCTGCCCCTGAACACACCCAGGAGCATCGATCCTACAGCTCGGATCCAGCAGGATCCAGGATCCCAAACTCACAGAAAACGCTCCTCACCCGGGCTGCTGAGGGGGCGATCCCAGCCCTGCCCAGGGTCAGGGACGAAGGGGAGCCAAAGCCTCCTTATCTCTGCAGCCCACTTGATTTGGAGGATATATTAACCTTTAAACATTTTGGAGAGACGCCTCTGGAGATCTCCTGCCAGAGCCTGATTTGATTGTCTGGGGTGGTGGCAGAGAGGGGGAAAGCAGGGAAAAGTCCAACAAAGCCACAGGACAACCCTTGGTGCCCACACGTCATGAGCCTGGGAGCATCTCAAAGCAAGCCCTAAATGTCTGAGGCCCCCCCAAGGACCTCCAGGATCCTCAGAATTATTCTTTCCCACCCTTTCTTCCTGCTCTCAATTCAGCTCACACAAAGGCCACTGAGGAAGCCATAAATAACATCCTGAAATGTCACTGTTTGCTGTAACCCCTCTCTGCTGCACATCCCAGGTGCCACTTCCCACCTCTCCCGAGCCTGCCCTGGGTGAAATCACACACTGAAAACCCCCGGACCTCTGGGCCCTGGGGAGCACTGGCAGAACCCACCAATAAAGCCCTCAGTGCATGATTTTACCCGTGCCAAGGGATCTTTCCCTCCTGACCAGCTCCTGCCAGGGGTGGCTGTGCCCATGGGTGCCCGAGCACTGCTGCCAGGGCTCCAGAGGATCCAGAGCATCCAGCAGATTCCTGCAGGCTCCAGAGGATCCAGAGCATCCAGCAGATTCCTGCAGGCTCCAGAGGATCCAGAGGACCCAGCAGATTCCTGCAGGCTCCAGAGGATCCAGCAGATGCCTGCAGGCTCCAGAGGATCCAGAGGACCCAGCAGATTCCTGCAGGCTCCAGAGGATCCAGCAGAGCTGGGGCGCTGGCAGGGCAGCCAGAGTGCCTGGCACTGTGCTTGGGACCTGCCTGCTGAGCAGAATTTGAGTTTTGGCAACAAATTTATCCCCAGGAAACCCCGAGGGGGCTGTTCCAGCCCCAGCTGCCCCAGGCCCGGGGCAAACCCTCGGTGCCTCCCTCCCCAGCCCCTCGCAGCCTCCCCACCACGCCTGTCAGGAGACTTTGGAAGAACCAAGAGAGAGACAATAAAATTCTGAAGTGAAGAGCTCTTTAAATATTAGCTCAGCTGGTATTATCATACATTTTTCCAAGTTCAAACATGATAAAGTGATTTGAGAGTTTGCCAACTCCATATTCAGGGGAAGCATGCAGAGAGAGGAGAAACGCTGATATCTTTGATGTAAGTTCTTTTTCTTTTCTTTCCTTTTGTTGACTTTAAAGAACAGTCGTCTTAAACCTCATTTCAGAAGGCATCAGAAAATACTGGAAATTACACAACAGCTTTAGGAGCAGAGTTGCAGGTGGCAAGATATTTATTTTCCAAAGGCAGCTCTCCATGAATGGATGAGCCATCCCAAAGAAATGGTTATTTTCTTTGCCATCTTATTCACAGAAAAAGCCCTATTGAATTTCTGCTATTCAGTCATTTATTATTTAGTGGCTGAGAGAGCTGGCTTTTTACATTCTTCCCCACATCAGAGAGGAGAGACAATCCTTAAAAACAAATTCCTGAAGCGACAATGAACTTCTGGCTCCCACTCTTAATAAGCAGCCCTGAACGTGTCTCCAGGACCCGCTGCCACAGCAAAAGCACTTTAAAAGCAGAGGGGTCTGGCAAACAGGGCACTTCCAAGGTGCCTTGGCTGTGGTGGGAACTCCCCTGGTTTGGGATGAGGTTTAGGGGGTCCTAGACAAGATTTTCCAGGAAGGAAATCAGCCCTTGCAGAGGGGCCACGACAAAAGCATCCCATGTCCTGCCCGTCCCTCGTTACTCCACAGAGGATATTTTGCACAGCAAAACACTGCAAGGCTCAATAATGGCTTTAAAGACAAATCGTTTGAAATAATTTGAATTTCACCACCTTCCTAAGTGTCCAGGAAAGCTTGACATCCCCCTAAAAGAACCACTCCAACACCCAAACATTCATTAAAATGTAATAATATAGATTAAGTTTACTTAATCCTGCTGCAGAGTGCCACAGAGAAAAAGCAATATTCATTACACTTGGCAAAAGCAGGAGTGGTGAGTGGGAGCCAAAGCAGGCCTGGATGCTTGCTTGTTTCCTCATCTTTTTTTAAAGCCTTTTTTTATTTTCTTCCATCCTTCTGCACTGGCATGCTCCCTAAATGCAGCAAAGACAGAAGGTAATTACATATCGTGACTCATTAGCAGAAAAAAAAGGAAAAGTGGGAGCAAAAGCAATAGGTAGGTGGGGGTAAATTTACCACATAATGATTTAAAAGTTTTGGACTCCTGCACGCAGGGGGAAAAAAAAGGGAAGGAGTTTAGTCATTCAGACTGTGAAATTCTAGGAGACTAAATGTCTACTTAAATTATTTCATCACATATTCATTAGGCCATCCCAGGGAAAGCAGTTATATTATTTGATGGGGTTTTAGCTCTTTTCTGGCACCCTGAAGAAGACAAAGAAGAATGGACAAATTGAACAAAAGATGAACAAAGGAAGCAGCAGGGAAAGGAAGGCAGAGAAGTCTTAGAAAAAACAAAAAACCCACAGACCTATTGAGCTATGGCACAAAAAGCCAAGGTCTAATTCCAGCCCCTGACACCGACTGCTGGTCCAGGCCCGGGCCGGGTGGATTTTGCCACTGCTCCTCATTTCACCACCCTGGAATGCCAACGCTGCTGTTTCCTGCTTGTTTGTCCTCCCTGCACCACAAATAAATCAGGAGTTATGCTTTAACATGTTTCTTCCATAGCACCGAGCACATAAAGGAATTTATCCTCTGAGTCCACTAGACTGTAAAACAAATAAATATAAATAATGATAAAAGAAAAGGAGAAGGAAAGTGAAACACTGGTGTGGGAAGTCAGGAAATCTTTATTTTACCCAGGGTCATTGCCCACAAACTTCTCCCCTTAATAACTGCTGGTTTGGTGGGGTTTCTTTTTGCATTATTATATTTTAAAATGTTTTTATTTATAATTAAAACTCTTAAGCCATCTTCTTTTAGAAAAACATAATATCTCCCTTTTTGGCTGTGTCACAGCAGAGGATCCTCTGCTTACTCCCTTCGAATTTTAAAACGTGGACTTAAAGACCCAGGAGGACAGAATAAATTTTCTGCTATTTTAAAGAATTAGAATGTGTTGGGGAAAGGCTGCACTTGGCTGGGAGCTGCTTTATTAAAAGGATGTTGCAGCTAGAGAGTGGAAAAAATAGGACAAAGCATCCAGTGGGAGCCATTGTTCTCCTCAGGGCAGGCGCAGAGCTGGAGGGAACGGCCGGGCAGAGGAGCCGGCCCAGAGCAGGAGAGGAAAACGCATCCCTCCATGGCAGAGCCAACCTCCTGCAGCTGCACCTCCTGCACTGCTGCAGCTCCTCCTGCACTGCTGCACCTCCTCCTGCACCTCCTGCACTGCTGCAGCTCCTCCTGCACTGCTGCAGCTCCTCCTGCACTGCTGCACCTCCTCCTGCACCTCCTCCTGCACAGCTGCACCTCCTGCACAGCTGCACCTCCTCCTGCACAGCTGCACCTCCTCCTGCACCTCCTCCTGCACAGCTGCACCTCCTGCACAGCTGCACCTCCTCCTGCACAGCTGCACCTCCTCCTGCAGTTGCACCTCCTGCACAGCTGCACCTCCTGCACAGCTGCACCTCCTGCTGCACAGCTGCACCTCCTCCTGCAGCTGCAGGGCCGGGAAATCCCACCCAGAGCAGCAGCAAGGGCACCACAGGAGAGAGGAGTCAGCTCCAACGCTGGGCAGGGCTCGTGGAGGGCACTGGGGTGCCCAGCACAGACAGAAAACTGGAGGGGTTGGGTTAAAAACTCCGAATGCCCAGCTGGGATTGGGAAAGCTCCCACCTCCTCAGCAGTGGCCAGCCTGCAGGTTTGGGGTTAAAAACTCCAAATGCCCAGCTCAGGAAAGCTCCCACCTCCTCAGCAGTGGCCAGCCTGCAGGTTTGGAGTGCCCAGCCCTGGGGGTGGCACTCAGAGCTCTGGGCTGGGACAAGGTGGGGATGGGGCACAGCTGGGGCTCGATGGGCTGGGAGGGCTTTTCCAGCCTCAGTGATCCTGAGAACCTGCACCTACACAACTCTGCTATTCCAGCCCTCTGGAAGACTCCTTTCTATGAGACTTGTTTCCATTAAAAGAACTGACAGCATGGGGGTACCAAGTACTAAGCAAAAGAGAATAAAATTTGAATAAAAATACTGCATCTTTTTACAGCCAGTTATAGATCATCTTAACTACAGCTATCCCAAACTCCTTCAAAACCAGTCTAACTTCTGATATTTTAACTCAGAAAATTCACTTTTACCCCGCTAAGTCCCACAATCCAGCAGAAGGGAGCACTGCTCACCCCCTCACCAATGTGGGGACCCAGCCAGGCAGCACCAGCAATATAAAAGACACTGGTGAGAGCAGAGGCTTGGAGAACTGATTTTTCTCCTCCAAAACCAGTAGATTTTTGTGCTCTAGGTTTACTCTTTCACGAGTGTAATAGCAGCCCCTTGATCCATAATAGATCAGTTTAGAGGCTGGGCCTCAAACAGCCAAAGCATCACCACCCTGAGAAATGGGCCTATGAGTCTCAGTGCCCTCAATAATTTAAATCTGGGGTTCTGGTCACACCACAGCTTCCAGAATTTAGTTCTTCATATTATCTCAGAGTTAGCATTTGCCACATGATGTCACAGCAGGTAAAACACCCCGATGTCTGTGCACACCAAAAAACCACACACTTCAAGGCCTGTGGCAAATACAAACATTTAACTCTGAGATCTGCTTTAGGGACAGAACCAAAATATCCCCCAGTGAGATGAAGAGGGGTGGGGAGGAGCACTGGTGACCCTCTGGATAAGCCTCTTTGCTGCCACATTTCCAGCCCCATTAAAGGCATTTTGGAGCTCCCAACCCTCTCCAGCTCTAATGCAGCCCAAGCTGCACCAGATTCCCGAGCACAGCAGAACAAGCACTGCAATTCCCTCCGATTTAATACCAATAATCCCACCTAGGAGAGAAATCATAACTCTTAACTATTATTTGCAGTGACATCCTCCTTTTCACTCTGAGCACTGTTCTTTAAACATTTCTAAACTTTTCCTATTCCTTCCCTGTGCTGCGATACGAATTTGCCTGTCACCGAAGGCTGTACACAAAGAGAGACACAGACACTGAGCACAAAGATATCAGGAAGTGGTTTTCCTAGCAACAGTAATCATCTGAGAGATCCCAGAACATCCTTCCTATTCATGCAGCATTTTGTGTTTTGAATAGTGCTGACAGGTGAAGTGGATTCATAGTATTTAATACAAAAAATATTGCTGTGGATGGGAATGGCACAAAAGCAAAAATATCCACACTATTCACGAGCAGATGAATTCAGTGTTTTCATAACGTTCCAGATTATTCACCGAGGCACAGTTTCAAAAGCAGAGACGCTGCCCTTCCCACAGAGTGAACAGTCCGGGGTGCTCTGGGGGAGCAGCATCCCCAGGGGTTTCACCTCGCACCTCCCAGCCCTGCTCACCCCGGGGTCTCACACGGCCCCAGACCCTCCCTGCGTCCCAGCAGGTCCCTCCTGCTCTGGGGTCTCCTCCCACCACGAGGCCCTGCAGACCCCCAGGCTGCTGCAGCGAGGCCCTTCCTCCAGCGAGACTCAGCTTTTCCTCTCACGTTCCAGAAGTGAAGGTCGAACCTGCTGCTCCAGGAAGTCCTGAAAGGACCTTCCACGTGCTGAGCTCAGGGTCTCTGCCCAACGCAGCCCGGACGGGACCCTAAATTTGGGTGACTGGAGGGATCTGAGACACAACAGACATCAGGTGTCGAGCAGGGGATGCAGCTGTTCTGCAGACAAAGTCCCCAAACTCTTGTGGGCAGGCCGGGCAGATCAGGTCCCATCAAACAACTGGGAATGGGGAAGCTCCTGAGCAAGGACCCAGAGCAGTGCAGCGTCCCCCTCCCACTCTGGTGGGACATTAACACCCACAAGGGTCTTGTTCCTTCAGCTCTTTGCCCTCCTGTTTTTACAAAATCCCCCTCCAGATTTCTGCCATCTCATGGGAAACCCCAACACATCCATTTTCTTCCTGGGCCACATCTCAATTGTTCTCCTGCTGCTTCTCCTTCCCTGCCCACCAAAACGTGCCTTCCATAAGAGTTTCCCAACCCTATGGATTCCCCAGCTGCCTCCCAGTCTGCTCCCATGGACTTAGGGAGCACAGACTCACTCTTTAGCACTCTGTAAATCTGTTTTTTCCTGAAGGCCTTTTCAGTTTGCACGAGTTCAGTGGATTAATTATTGCCATTCCCTTAAGGAAATCATCCAGTCTCTCCCAAAACCCATCTCATCCCAGCCTTAACCTTCCTTGCACTGATTTTTTAGGTTGTCAGGGTATTAAAGTCCTTTCTCCCTCCACCTGCATCCCAGAATATGTAATGGGAACATCAACAAATCCTTGGCTACAGGCACGCCAGAGGATGGGACTTATTACCTGAGCAGTTCCTGGTTGGGATTTTTATGCATTGGAAGTAATAATAAATTAAATTGAAAGGGATAAATTCAGAACAGATGTGAACAGGTATAACTAATGGGGGTGTCAGAGGAAATTAAACAGTGACAAACAGTGGGGTAAATTACAGTGTCAGGGTGAGTGGATTTTAAAGGGACATCAGCAAGGGAGCCTGCGTGGAGGTGGCTTTGGAAAGGACAAGTTTCCTGCACCTGAAATACACAGGGCATGGATTATAAATATGTTTGATAAGAGAAACTACTAATAGGAGGGTTTGAGATAGCACAAGATTAATCAGCTTCCTTCTGCTCTCTGGAGCCTTTCCTTTGGATCTTTTCTCTCCAGCTTCCCTCTGCCTTTGGCAGCTGATACCCTCTTTGTATCAATTGAGGCGAGGGCTGCTGTTCCAATGAAATTTGTACAGTTCCAATGAAGTTTGTGCACCTGCTTTGCACCACTGCCAACCCTCCTGCATGAGGTGTCCTCATAGGGCAGAAAAACGCAAACCCCCAAAGGCCTTCTAACTTCCCTCTATCAAGAATTCTTCCCCACCCTTAAAAAGTTCTTTATTAAAATCAAAATATTTTGAGAGTGAATCCCATAAAAAATTATATTAAAATTCTCAAGTTGCAAGTACTTCATAACCTTCTAGAAATACTCATTGATATTTAAAACCCCCAAATCCTTCATGGCTTCAAAAATGCCAAGGAAAGGAATGCTATATTCCAACCAAATCTGCTCCCTGCATCTCACAAACAGCTTGAGTATCTATAATGAGCTACAATAAATCTTTCGATTGAAGCACTAATTAACTTTGGAGTTGCTTGTCTCATTACGAATCCAAGTTTCGTGGCAGTAGCCACCTCCAGGAACTGTCCCATGGACTTTTTTTAACCCAGGCAGCATTAAACAGCTTTATTTTCAAGGACAAGGACACGCGTACAGGCAGCCAAACCCTTCCCATGCTCCTTCCGATCTGCCTGGGGAGCAGAGAGGAAAAGGTGACTTGGAGCACTCAGACGTGTGTGGAGTCAGAGCTCTGCTCGAGCTCCAGAACGAGCAAGCCCCAGCTCTGCTGACTGCAGGAATTAGTCACCATTCTGTTTACAAGTGGGAAATAACATTACACTGTACTTCCAGGAGCTCGAAGTTAATTTGAAAGGATCCTCCGGCAGCAGCACCAGTGAAAGCTCCCGGAGATCCCCGCCCAGCCCCCCTGGCCACCGACACCGCTGGAAGGACAAACCCGCATAGACAGCGCTGCCAACAGAGCTGCAACGGGGCTTCAAGGCGGGGAAAAAGCACCTTTGCTCTCACCAGAGCCAGCTGGATCCGCGGTGTGATGCTGCTGATGGAAGCCGGGAAGAGGAAGAAGGGCAGAGGAGCAGATCTTAAACTCACTGGAAAGATCTTAAACTCACTGGAAGGATCTTAAACTCACTGGAAGGCTGTGGTGATGAAAGCTCAAAGAGCCCAGATGAAAACGCTCATCAGAGACACCCAGAAATCCCTCCCTGGGAGGGTGGGCAGGCCCTGGCAGTGCCCAAGGCCAGGCTGGATGGGGCTTGGAGCGCCCTGGGACAGCGGGAGGTGTCCCTGCCACGGCAGGGGTGGGAACGGATTATATTTATAGGATGGATTATATAGAATGGATTATATTTAAGGTCCTTCCAACCCAAACCCTCTGTGATTCCCAGAAGAGCTGCAGCACTTCCGACAAGCGAACGTGAATTGTTGGTGTTCTGCAGAAGCCCCACTTGAGGAGCGAAGTGTTGCTAGGCTGGAGCTGCAGCCTCTTGGGAACGTGGTTATTTCTGAACTCGAGAGCATTTACACCAGACTAATGTCCCGCCCCAGCTCCAGCACACAGCCCCTGCCGCCTCCAGCTGGGCTCTGTCCCCACCTCCCCGGGGACAGCCCCCTGCTCTGCCACCCACACCCCCCCGCCCCGGGTGGCACCGGGGGACGGGCTCGTCCTGCGGGGCTGGCGGGCGCACAGGAGGAGCCGCGCCCTGGAAAGGGGAGCCTCGGCCGCTTGTGAGGGAGGGGACGCTCGGAGAGTCCCTGCAAAGCTCACTCAGCCATGTTCCACCTCCCCCAGCCCCCAAATAACAGGTCAGATCAGGGGGTTGGGGAAGGGATTCTTCTGTCTGTCCCAGATCACCACCCCACAGACAGGTACAAAAATCAAGTCTGAGGTTAGAATGGATCCTCTCTCCCAGAACAGACCACAGCAAGAATTAATTTGACTGCTTTCCCCACCGTTTCAGCACCAAGGAAATCTGTGGTGTTGCAGTTCCACAGAGCTTTTGGTCCTCAAAGGACAACGCTCCTTAAATCACCTCTTAACCCAAATATCCTTGGAAAAAAGATTTTCAGTGCAATTTCTGCTATGCATTGCTTGAGCATCTAGGACGTAAGACACAAGAGCATCATCCCAAATCACATTTCTGATCAATAAACACCTTTGCAGAAGCCTGCCAGGGTCAGCAGACACAAGGGCCTATGCTTTAATTATTAAACATGTTGGCAAGAGCTGAAAGATTAGCACTTAAAAAAAATAAAAATTTTTCCTTTAATAAAATGGTGAGGATGTTTCTTGGTTCAATATTTATTATTTCATCTGTCTCCAGATGGGAACGATGAGTATTTGGATAAAGGGATTTAAATGCTCGGCTTTACATCAGCCTCTGTGTCCTGCCCACTTCCAGAGCTCCAAGGCAGCCTCTTCCACAAACATTTCTCTGTAAATCAAAGCAATAGCACTGACTTCTCACACAGGCAGTTCATGGAGGGGTTACTGTCCTCCCATTAGTAAGAGCTAAACATTAAAATAGAAATTGATCTGTGTAAAGGCAGTCAAAAAGCACACAACTCCTTCCTTTCTTCCTTTTCTCTCCTCATCCCCAAATTTTAATGTAAAATAAGATCAATCCTACCAAATCACATTTCTGACTATACAAAACAACTTCCGTGAAACAGACCTACTATTAGAGAAAAGTGTCTAGGAACATATTGAGCATCTCCTCACAGGACACACAAAAAGAGTTGGGATTTCAGTACATAAATTCCTCACATTTCACAGAAATAAACCACTGCCACAGGGTCTATTTCTAAAAATTCTGTTATCTCCTGGAGGTCTGAAGGGTAAAAACGAGCAAGTGCAGCAACACGTGGTTACAAACCAACCTGTGGCAGGGAAAGCATCTCTGAAGAGAGCAGCAGGCTCTGCTGCAGACTCTGCTCCCAGCAGAGCCCCTTTCCCAGCACATCCAGCCCTGAGCAATGTCCATCCATCCCCTTTCCCCAAGTTCAGACACCCAGAGAAATAAATGGCTGATTTTCCCAGCATGAAGCAAACAGAGGGAAAAAAAAAATCAGCTGCATGAACTTGGAAGCAAGCTCCACTGGCACCATTGCTTTTAGCAAGATGCTATCTGACATCTTTTGGCTGAACAAGTCCCTTTTGTGGGGAGGATTGTACAGCAAATATTTCTGAGTAGCATAATGTTTGTTGGATATTGCTCTGTTAGGGCAGCTTGTGTTTTCACTCTATTCTGCTTTTGTATGCGAGGGTGTGGAATTTGTTAATCTAAATAAAACTCAAAATAGACAGCATGGCTTAAAGAGCTGCTGACGCCTGGTGGGAAATTTTGAAAGAGTTGTGTGTCAGGAAGCGATCCCGTGCGGAGCACTCCCGGCTCCGCTCCCGGCCGCGGAGCAGGAGCCTCCCGAGGGGCGGGTGTGGGACGGGAGCTCCGCGCAGCCCCGGGGCCCAAACTCGGGGATCTGCTCCGGAGGTGCCCGCTCCTCCCGGCTCCGGGGGCCCGGCGGGCACGGGCTGCGGGCTGCGGGGCACGGGCTGCGGGGTGCAGGGATGCAGGGGTGCAGCAATGCAGCTATGCAGGGATGCGGGGATGCAGCGATGCAGGGGTGCAGCAATGCAGCAGTGCAGGGATGCAGCAATGCAGGGATGCAGGGGCGCAGCACCCTCGGGCTCGCTGCGCTGGCTCCTCCCCAGCTGCAGCTGCTCTGCCCCCGGCGTTTCTGGGCAGAACCCCCAGCCCTGCCCTGCCCCTCAGCTCCCAGCACAGCTGCCCTCTCCATCATCATCCTGCTCCTTTCCACGGAGCCTTTGGATGGGCAGCACCTTCGCCCTGGCACTGGAGAGGTTCCCCGGCCTCCTGCAGAAAGCAAACTCCATTTTTCCCTTGTGAGTGGAGTCCCTCATCCAGGTGCATACCCAGAAAAAGCAATTTTATCCCCACACGACACTGGAGAGCTCGCTCCACTCAGCCTTCGGTTATTTTCAGGTTTGTTCCTGTGGATTTCCCATTATCTCTACATTTCTTGTTGCCACGCGTGCTGCCTCTCGCTTCGCCTTTGCCCTCAGGTGGGGCTCGCTGGAGCCTCACACAACAGCCCCTCCAGATTTCAGTCTGTATCGAGGGAGAGACGCCCACGAATTGTCTTTTCTGTGCTCTGCAACAGAGCAGGGACCTGAGCTTTGCTCAGCTTAAAATAACCCTGCACTGGATTTGCATTTGCTGATTTCAGGGCAGAAGTTTGGTCTTTGCTCAAACCTCCAAGGTGGCACCTAAAACTATGAGTTATCTCAAAGTGGTTATCAAAAACTACTGAAAGGAGTCATTGTGTGCTCTTTGTGACTGCAGTTACAAATCCTTCACCAGCATTCACAAGGAAATTCAGATCCCAGCAGCTCAAGTTCTGCAGCAGAGGTATTTTAAGTTTTAGAAAATCTTTACAGGGGTTAGTCTGAATTCACAGGAATTTTTCTAGTTAATCCATCAGGATAAACTTAATTTCTTCCTCATCACGGTCTCAAACTTCAACAAATATTACAATAGGATGGGAATAGTCTCCAAAATGGGTCCTACCTGATGCTTCTGAGCCATGCAGTGTTTTGGGAAGGTCAGGTGAAAATAAAACCAGAGTGCCTGGAAAGCCCCCATGTGCATGACAGCATTTCCTCACTGGACCTGCCAACACTGGAAACCACTGTTCATTCCATGTGATCACTAAACAGTGCAAGCAAATAAGAATTTTTGCAGAGTTTCTCCTTTAAATCTGATTACTGCAATCCATCCTTTCATTCTTGGAGGAACTGGAAACGTGTCCATTACTCACAGGCAGAGGAGCCAAGCCTACCAAGAATGACTTGGCAAGGACTGAAGATGAATCACGGCACATCCCTGTATCAGGAGCCCATTGTGAATGAAATTAGCTTTTTTTTTTTTTAATACATTTGTTTCTAGCATGCAAAGATTAAAAGGGAGTGAACCTGGAAAGATTCAGGAGCTCCCCTGTGCCAGATCCTGTAATTCAGGTGGGCTGGTACAGGGAGAGCTCAGAGAAATCAGTTTATTGACACTGAGGATCACCTGGGGACAGCTGCAAACTGGGGTATTTCGGGTTTATTTACTTTTTGAGACGAGAGGAAAGGCTGAGGTAAAACACTAAAATAGAACTGAACTGATCTGGGCTGTCACCCTCAATGCCAGACAATCTACTGAGAACTACTGGTTTTAATTGAGAAAATTAATTTCTAACTGAAGCCATTTTAACTTGTCAGCCCACCTGAGCAGAGGCTTGAAATTCTGTAAGATTCCTCCTTCTGAAAGCCATTGCCTTTGGAACCTTCCTCATTTTCTGCCTGTTTAGGTCACCTGGATCAGCTGTGTGCCAGCTCCCACTGCTGCCTGGCATTCCAAGCCGAATCAAGACTTTGGGGCCAATTCTCATCTCTTTTTTTTTGTGTTCCTTCTTTCTGTTTCTTCAGCTGAGCTGGGTCTGGAGGAGTGTTACACTCAGGCTGGTGTGAGGCAGACTCAGGGGCGCTGATCTGGATTTCATGAACAGGTCCAGGAGAGAAAAGGCTCTGCCTGTGAAGCCTGTCCTGCCGCTCCCCAGATCTCAATTCCCTTCAGCTCTCCAGCCCTAGACCTCAGCCCATCACAAAAACAGGGCGAGGAGAGCTCTGGGAAGCTGATTGCAAGAGCTGCCACTGTGAGAGCTTCCTTCAGTAGAAAGGATTAGAGCGTCCTCAAAATGTCAATCAGATATCAAAGATACATGAAGATTGAAAAATAAAATGTACCATTTATAAAAATAAGTCTTTGGGAGACACACTTAAAAAAACCTAAGAGAAATGTGTCCCCAAAATAAACACAATCCACTGCCCAACTTCATTATTTCCACTGACAAAACTCCAAGCTCGGCAACGCGTGTAATAAACAAACCCACTGAATCCTCATTAATATCCAATTTCCATTTGCCATGAGTAAGTGTCTCCCACAGCTAAACTGAGCTCATCCCTCCCACCACCACCCAGGTTCCTGCACATCCAGAGGGACACAACGCTCCCAGCCAGGAGCTGCTGCTGCTCTTGCACGGGAGCTGCATCAGCCCCCAGCCCCTGAGCCTGCTGAGTTTTCTGTTGTTTGGGTTTTAATTCACTTTCCTAAGATTGCTTTTCATTCACTTGGTGACAGGTAGTTATTTGTTTGCAGGGTTCCATTTGACATTTATTGTTAGTGTAAAACACTAATAATAATAATTAGTGCCTTTTTAGAGTTGTCTGAGGTTTTAGTGCTGGTGCATTGTTAATATAAAACATCCCAGAGCTGGGCTGTGTATAGGATAGTATGATAGTATTTAAATATAACAAAGGGGCTCATTATACTGCGACCAGATTGCAGTATCTTTGAGCCTCCTGTTAGCAAGCCAAGATTTAACATCCTCTAAACTTGTCTGCAATGCTAATACTTTCTGGAAAAAGGGGGAAAAAAAGCTACCAAAAAACCTTAAACAAAACTGAAGCCCAAACAAAAACTAGACAAAAATACACCGTTTTTATTCCCTTAGAGCTTAAGAGCCAAAGCAAGTTTAATGCCAAGAGGATGGGAATAAGTGAGAATAAATGAATCCTACAACTGATTTCAGAACCGCAGGGTAACTCAGAACATGCTTGTGCAGCCACATCTTCATGTTTGGGAACAGATCATTCCAAACCACCTCAGTTACCCCACTTATTCCAGCCCATCTCAGATAATCATTTCCATAACGTGACCAATGAGGCTCTGGACAGCGCTTCCAGAGCATCTCATTAAAGGAGATTTGCAATCCTCTGGTGGATTCAAGCACATTGTCAGACACTCCTTCCTTGGCTGGGTGCTCTTCACAAGCAAATTAAGAAAAACTTCCCCTATAGAGACAGTTGGATGCAGTTTTTCAAATCAGGAATCAATTATAACTACAGAAAATAGGCTGTGCTGCTTTGGGTTGCTTGACCTTCCAGGAGAGATTATCTAGACGCTGAAAATAAGGTTACAAGTGGGATTGGCTGTGCCTGGCTCATAACCAGCTCATTGTCCATCTTTTCTCCTGCAGTTCACCTCTAATCAGAGCTGAACGTTGGAGTCAGCTCTCATTTCTGCTGGGGAAGCTCAGGGATGATCTCATCTCCCCAGAAGTCCCTTTCTGGACAGATCTTATGCCAGGGAAGGTTCAGGAGTCAGACCTGTGCCAGCTGACACTGCACAGCCCAGCTCCACCTCTGTCTTCTGACAGAGCCAGAGCACGTGGGGAGAGAGGGGAGGGAGAGCCCTGAATGGAGGGTCAGGGTGGAGAAGGCAGAGTTGAGATTTCAGTAGCTCAGCCCATTAAAAAATACTGTACCACACAATTACGACTTTGAAAAACAAAGCTGGGGCAGGCTGCAAGGTGAGCTCCTGCCATAATGACACCAGCAGAAAGAGCAAACAATGGGAAGGAAGGAAGGGAAAACAAAGGAGTAGCTGAACATTTCTTTCTTTCCAGAGCCAACTCAGCCTAACTTCAGTAGCATTTATTATGACAAACTGAGTCTAGACAAGATCTGTCAGGTTCAGCTGCACTGCATGGCTTTAGGTGCACACGTTTTTACTACAGATTGTAAGCAGAGACATATGAAACGAGAATCTCAACATTAAGCCCTGCTGGATCTTCCAGGCTTTCTGCCTGAACACATTTGCATGAAGTGCTTGTCACTGGAGGATCCTGACAGCCACGGGGCTGAACTGCTCCCCTTTCCCATCTGTGCCTTCTCGAGGCCATTGGGCAACACCAACTTCCCAGATATCAAACGGATTCTTCGTTTCAGGAGCTGCATTTCCAGTGACACGCTCAGCACTTGCTGTATTTCGTTTCGCTGCTCCCAGAGGGGAATTAAAATGAAGCTTTTTAAAAGCCCTGAGCCAACGACTTCTTCGGTTCTTGCTCTGCCCAGTCCAGTCAAGGCTGCAGCAGCCCCAGAATGGGACGAGACCTGGATTTTTTGGTTGGGGTTTTGCCCCTTTGGATGTTTATTTTCCACCATATTTGGCAAGTAAAACAAGAGCCTGGAAGGATCCAAAAAAAGTCCAATATTCTCCAAATCTTGGAGGATGCATGAAAATAGAGAAATATCCTTGCAAACTGTAGCAGCTGTTGGCATTGCCAAGAAGTCTTGGAAAGGATCACAACTGATACCTTTAAAATATTTTCCAGAGGAAAAAGCAGGAATTACCACAACTTGTCAATAACAACAGTTTAGGTTAATGTGGTTTTCTTTAACACTCAACTTGGAATTCCTTGTTTAAAACTCAAGTTTAAAGTGAAAAGAAAAAAAGGGTAAAGCCTACATGGAATATGGCTAGGAAATCAACTTTTATGTTCTGGAAACTATGGATGGGGACCTTTTACCTTGGTTCTGCTGTGAAAATGCTTAGAAAACCTGGAAAGCTCAATCAGCCTTAATTGGGGCCTAACAAGGTTGGGATGAAGTTTGTTTTCCATGGTTCCAAACCTCCAGCCATATCTGCTGCTGACAAGAACAGAAGCAAAATCTTCGGGGAAAGAAAAAAAAAAAAGATAAAGCCAAAATCTGCTGAAATCTGTTTTGATTCTGTGACCCAGATACCAGCAGGGAAATAACAAACGTTTGCTGTATGTTACACTTGGCTTTCCATTGCAGAGCTGAGCCTCAAATGACCCCAGAGCATCCATTTGCTGGATTAGGAACTTTCTCAGAAAGCATCACAAGCCAAGATGTTCGCACTGATGGGCTTGTCTTTAAAAACAGAGCTCTAGAGAGGGTGAAAATTCCTGTTTACAAATGGGCAACTTCCATAATTTCTACCAGAAAAGATATTAAAAGATCCAAAGATAAAAACGTCACCAAGATAAAAAAATTAAGCACCTATATTTTCTTTTTTAATATTGTATCTATTAGAAAAAGCTTTGGACAAAATGAAGAGTATTTTGAGAGGATTCTCTCCCCTTCACATGCTTTTTGTATTTTTACAGGCTCCAAGCTTTTGCTTTCTATCCCCTTCAAGTCAGCAAATCCTGGAAAAGTACGAACCAGATTTTTCACAAAAAACTGGAGAATTTTGTCAAAAGTTTTCCATCTCTCAGCTGAAAGCCTTTTCCTCCTGAATCTGCACATTTTTGCATCTTAGGCTCTCACAGCATCATGAAATAATCCATGGGATGAGGTTGTGCCCCCAGCCCTGACTCCACCTGATGGTGCCCATCTGCTCAGGGGAGAAAACCCTGGTTTTTCCCAAAGTTTCCTCCATTTCCCCACCCTCTTCCCCCTTGAAGCTCCACGAGATGGATCCTCAGCCTCCTGAGTGACCCGTGAGTGGTTTCCAGCACCCTGCACACGGGATGTGATGCAGCAGGACGTGAGTGATGCAGCCTGACCTGACACGTCAGGACGCTGCTTGTCACATGCGGAATTCAGCAAGAAAAATGGAATAAGCAACCTTGACATGTTCATAAAACCCGAGGATTTCTCCTCTCCTCATTATCTCCGTGTTCTCCAGCATTTACCACACAAATGTGGTCACCACAGGACAGCAGCTCACCTGCTCTTGAAGCAACATTTGGACTCCGATCCCAAAATCTTCACAGGGCGTTTTCTCCCCCATGAAAAATTTTGACAGAGCAAAGGCTGAAGACTCGAATTGCAGGTTTGGCACCACCTGGCACAAAGCAGGGCGCACATCCCACCCCTCCCGTAAATCAGGGAAGGAAAGCAGCTTGTCACACCTCTGGGGAGCTGCAGGAGCCTTCCACACCAAGGTGCTAAAAGCTGGGCCGGTGCTAATGACTCGCTCTGCCTTTCCTTTGAGTGGATGCTGGACTCCCTTCCTTGAGCTTCTGTTCAAAAGGCAAGAAAAGACGACTGGAAATCAAGTTCATGGAGGGCTTACCTGCAGTTCTACCCCGCTGTGTGCTACAAGGCAGCAGGCTGGCATTACCAATGTGTGCTTTATGGCTATTCTGCTCCTAACATGCTATTTTTATCAATAAAAAGTGATAAAGGTCCTACAGCACCTCACAGGCAGCTGTAAAAGCCATTACATACTTATTTTCCCAGGACATTTTTTCCTTGGCACTTCATTTAAAGTATAAGGCTCCAAGAGGAGCCTACAGAAATATTCTCATTCTTCAGAAAGTGTCCAGGGCTCCCTGCCCTGCTTCTCACAGCAGCCTCTGAGGGGCTTCAGCAATGTCAGTGGAAGCTCTATCGGATCAGGAGCCAGACAGAGCAATCAGATCCCAGGTTATTTCACACTCAAGTCAGCATATGGGAGAGAAGGTAAAGGTTAGTTGGCATGTTAATAAAAATGACTTGAAACAATTCCAGTTGGTGTCACTTTCGAGTGGAAGGATATTCTCCAAATGGCAGAGTTGTCAGCAGACGCTGGATACGGCCCAGCCTTCAGGTGTTTGCAATATCCTGCACAAGCTGCAGGCAGGCAGCAGCACCCCAGCCTTTACTGGTGCTGGACAACCCCTCAGCTCCTTCCCGGCAATTCCTGCCTCCTTCCCAAGGGACAGCTCATTCCTCTCTAGGGTCTACCACCATTGCAGAGACAGGGGAAGCAGGTTCCCATGAAAACCCTTCTCTCCAAGGCTCTCTAAGTTTCCTTAACCTTTTTTATGTTGCTGTGCCCATTGCTACTTGCTTAAAGCATTTCTCTGTCCCCACAGAAGAGTTTGCATTCTTTCTTCCTATAAGTAATATCCAGAAAGAGCTGCTATCACTTCGAACTCATTAAAAAAAACCCCAAAATCACAAAACCAGCCCCAACCTCAGACTTGCCCAAGAACCACTTGGTCTGTGGAGGAGCACAGGACAGAGCTGAGGAGAGGCTGCTGTGAAATTCCACAGTGGGAGGGCCCAGCAGAACAGGCTCCAGACTGGCCCCGCTCTGAAGGGGCAGCTTTTACTCCAAGAGATAAACTAGATTAATTATTGCTCAAGATTTGGTGCATTGCTGGGGCTCCAACGGCCCAGCACAAAAACGGGATCAGGCGATAAGGAAGCGAAAAGCTCCCTGGAAGCATGAACAAGCAAGGGCAAACTTGAACTGTATTTCAGTAAACACACACCTCTGCGGCCAGCTGATATTTCAAACATCAGTGGCCAGCGCAGGTCTGCAGAGCAGCAGCTGTTGGCTTTGAAGACTGGAGGTGACATCGTTGAACAACACAACTGTTATTGCTCCCCTGGGATAGCGGAGCCCCCGGAGGGGCCTGGTCCGAGGCGCTTTGACTTTCAGATCAAACCAACCTGGCTAAAACTCCCCGAGAGCCGGTCTGATGGCTCTTCTGTGCTGGGCAGTGTTATCCTGGGCAAACCCCCAAAGGAGGAGGCGGGAGCAGCTCCGAGCCGAGCAGCGGGAGCGCCACGCTCGGGTCTGGCTCCCGGAGTGGGAGCTCAGCCCTGTCCACCCCCAAAACCCAGGACACGAGACTGGGCATCCAAACCCGCAGCACGGACGGGTGCTGGTACTGCTGGGGCTGGGTGGGCACACC
This sequence comes from Daphoenositta chrysoptera, assembly GCA_013397915.1. Taxonomy (NCBI): domain Eukaryota; kingdom Metazoa; phylum Chordata; class Aves; order Passeriformes; genus Daphoenositta; species Daphoenositta chrysoptera. The sequence continues at coordinate 364,501 of VZRO01001680.1, forward strand.
GAGCTCCGCTCCGAGCGGAATTTCCTCTGGAAACCAACACAGCGGTAAAGCCACACGAAATGAACGCAAATCCAAACACCGACAACCTCAAAGCTGTTCAAAGTCTTCTTCAAGCTCAAGTTAAGAGTGAATTCACACCAAGCAAATACTCATTTCACTGCAAGTTTTCATGACGGATTCGTCTGCACAAAGCCACGTATTTAGTTTTTACCAGTAGTCTCAGAAAATTCTGAAAGAACAGGTAGGGAAGGACAAATAAAAGCTACTCAGACATGAAACTTGATAAGACATTTTATAGACAAATTACTTCCATCTTGAAAGGAAATCCTGCCATTTTAAACCCATATTTGGTTTCTTTAATGTAGCGATTTTAAGCGTGGTAAAATCCCTTTTTCTCCCCCCAGTAATTTCTGTTATACTGTCTTATGGGAGGACAGAGTTAAAAAACCCCAACAAATTAGAGCAGGAAAGCAGCTCCCCACCACTTTAAGTGCCACAGCTTTGCAAAGAGAAGCTTTTACATCCTGTGTAGTAACTGTTAGCAGTTTGTGACATTTCTAGTCTGTCCAGGGTGTAACTAGTACATGACAGGTCAAGTCTGTCACCTTCATAAAAGCAAAGAACATCGACACTGGCACACCACGCTGTGGAGTCCCTCTGAGAATTACCAATGTCACACCAAATATCATCAGCAAAATTTATCTTCTCTTCATCCCTGCCATTTGGAGGAGCTTCCAAAAAATTCAGATTATATTTACATGAAGACACCTCTTCTCCTTACTCCTGTGAAGTGAATGCCACAAACCAAAGCTTGAATCCAGGAGATTTAATTTGTCCTTGTGGCATCTCTAATTAAAATACAGTTCTCTTTGGGGAATACCTGGAAAATTAAGGTTATTGTTGTCACTGTAATTAATTAAATATCATCATATGCTTGCTCTTAAAAAATGATCAGTCTTCAGATTTTGATGCTCCCTCATAAAGTAAATCGTGAAATAAAGATGAATTAATTGCAAGCAGATGAATTAATGATTAGCCAAGGATTCTCTAGATTGAATTCTGTAACATCAGTGGAAAATCCTGGCACACTGGACTCAACTTTGGGTTCACACAAAAACAGTGCTTGGATCAGGGAACTTTTCTCTATTCAGAGAGAGTGGGATAGGTCAGGTGGGAGGAGAGGAAGTTAAATCCTCCTCGTGCAGCTGGTCAAGGGTTCAGCAAGGAAACAACACTAATTGTGGCCCATCCCAGAAACATGGGGTGGCTTTACCCTAAACAGGAGATGGCACAAATGCAAGGGATCATTCTGCAGGGAGATGGGGTATAAATAACGGGCCACATTTGGGGCGAGGCACAGCCCTGGAGCCTTTGCAGCCCCTCTCAGCCCCTCGCAGCCCTTTGCAGCCCCTTTGCAGCCCCTCGCAGCCCCTTTGCAGCCTCTCACAGCCCCTCTCAGCCCCTCGCAGCCCCTTTGCAGCCCCTCTCAGCCCCTCGCAGCCCCTCGCAGCCCCTCGCAGCATGGGACAGGCTCCTCCTGACGTGCTGGGTGCTTTGCCAGGGCATTTCCTTCCCTCCTCGGGTCTCAGCCCAGCAGGTCCCTCGTTCTGGCAGGCGCAGGGCCGTGGGCTCCACGGCCAGATGGGCAGCCCCAGGACTTCTCCCATGCCAGCAAATTTGCCAGAGGTTTCTCGTGTAGCCCCTGACCTGCTGCAAAACTCCCGGCTCCAGAGGAGCCCAGCTCCCAGCCCAGACCTTGCCCATCATTTCTATTGTCCAGGGAACAGGAATGAAAAAAAAAGGATTGATTTGGAGGAAAGGTCCTTTTTATTTAATAAGGAGATAGAAGAAGGATATTTAGAGCTACCCTAAAAGATCAATTCCCTAAATCCTTGGTTTCTAATATAATTTAGAATGGCAGTTGAATGTTACAGAAACGTTAATCAGTTATTCAAATGCATTTGTTGTGCATTAATACAGAGCTGGCCTTTGCTGTGGATAATGTCACCACGAGCTATTTTAGGGAGCAGCATCCCCACTGCCAAGCTCTGTGTCGGGCACTGCCTGGCCCAGCTCAGATTCCCACCACGAACATCTCTGCACGCGGGGGAAGTCACGGGCTCTTCCTTCCTTCCCTGTTCTGTCCCTGTCTCAGCGGAGCCTCAGCCTCACCTGTGTACAGATTAAATTTATTTACATTTATTCCCCAGAGGCACGGGCTGTCACCATCCAGGGCCACCCAGCCCTCGGGGACAGCTCTGGGGTGGCCCTGGAGCCCCTCACAAGTTTCCCCTCAGCTCCAGGCTCAGGTGCTTGCTGACAAAACCCCGTTCTGCAGGTGCCAGACTGCATCCCAAGCCAATCCTTCCTGTGGTTTCATCACCCCCTTATCACTTTACAAATCCTGAGGTGGGCTCTTCAACAGCAAAGCAATTTAAAGGTGTTTGTTCCCGAGTTTGGGATTTATTTGGCTGCGCAGGACATTCCCTGCACGGCACCAGCTCACACCAGGGGTTTGCCCTCCTGGAACAAGCTCATCCCTGAGGGGACAGAGCTCCAGTCAGTGCTGAGCCACACAGGCCAAGGCTTCCAAAAACCACGTATGACCACAGATATGTTTAAAATATCAATTATTGAAATAATGCTCTTCGTAGCCACAGCAACCTGCTCTTTAGATGTTTTACACATCAGATCCACTGACACAGTGATTTCCACGAGGAAACAGTTCCAGACTCGTGCTTGTTGTCCAGCCTGCACAAGAAGTGCTGGCTGCCCTGTCATGGCATCTTCAAAGCGCCCAGGAAACTCACAAACTCTGTTCCCAACAACCTCACTGGAAAATAAGACCAATGTTTAATGCCTCTACAAAGTCTGGTGTGTTTTATCAGTGTTACAGTCCTGGGTTCAACCTTCCTCTCCCTTATTCACACCCCAAGAAATGTCCTCACAGAGCAGTAGTTTGCAGAATCATTTCCTCCATTCAAGCAGATAATCTAAAATACATTACTGACGTGCACCAATATTACATGTATTAAAAAGTTAACACCTTTTTCCATCTAACCTTAGTTTTACCTTGTCTTCCTGCCACCCATGGCACATGGGCTGGGGATCAAACTATCAAAGGGGAATCAGGAAATGAGGCTTTTGTCCCTCATTCTGTTGTACAAGTATTGCTTTGCCATTGATTATGCCCTGAAGCTGCTTTGAGGTCACAGGAATTCTCTGGTGGCACCTGTGGCTTAAGCACCCCTGCACTGGCAGCTAACTCAGCTTCCAGGTCACCCCCACTCTAGCTACTGGTGTGGCTGCAGGGCATTCCCAAAAACTTAAAAGCACCTTTTACCCCCGTGTCCTCCTGTTCAGGTTGTTCCTCAGCCAGATCAGCCTGTAACTCTGCTTCCCGTGCAGCCCCACTCACAGCCTGGGTAACGGGGCAGGGACAGGACATTGGGATGGCAGCACAGGGACAGGGGTGGTTTTCGGCAGTGGGATCCCTTTGTGACCTGTCACCGGCTGTGACCCCGCAGCCCTGAGCGCCCCTTCCAGAGCTGCTCCTCAGGGAGCAGCCAGGCAAACCAGAGTCCCAGCGTGTTTTAGTGCCTTTGACTCCCACCTTTTCTCCTGGTGTTCGTATCTTTAAAAGAGCAGTGAGAGCAGCGTTAAATCTCTGTTCCCTTTCTGCTCATCGTGGGTTCAATGGGCTGTTTTAGCTAAAACACACAAAAGAAGGGAAGGCTGCCTGACTCGAGACCTGCTGAAGAGGCTTTGCTTACACTGCCTGCGTTCCTTTGTTTATCTGACTGCATTGTTTTGCTTCAATAGTTATATTTAGAGCATTCATAAAAAGGATGAAATAGGGTGGGATTTTTCAAGAAGCTGGGGCTATAGCTAAGTTCTACTGAGCTCTGCAAACAAAGAACTGAGCAAACAAAGAAAAAAGCAAGACAGGAGCTGGGGACTCCTGCCCCAGCCTGGGCACAGGCAAACGGCCCTGGGTTGGACATGGGAGGGGGAGCACGACAAAGGACGGCTGTGAGAGGAGGGCTGGAGAGCCTCTGCTCCCGACAGGTTCCTTTGAACGCTCACCTGGCTAAGTTTGCTCAGTTTGAGGGCATTTCACATGGAAGTGGATATACAAACAAGGGGCTGTAAGAGGATGGTTATTATTTTGCATTGGCACTTTACAGACGTGACTGAGCTGCTTCTCCCAACACTGCTGTAACAATGAAGGTGGAGCTCAGGAAACAGCCAAGGTTCAGCCATAAACCCCAAGCTCACACACCACCTCACATCCTCACCCACACCATCTCCACCAGCATTCTCCCCCAGCAGATATGGAAAAGTTGGAAAGGGAGATGCACATTTTTAGCAACCTTTTCCCCCTGAAGTTTCATTGTTGGAGCTGGTGGATGCAGAAATAAGCAGGAGTAGCTGAACTGTAAAGGCCGAGTGCCAGCAGAGATGCAGGCACAGAGACTGAGCCCCAACTCCAGCAGGGGTGACTTACAAACTGTAACAGGAGCTGGCTGCTGCGGGTTGAGGCCTTTTTACCCTTCCACCAGCACAGCCCCCTTGGAGTTCACCCCATTCCCCCCAAAAAGGGGTCGTGCTCAAAACTATCCATGTGAAAGAATAAGCAGCTCTTCGCAAGTGTTTAAATTTCTGCCACAGTATTTATTAACCCATCCCAATGCTGACTTATGCTCCAATAAGGTGTCCAAGGAAGTTGAGCAGTACACAATTGTTCTAAGGAGAATGGTGCATTATTGCTGAGCTCAATTTGCATCAGAGAACAATCACAGGACTTTTATGGGAGTCATTACTACAGGCACACGGTGAGCGCAGGGTCTGGAGTTAAAGCTCTGCAGCAGTGGCAGAACCACCACTTTCATTTGTCACCTCAAGAGAAGACATTAAAAAATATATAGGTAATGAAACTTAAGCATAACAGGTTAATAATTAAGGTAGCACAGACTTCTCCACGCTGAAACAGGAACAAAAAGGCAGCACAAAGCACCTGTGCCATGACAACGTGGCAAGCAGGAATTCTGTGAAACCACAGGTGGGACAAAGGTAGGAATTCCAGGGTGGGGGCTTGTTCCTCACCAGGACACCTCAATATTTCTGCAGTTTTCAGAGCCGAGGTCTGTGACAGGTTTTTCATTCTCAGCTGCCTCAAGCCCATCCCGTCTTTCCCTCCTCCCCTCCCAAGCACACGGACACCCCTGTCAGAGCTGACCGTCAGTGCCGGAGTCTCTGTGGCCCCTGAAGTTGGATGCTGCAGAGGCGAGACCAGCTCTCCGCAGAGGTCAGGCCGTGCTGAAGGAGGAGACAGCCCCAGAGGTAGCTGCAAGCACTTGGAATGATGGAATCACACCTTTGCATTGGCCAAGGGGCACAGAGAAAGAAAGACACACGGGAGGGAAGCAGAGGAGTCGAGAGAACAGGAGGCAAAAGTGAGGAGAATGGAAAAAAGGTAACGCAGCCAGGGGAAATGGAGAGCCCAGGCAGAAACAGGGAGGCAGAGCACGAAGATAAGCACAATTTTAATGGCAGAGGGGGCCCCAAAGACAACAAAGCTCTAATTGGAGCAGTAGCATAATGAGCAGCAACATCAGCCCTATACTTCTAAACTTTTATATTACATCCAAGCACAGTGGGAGGGGAAAGAAGCAGAACTAATTTCCTCCTCCAGAGAGGGAGTTGGAGCTGCATTTCCAGGCTTTTGTTCCCTTTTGCCTGCCACCCATGCACGTTCAGCAGCCTCACCACCACCACGCTTCCTGCGGGCCCCCACCCTCCGGCCTCCCCATCATCTCCAACACCTTCCCCGCTCTCCTGCCCCACGGACACGGTGGCAAACGCACAGAGGGACGAGACAAGCTGTCCCTGCCTCAGAGGGGGTTAGGCTGCTCTGTTCCAGTCTGCCTCCAGATGTGAGTGTTTCTGCCCGTCCTTCCCCCCCGGAGCCAAGTGCCCGGCGGGTTCCTCTGGCAGAGGCTGCGGCGGGGCAGGGGGAGAGCCCTGCTCCTCCCGGGTGTGCTCCTGCTCCTCCCGGGTGTGCTCCTGCTCCTCCCGGGGGTGCTCCTGCTCCTCCTGCCTGTGCTGCTGCCCCAGCTCTGCCAGGGCATCTGCAGCTCAAGGTAGCGAGAGGCCCTGCTTAGGAAGGGGACCAGAATCTGTCTTGACAAGTGTTTTGCATGCAGTTAAATAGACAAATGTATTCTGCTGCCAGCCTCTTGCAGGAATTTGACTTGATGCCTGTCACCAAACAGCTTCTTTTGCACTGGGAGAATTACAAAACACTCATACCCTATAATGATCAAAAAGAGAGCCCCCATGCCCACATTAGACTCCAGAGATGCAATCCACACTCCCTTGCAAGCTAACAGCATCTGAGCCTACACAAAATTAGGAGATGCACTTCTGAAGGGTAAAACAGATCTTAAAGTGTTGTCTCATGAAAAGGCCACCGGTCCACGCTCTCCTGCTGGCTGTTTGCAGCACTGACACCTTCACAAGGCACCACACCACGCACACAGAAAGCCTCTTCCCCACCCCACTCACCCCTGACCAGGCAGGGCTGCAGCTCAAAGTGGTGTAAACCCAATGCAGTTTGGGTTCACTCAGCTGCATGCAAATAATGTGACTTTTACCACCCATTTCAGTGGTGCTTTGTACCCCAAGTCCAATTCCTCAGGTATTTTCCCATCCACCACATGCCTGTGTGATGCTCAGATGCTCACTGGAACATCTGCTGCCCTGCATCATCAGGAACTCTCCGAGAAGAGCTCAAAACCAACAGAGGGATTTATTTGTTGCAAATACAGGCTCTCAAGAGACACAAAGTTTCTTCTTCGTTTCACTTTGTGTATCACTCCGTTCCCTCTGCCCTTTTCCAGCGAGGACAGTGCCCCCACACCTCAGAAGCACAAAGACATCAGTGGCACAAAGCAGCTCAGTCTCAGCTGGAGATTGGGGATATTTAGTTACCCACACTGAAGACTCAATTAAAGACTGAAATAAAGACAGTGGCACTTGATATGGCAAGAGCTAACAAACCCCACTTTGGGTTGGGATCTTGCAGCCAATTGAAACCCAAATGATGCAAGGTCCAGCTGTGCTTCTGGAGCATCCCTAAAGGACTGCCCAGTTTCCTTATGCCCAAGGAAAACTCTTCCCACCTCCATTTGGCCACCCATTTTTACCCAATTTCCCTCAATTTCAGAACTAACAGATTTCTGTGGATATCTGCTGGAATTTATTACCCCTGACAGTATTATTGCTTTTGGTTTCTTTCCGTGGGAAATCGAACAATAGGACACAACTACACCCTCCATGCCTTGGCCTTGAGTCAATCCCTACCTGGAGCATCCATGGTGAACATTTAACAACCCCAGGCCCAAGCCCAGCCCAAAGCAGCCACCAGAGCCCCAGTTCCCTCCAGAACTCCCTTATTTTTTAACCTCTCCAAGGAGAAAGACAACAAATGGACTGAGCCAGCTTCCAGAAACGGTGACAACTTTGTCACTGCTGGCTGTGACTGAACTGGAGCTGGCAGCTCTGCCAGCCCCCTGAGCCACCCAGCCCCTGGGGCTGCTCGTTTTTTGGGCACGGTTGGATTGGCCCATCCACTATAAATATGACACAGCAGTACCCACAAGCATTACAGAGCTTTCAGCATTTCAGCTAAACCCCCATTTGGGGAGGATTTACAGCCTGCCTGTGAGTGGTGTCTGGCTGAAACGTGGCATCCAAAGTCTGGCCATAAGAGCCCTGCCATTTAATCATAAATCTATTGGGCTATTTTTAAATTAGAGGGCTAAAAAATACAAATGAAGTTCACCATTTGCTGACACATCTTTGATCTCAGAAGGAATGTGAATTCCAGAGGCCAACTCTTCAGCTGATGTAAATCAGCACAACTACACTGGCATCAGTGGAGCTCCAATGATTTACATGCCACAAATCTGTCCCGGTATTTATTAATGGAATATTTGTAGGCAGCTTTCGGGTCAAGTCTTCACTGTTGATGTAACCCACTGGAATCAATGGGGAGTTGCTCATACAAATGCAAAAAAAGACTTGGGTTTCTTTCTTCCCACTCCTGATTATTTCATTTCTAATTAAAACAGCATTTCAGAGGATAAGCCTCACCATGGAGCACCCAGAGTTTTTCAGGCAGCAGTTCCTGGTTGAGACCACAATGAGATTTACAAGGCAGCTGCAGGGCACACATCTATTGCTACTTTTCATCTTTATAGGCTGATCCATACAGCAATCTGTGCTATTGCTGATCTATATTTATACCACAGGCCTATATTTTAGTCATTTCATTGGGAGACCTGATAAAACTTCAAATAAAAAATCTGAAAAACAGAGAGCAAAGATCTGGTGCTACATCTTGGGCTCTCTTCACCTTCCCCCGTCCCCACATCATCTCCCACCTATTTCTTGCTTTCTGTTGCAGAAAGGGCCAAACGTCTGCCTCAGTTTCTCCGAACCCCGTGTGTGCAGAGCACCGGGGGCTGAGAGCCCAGCCAGGACCGAGGGGAGGGGGCACCGAGCCCAGCACACGCAGCTCCATCCCAGCGTGCCCCAGCCTCCCCCACCCCTCAGGGCACGTCCCAGCACCTTCTGGCCCTGGATCCGTCCCTCCCCCGCCCGGAACCCAAACGGGACCGGTGACATCCCCGAGCCCTGCGTGGAGCTGGGATTTATGCAGAACATATGCTGAACATGCCAGATATTTGCATCTTTATGGCTGCACATGCCCTCACAAAGGTGGAGCTGCCCGGGCACAGCGTTTTACAGACACTTCTGGAAACCCCACTCCCCTGGGCTGTTCCGGATTTTCAGGGTGGAATTTCGGGGCTGCCCTCACCACAAACCAGGCACTGGAGCACAGGCAGGCCCTCTCCCGCGGTGAGTGCAGAAAGCAGTGTAGCATTAATTGATGCAATGCCCAAGATAGAAATGTTTGCTTGCTTCACTCACTGCATTCCTTCATTTACTGAATAATTCAGCTTCTATACAGGCTCAGCTGACCTTTGCTTGATAAAGTCATATTTCCAAGCATTTGCTTGCATTTGGTGTTTTTAATCAGGTTCAAGTCCACTCGTTACACATCAGAGCAGAGAATAATGATGCAGATCCGTGTTTTAGCCAAATGATGTTCCTTACAGCACACACTTCCCCCAAATCACCGAGTTGTTAACTAAAGTGTAAGAGAATTTATGATGCTAAATAAAACCAGGGGAAAAAAAAAAGATGTTTTAATAAGATGAAAATCCAAATGTTAAAATAATGAGCCATCTGTATGGGTGGCCCTCTCCTGAGAGATGCCAAGAGCTTTACCATCTGTGAAACATTTACCAGCTGTTTCCTTCCTTTTTCGTGAGAACAGAAGAAATCCTTGCAGTTGGTGTTTCTAACTGACACATCCCAGTGAAGGAAACAGGTTTGTTCCACGGGAGGGACCTCTCCCAAAGCCAGCCTGGCTGGAACAAACCGAATATTTTGGTGAGCCTTGCTGCTCTGCTTCAGAAAGGGCTTCCCAAACAACGGCCCAGCAGCACACGGAGCACTCAAAAATGGAGAGATAAAACAGCCCAAAAGACACAAACTGGCTTCAGGAATTATCTACTGAATATTTGATCTAAACATTTCTTTATTGCTTTGCTGTTTCTAAACCCTAATCCGTTACAGGAACTCGGCATAAATTTATAACCTATTTGAAGCTTAAAGGCACCTGCAATAAATAAATATAACCCAAGTATTAATTGCAGAAAAGAACTGGACCTTGGTTTCTCTCTGCTGATCACCTGAGAGCTGCAGTCAGCACATCCCTGCAGCTCCTCACCTGGCACCCCCGAGCCAGGGCTGCTCCCGGGCTCAGACAATGCTGATGCTCCACAGGATTTTCGTTGGTGATAACACAGACCAAAGGCTACCAAATAAACACGAGTTTAATCCATGCAAGGATAGCTCATCTTGTATTGTTTGTACCCTGACGTGCTGCAGCCCTAATTGCACAATATTCCATTATTTCCTTGGTGTTCCCTTATTTCACTGGCTGCCCATGTGAATTGAGTGTAACTTCAGCAGAATTAGCCCTTAAATTCCAAGCTGATGAAATTTGCCATAGAAGTGAGAACTTAATTCTGCACAGAAACTCCCTTTATGTTTTCCAAGTTCATTTTTTTCAAGAGACTTGTGAAGTGAGTCAGGCGAAAAAAAAAAAATAAAAACCACCTTGCAATCAATTTGAGAGTGTATGGCTGTGTAAGGAGCAGTGGTTGGTTATCATTTACAAACACCACAACATCCTGCACCTCCCAGCCAGGAGAGCTGCAGCAGCCCTGGAAACAGACCCCAGCCCCACACAACACTCACAGCACCTGGGGACAGCAGAGCCCGGCTCCACAGACACCAAAAATGCCGAGACAGAAACCAGAGCGTGGATATTAAACACAAAGGAAAGTAGAGGAGTCATTTCTGCCCTCTTGGGCAAACCAACTTCCCCAATGAAGCATCCATCCTGTCAATGAATCACCTGGCTTCGCTCCTGGAAATGAGAACTGAGACCTTAAACTTCAAGTAATATCAAAGAAGAGGACTAATTTTTTGCTAGGTACTCTCCTAGTTATAAGTGTAATATATATTACAAATATATAATTTTCCACTTATGGTAAATGGTACTGAAGAGTAAATTAAAGAGGAATGACAAGGCTTAGTGATACTTGTGCAATATTTTAGAGCATCCCTTTCAAATGAATCTACCTTTTACCAGAAAATCTAAAGCCTTCAGAAAACAGTGAAAATTTAGGGTCATGTCACTCTCTAAAAGGAATTTCTGGAAAGCACCCTATCAGTGTTTATTCCCAGAGAAACTGAGGCATGAAGGAATACAGATTTCTTTTCAGGCTGATGTCACTACTCTGGCCTCTAAGCTGTCAAATCAGCCCAGCTCGAGGGGAGTCCTAGTGGGACCACAGCCCTTCCATTCTTCTTCAAGTGTTGGGAACTCCTTGGGATGCAGGAGGGTGTGGGAAACGTGGCTTTCTCGAGTGCTACGTGTCTCAAGCAGCACTTTCCTTGGAGGTCAAGTGATTTTAATGCATGGTATCCCCTGGTGCCCTGGGCACCTGCACTTACCCCAGTTTTCTTGGGAAGTGCTGCAGGAGGGATCAGGGGGTGCAGCCTGATGCCTGATCCCTGTTCTTAAAATCAGAGCTGAACACGGTCAGAAGGGAAAAAGGGGTTTTTCCCTGGGTATTTATTTCAAGGATCCCTGGTGCACTCTGTCCAGGTGGAACACNAAGAGGTATAAAAGAAAAGGCAAAAAATCATCCTGGCATCAAGGCCCTGCCAGCAGCACGGGAAGGTGGGTGCCAGGGCAGCTCGAGGGTGCCCAGAGCTCACACCACACATCCCCTCTGCCGGGCTCCAGTGCTTGTCACTGCCAGCTCCCAGAGCACAGAGCCTGTGCAATTAGTCAGGCGTGAATAACAAAATCCCCCAGGCTTTATGGGTGTTGAAATCCTGGGGATCTTTTCAGATTTAGAGACTCACAGAATCAGGCTCAGAAAGATCTCGAGGATCGTCAAGTCCCACCATTCCCCCAGCACTGCCAAGTTTGCCACTAAAACCTCGTCCCCAAAGGCCACATGGACACAACCTAAATCCCTCCTGGGTGGCTGTGCCAGGGCTGGACAGCCCTTCCAGCAAAGAAATTTTCCCTGATACCCAACTTAAGCCTCTCTTCTCCACACGCCAGCTCATGCTCACAGCTATAAAAACCCACAGCTGAGTCTGCTGGTTAAGACAAACAATAGCCAGGTTTCTAAATGAAGCCATCTTCATTTTTTGTTGCTATTTTCGAATCTCTCAGGGTGATTTTCCATGGTTTTCAGTTCCTCACACTGCCTCCAGCATGCATCTGTATGTGTTCATTAACCCATTCTGCCCCTGGATCTGCTTTTGGACAAACGTGGCTCTGAGCAAAGCCCACCTGGGGCGCTCCCACCCACGGGCAAAGCCTCGCTTGGCACTGAGAGCCCCGTGTCACCGAGGGAGGGTCACACCTGGCTGGCTGTGCTGAAAGCTGCAGCTTGAGCAGTCAGTACATCTAAATGGCACCAGTTACAGCACTCGGTATTTAAATCCTGGATTACAGAAACGGTTTGCATCCACAGCCTCTCTCCCCGCCCCTGGAGCTGCTCAGTGGGTTGGTAGGAACGGCAGAGCAGGCTCAGGAACAGCGAGGTGACAGGGACAGGCTTCCTGCTGGTTCAGGGGCTGCACAGCGCTCCTGCTCCGTGGGTGTTTGAGATGTAAACTCACAGAACCCGAGCCCTCAGCGCGGCTAAAAATCCCATTTCACTCGCTGGAAGGGTGGCTGTGTTCACCAGAGCGCCCTGGATGAGCTCCAGCACAGGTAACTGCATTCTGCTCGAGCAAATTCTGCCTCCATTTCCAATTAGGAAAGGGATTAATCATTTTTGGCTTTGTGCTGCTCCCATGACAGGGGTGAACAAAGGCAGCAGTTGACACTGATCAACTTTTTGACACATTGCTGGAAAAATGGGCTTGCTAAGTAAGTAATGGGGAATATTAACATTTTAGCTGGAGAGCCCTGCACGGTTCAGTCAGGGACAAGAAGTGCTCTGCCAGGAGCTCCAGGAGGCAAAGAGCAACAGGAACAGCCCAGGACAAAGCTCTCAGGGTGTCATGGAATAAAGAATTGGGCAGCATTCCCAGAAGCTCCTGCTCTTTCTCTCTCTGGTCCCAGGTAACACAGGAAGGGCTCAAAGAACAGACCCAGATCCCACATTTCAATTTGCCAGGGACAAAGGGCTCTGTAAACCTTTTAAGCCCTTGTGTAATCAATGACACTAAAGCACATCCCTGACTCCCAGTGGATGCACAGGACACTGAGCCATCACCTCATCAATACAGAAAAAGAGGCTTCATTCCAGCATTTCTGCCCAGCCAGGAATGCCAACCAAATTTTAGAGTCGCTCTTGACCAACAGGTTTCACCTAAAAAATGCCACTGTATAATTTACTTGCTTAAACACTTAAAAATTATCATTTCTCCTGGTCCAAAAGGTCCTCAAGAGCAGCTAAAGGAGAGAAGTACAACACCCCTGCAGGCAGGCTGACACTCCTCAGCACCATTATCAATGGGAATGACCAAAATAAAGCACTTTTAAGAACCCCCTGTGAGCATTCCTGGCTTTGCTGACCCCGTCCCTCTCCTATTTGTATAATATTTATGATCTTGCGTCCCTTCCCCCCTCCCTGGAGCGTCTCGTGCCCGTTCCCAGCCAGGTGCTGGGTAGGTGGGTGCTGTGTGGGTTTCCCCTCTGCTCGGTGCCACCAGAGCTCAGCATCGCTCTCAGCCAGGCCTGAACGCCCCTGGAGCCAAGAGGAACAGTCTGTGCCAGGCTACCCAGGCAGCCTGGGACCAGAACACCTCCTTTAAAAAAGCTTGGGCTAATACCTGGTGATGTAAAGAGTACAAAATCTATGCACAAAAAATAAAATCTCTTGCTCACTGGCGCAGTCAGACTTACACCTCATCTGTCAGAGTGTCTGATCTCCACGTAATCAGCAGTTAATGCCATGGATATCCATGAAAGGCATCCGAAATCCCTTCAAGAGCAGAGAAACCAAACGATACCTGTTGGCACTTCCTCAAGAACTCGTTTGTCAGCACATTCGCTGTTTTCCTGGAGTTGCCCAGGAGCCTTGCAGTTTTTGTTTTTGTTTATCAACTACCCAAGCTCAACAGTCTGGTGGGATCTTCATCCTGAGAGGGGCACAGACACAGCCCCAGTGTCTCCCAGTGCTCTCCAGAGCCCCCCCAGCTTCTCAGTGGGGAAAAGCCCCCACATTTCCCACTGGGCTGGATCCCTGCAGCCCTCCGGGCTCCGGAGCTCCCGTCTGCCTCTCCGCTGTCAATCCTCATGTGCTGTCAGTCTCTTTTGCTTTTTACTTTGGTAAAAAGAAGTACAAAACCCAATGTAAAATTCAAATAGGGCTGGGAAGTACATTTTGTATCAGATTGCCTCAAAACCTCCTGCAGCTTTTTGCAAAACGAAGCCCATGTTCTCCCAAGTTCTTGGGCACATCTGGAGTTTCACAGTTTTGGATCAAACCAGATGACAGCAGTCTGTCAAAAGACAGCCAGAAGCCCATCAAACAGATATGCAAAAGAATTAAATGAAGAAAACTCTTTTGAACCCAAAATAGAATTTTATGTAACACAGAAATAGTTCTTTTCCCAAACTTCCTTTCATGGGAAGGACAGAAAGTTGATTCTTTCTGTCTGAGAACAACACTTTGGCTTCACTGATGACAGTCTTTGGAAATGGAAAGGCAGGAGCATTTTCTAGGAGCTGAGGGCTCGTTTTACTCACATGAAAGGCAGAGCTTGTCTTGTGCGTGGTGGGGAGAGGGGCTGGAACCCACCCCAAGACCTGGGGTCACCTTTGGGGCCCCACTCCTGACCCAAAAGTTTTACATCTCAGGCACAGAAAATTTTAATTAAATCAAAGCACACAAAATGAACACACAATAAAGGCAGACGAGTTGGTTGGGGAAGGACTTTTTGGCTGATTCTGAGAGATGGTGGCTCACAGCACTGTACTTGGCCTCAGAAATTTAATTGTACCTAAATTAAGACTGAAAGCTGATCAGGTTGGATTAAAGCCTAGTGGGATTCTGAAACAGATTTCTCGCACTGTCCTCTGCTAATATTTTTCCAAACTGCTTTTTTGGCAATCCTTTCCTTTTTGCACCCAGTTTTCCCTGTAAATGAGCAGTGAAATTCCAAAGGACTCTATCAGGAGTTAAAATCACTCAGTATATATTTGCCAGCGCATGCAGTATTTATTTTTAAACAGTGCCAAAAGTGTTTATAGATAGAAACAACAGGACAACCCATAATTAAATAACTGTTTCTGCTACATCTGCTATTTAGCAACTTGAAGGAAAATAATTTCCCAACAACAAATAGGAATGGTCAAGAAAGCTCTCAAGTTTGGGCCCATTATTACCATATAAAACAACATATTAGTTGCTTAGCTACCAATCATAAAGGAAGGCCAATTAAAAATGAAAGAATCTTAACTAGCTGCATGGAATATAAAAGTGAAAAGTTAAAAGCTGTCAGGTGGTTAGTGGAGAGAATACTGAGCAGTGATTGACAAACTGGGCTTGCTTTGCTTCAAATTTGGCTTTGATTCAATAAATGATTGACACACTGATGTCGTCTGAAATAGCAGATTGTGCTTTGGAGAGGCTATTTAGCAGCCCATTGATTGACAGGTTACTAAAATTGTCCCATGGACAGAGGTAACCAAACAGAGCTATATTTTGACAGGTGGGCTCTTTTTTTCATTTTTTTCACCTGTATTTGCTACACCATTTATATTAAAAGCAGAAGTAGAGAAAGGACCATAAAAGTGCCATTCAACCCCATGAAAATGGCTCGATGGCTCCTTTTGTAATATTGCTCCACAAACCTCAAATTCCATTCCCCCATTAAATATCCTTTTTTTTTTTTTAAAATGGAAAACCCTACAAGCCAACCTGAACAGCCTCGGACTTCTCTCTCAGAAAGCCTTTGCACGCCGAGCACCCTGAGCTGCACAAGGAATGAAAAAGTAAAATAAAAGTAAAACCAAACATTTCTCCTACAGCTCAGGTCTCTGGGAATGGGGCATCACCCTCAGCCTGGGGCTCATCACTCCCACGAGATAACGAGGCTGGGATCACTCCTGAGTTTGGATCACTCCTGAGTTTGGATCACCCCTGACTTTGGATCACCCCTGACTTTGGATCACCCCCGACTTTGGTCCCTCCAGCCCTGAGCATTTGCAGAACTCCTCCAGCCCCCTCTGAATCAGCTGTGAGAGCACCTGCGGGGCAGGATTTGCCACCAGTGACACCGGTGCTCCAGAAGTGCCTCAGCAATCAGCAACAAAGCAAAGACCGTTCTGACCCGAGAACTAAAAAACCAGCCACGAAAAAACTCCCAGAACTTTTCTTTAATCAAAGAAAGAGCACCACGCAGCATTTGTCCCGAATAACCACAAATACAACATTGTTACTCCACACTGTTAGCCTTCACACTCCAAAAGCACCGATTTTCCAGGTTTTTATCGCTCTTGTTTTTGACACTTTTAACCCAAAACCAATTACTAATGTTGAACAGTAAGTCCTGTTTCTGAACACCCTACTTTTCGTTCCTAAATTTCCAACTAGGAAACTACTTTTCCTCTCAGTTTTTACTCTTGGTGCTTTAGACTTTCTCATAACTTTCACATTTCTGAAGTGCTCCTTTTGTAAATTTCACTCATTTCCACAGACATTTTTCTCTCTGCTTTCCATCTCCAGCTTCTCAATTGTTTGTGATTCACTGATAAAGTTCCATTTTTTTTTTTAAACTAAAGACCCACTGGTTACAGAGAAAACATTAAACATGTTACCAGCTTTGGCCTAAACACATCAGTTTTGGTGAACCTGCAAACTTGAGTTTCCCTCTGCTTGTGCAGAGAAAGAAAATGATTTTTTCCTTCAGAGGAATTCAAACCAGACCGCAGAGGAAGCACAAGAAGAACCATAACCGAAGGTCCCTTACCTGAGCGAACGCCGTGCGGAGCCGAGGTGGGACGAGCCCCGGAGGGAGGAGCCGCTCCCCGGAGCACCCCGAGCCCCAAACCCGGCAGGGCCTGGGGCTCCCCCGAACCGCGCCCCTGCCCCGGCTGCTGCTCCGGGCTGGAGATGGGGAACACCTGCCCGAGTCCCACCCGGAAACGCCGGCTCGGTCCCCGGCCCCAGGTGCAAATGTTCTCATCATCATCCAGGAAAAACGTTGGGAAGTTCTGTGGAAAAAAACCGTCGCTTTCCTTTAGTTGTCACATTTTGCTTTTTGAGTTTTTGCTTTTTGCTGTTCAAACACTTCAGCCCTTACATCAATTTATTCAAGTTACATTTATATTGAAACACTTTGATGGTTAGAAATTAAGCATTTTGTCCGTTTTAGTGGCTTTAGAATTTCAGTTCAACTTTCTCAGCGTTGTTTATTAAACAAACGTGCTTGGTATGTGTAAACTGTGTTTGCTCATTTATCTGTACTTGACATGGAAAAAACTCCCAGGATGACTTGGGGGACATGGGACAAGTGACAATTTAGGGAATTACAGATTTTGAAAGTATTTGGTGTCTCACCTTTTCCCCATTGATAAGAGACACAATCCTGGAGGCTTTACAAAGCACCACTATCATTTTACAGCTGTATTATTTTACAGATATATCAATTATTCCAATTTTCAGCATAAATTCATTCTGTAGCTAAAAATAATAAAAATAATCCTACCAGTAAAAGACAAACAATTCTCTGGTGGCATCATGGACAGCCAAATGCAGTCCCTGTGCTGTTCACTTCCTCATTCCAAATTACAGCACAGCCATATTTTGGATTCACTGGAAAAAACCCCTGGTATCATCTTCAAACCTCTCCTTTGCAGCAGCCACACAGGCATTGCATAAAACATCTCCATTTATAATTTGAACATTCAAAGTTTATTTTTAAGCATCTATTAAAACAGATTTTTCAATGAAACCCGGTATTTTAAGAAAAAAGGAGCTGGAAGAACACTGCCTCCTTGATGTTGCTTTTACCCCCTAAAAATGGCAGTTTTCAGTTTTTCTTTTTTTAAATTATCTCTCTTTCCAAGGACTTGTTGAAGACTACAGTCCATTTCCTGCCCAGTTCCAGCTCACTGTTATTATTTTCAAAAATTCTAACGGCCTTGCTGTTTTTTAGGAAAGAAAATAAATGCATTAGTCCAAGTGCCTGCTGATCAGGGGGTTAATATCCACTGAAGAAAATAGGAGGTGTGTGGATTGTGGCCTGAACAACTTTTAGATCCAACTAATTTAATTATCTGCTTTTGCTGGTTTCTTGGGAAAGGATATCACAGAGTTGCTGTGCTTGTTTCAGAAAAAGCTCAGTGCTTATTTCTGGTTTCTTCAAACTGGAGACTTGTGGTGATTTAAGGAAGGACAAATTCAGTTCCTAAACTGAAAGCTCCCAGGCTGTGCAAGAATGAATTCTGAATTCTGAAGGAGGTTGAAGAGCTCAGGGTGAGCTGGTGTGGAGCTCTGGGTGGGGTCGTGTGTGACACCTCAGCCACACGTGTGACACCTCAGCCACACGTGTGACACATGTGTGACACCTCAGCCACGTGTGAGACACCAGACACGCGTGTGTGA
>VZRO01001680.1:389309-406809 GCA_013397915.1 Daphoenositta chrysoptera
GCGTGTGTGTGTGTGTGTGTGAGCGCGTGTGCGCGCGTGTGCCCGCGCGGGTGCGTGTGCGCGCGTGTGTGTGCGGATCCCACATTTCCTCCCATCCCGAGCCGCCCTGTCCTCTCCCACATCACTCACTGCCTGCCAGCTGACAGCACGGAACCTGCGGCGCTCCGCGCACACCCGCGCACGCACACACACACCGCGCACACCCGGGCACCGCTCCGCCATACGGCTCTGCGAGGAGGAGGAGGACAGGACAGGGAAGGGAGGAAGCAGCCAGCCCCACAGTCTTTCCAGAGCTGCCTTTTTAATATATACAGATCTATTTTGTTATTTATTTATTACCATTCTCTGGCACTGTGGGCGCCTTTCATTTGCTCCTGAGCTTGGATGTTTGAATCAAAGCAAAGCAAGTGTTGCAACAGTTAAAAAAAAAAAAAAAAAAAAAAACAAAAAAAAAAAAAAAAAAAAAAAGAGAGAGAGAGAGAAAGAAAGAAAGAAACCTAGATCTCTAAAATAAAATAAAAACGAAACAGGTTCCTATCAGTGAAGTGGAAAGGAGGGGGGCAGGGGCGGCTTGAGGGGGGTGCTGGGGAAGCAGCTGAGAGGCAGAGGAACACGGCTCAGGAGCGTCTCAGGGCTCTCGGATCTGGGGACAGAAGTGAGATTGGAGAAAGTAGAGCGATGCCAAGGAGGAAACAGCAAGCACCCAAACGGGCTGCAGGTAAGGAGAAGCCATCCACTTACACAGCCTCTGTCTCTCCGCTCCTTCCACTCCTACCCCCCATCTTTATTATTATTTAGGGTCACCCTTGCTTTTCCGGGCTGGATCTTTATTTATTTATCCCCCTCCCCCTCCCTTTCCCTCCGTAAGTCCGTGGAGCCAGTTTCATTCCTTATTGCCAAGATTTCGCTCTGCCACGGGCTGTCCCCTGCCCTCGCCGCAGCCCCGGCTCGCAGCCGCCGCCGCCGCCGCCGCTGCCGCTGCCCTGCCGAAACTTTTCCCCCCAACTTTCTTCCCTCGGCGCCCCTTTCCCCCTGCCCCTTCCCCTGCCCGAACCGAAAGCAGTCAGGCTTCCCTTTGCTCCTCGCTTTAGGATAGATTTTTTTTTTTTTCCCCTTTCTGATTTTCCCCCCTCCCGATGGCTTTCGCTTTGGATCCGTGTGTTTCGCGAAGTGGGTCGGGGTGTTTAATCTTTTATTTCGCCGTATTTCTGGTGGCAGTTCTGGCCGGGTGTGTGTGTGAGAGCGCTGTGTGTGCCTGAAATAGTACAGGGACTCTCTCTGCTGATGAACCCGGTGGGGAAGTTCAGCCTTTGATCATCAGTGGCGAAAATTGCAACAGGAAATAAAATGAAACGTTCTGACTGTTAGAAGACAATCCACATTTTCAAATCAAATCCTTCTTTTGTTTTGTAGCCGAGTTTATATATTTGCACATGCCAAGTGGTTTTGCAATTTATTATTTTTTTTTTTAACAGAAGAAAATAGTTTGCAACTTTGGAAGTGTTTTGTTTGTCGTTGTAGGGTGTTCTTTTTCTTTTGGGGGCCAAGAAAAAGAAACAGACGAGTGGGTCTGTATAGTAAATCTTTTCAAAGAGTTTTCTTTCAGGCTTCTTAATTGCTTTTTATTTTTTTTTTAATAGTGTGGTGGGGTTTTGTTTCTGGGAAGCGCAATATGGAAGTTCATTTTTCTTCTGCCAGACCCACCCACTGAAAAATCAGCTTTCCAGTTGATTGCCAGCTTTGATTTGACATTTGATTGATCACCTGTCATCTTGCTGCCTTTGATCTATTCATTCTTGATATATATCAATAAATCACTCACCATGGTAACCCAAGTGCCAATGACGTAAGGCTTGCCCTCTAGATTCTCTTAGCCAGACATGCACAATTATTATCTTGTTTGGCTTTAATGTAGGCGGGTTTTTTCCCTTCTTTTTTTCCTTTGTGTCCTTCCTCGGATCAGTTCTTTAAAGAAAACTCATATTTGACGTCTTTACTTTCAAAATCTCCCCTCGCCCTCGTGAATATTTCCTGGGTGTAGCACAGCAAATGTGGGACAAAATGTATGGGCAAGTTTAGTGGCACACTTGAATAAACTTTGCGAAGTAGCTCGGGATGCAGGCAGAGGGAAATGTCATCCCGGAGGGAAATGTCACCCCAGAGAAACGGGGACACGCAGAACTTTTATCAACTCCAGCCGTGGCTGCGTTTCTCTGGGTGCAGGACAATGGGCTGCAGGGAGAAGCTTTGGGACGTGCCCACTGAATGCACCTCTGCAGGCTGCCAGTGGGATTCCTGGCAGGCGAGGATCCCAAATTTATGGTCAACGCCATAAATAACAGTTACACTAGAAATACACACACATAGATATATTTATATAAATATATTTATGTATTCGGGATAATTCAGATGAGTCGCTATTATTATTTTCTTTACCGAGAGGTTTGATCTGAGTAAGGCATTCACGTTTTCAAGGTGCAGGATAAATAAATAGCTATTTTTTCATGGATGCTCATCGTCACAGTGACAGTGCTAGAACTGCTCCTTTTTTCTCTCTGTCAGGAATATGAGGCTGCATTTTATTTGGGTTTCAAAGTAGAATTTTCACTTGGAATGTGTGTAGTATATTTTTGTGGCAGGGGCACCATGTTCTTTTTAGAAACAGAGGCTCCAGTAAGTAAATTTTTGCGAGCAAAGCCCATGCTGTTGTTTCCCGGGATTTCCCTGCTGAGATACAGTAAGAGATGTTTTTATCCAGAATCCTACAGCATTTTTAAGATCTTAATGACAAGGGAGAAACTCGTATCACCACAATTAGATCCCTCTCGTTCTCATTATAAAATGTGCATTGCTCTTCAGTGGTGCATTTCTTTGATTAGATTTCTCCTCAGATCAATGTTGTTTCAGGTGAGCAAAATACTGCAAATGCAGTCCAGTTTCAGCCAGCAGAACTATTTGAAGTAGGTTTATACATTTGCAATAGTTCTCCTGCTTTGAAGTTGTATTTGTGTGTTTGTGGGGGGTAGGGGGAGTTTCAAAGAGCAGACGTGCCTGTTGTATATAGTTCTTAAAACTGACTTTCATTTTCAGGGATAGTACTGAGGTTCTGTTTTGTATGGTGAAAAATACCTCAGAGTGACAGGAGACAGACTGTGCAATAAGAAATGAATCTCTCATCAAGGCTGATAGCAAAGCTCCTTAGTCCTTTTATTTAAAGGAGTTAATACATTATATATTACTTAATTTTCACTTTTATTTATTTTTAGTTGTACAAGTTCAAAGGTATCAGTTGCACTGCATTTTGTCGTGATGGCAGCAGAGATATTGAAGAGAAGTTTGCAACTTTTAGTTTCTTCAGATAGTTCACCTCCAAGGGAAGAAAAATGATAAGCCTTATGATTCTGGACATGCCTGCTTTTGTCATTGCTTAAAATTAAATACTATGCACAACTGTAAATAATTACTGCCATGCACTGACTTTGAAAGCAGGTTTCGAGTTTGATTAATGAATAATGTAAAGGTTAGAGAGAACCAGCGAGTGAATCAGAAGTGAAGTCCTGCTGTTAGATGAAAATCTATCTAGAGAAATATACATGGCAATTTTGTCCTTTTCTATTATTAATTTTAAGCCTTGTATTCCTAAGAAATATATTCCAGACCATTGTAATGAAACAAGGGAGAGTAATTGGATAAATGGGGCACTATTTATGTGTGATGACGGGGATTTCTGCTCTCCGGTTACACTTTTGGAGACACTTTATTTCACATCCACACCGAAACCATGTCAGACGCATTCTGATCTTTGCAGGGCCGAGTCTTTTCTGAACCATCCTTGCTTTTTGAGAGCGTCGTTTCCAAGTCGGTGGTTCCTGAGGCAGGGAGTTGCAGCTCTGTCCGTCGGAGCCTGCTTTGGGATGGGACCTGTTCACAACAAACCACCCGTGGGTGCTGGAGCTTTCCCCCAAACGCCCCAAAAAGGGCTTTGCAGCCCGGGGCCTGATTCTGCCCCGCTCAGGTGCAAACCAAACTCCGCGTCCCTCGCAGCATCAGGGAGCTCTCTCTGCTCCGGGGAGCAAGAGGAGGCTCAGGCCCATGAAGTCCCTCACCCTTCAGCAAAACGCAGCCACCTCTGGGGTAAAAGTCTCGTAACGATTCCATAACAAATGGTAATATATTAACAGAAGGGTGGAAAAAGGGTGGGAGCAAGGCAGAATTGCTATTCAGATTTTATTCCTAGGGGTATGAAATAGCTTTCAAACACAATTTCACTGGATTAAACTCTCCTTTCCCCTGCAGCTTGTTTAAATGTGCATATTTTATTTTGTGATCATGAATTGGTAGTTTGCTTTTTTAAAGCCTGCAAAGAGGAATCTGGACTTAACGCCCTTTGCGGGTGAAATTTTATATTTCCACTTTTCTTTCTCTCTCAGCCCCAGCAGACTAGCTAAGAACCAAAGCCGGGGAAAACTACAGCAGAAGCAGGTCTCAGGCACATTTATTCTGTTTATTGGAGCTGTAGAATAACACGGGTTTGTTTTTGGAGGAGTCCTCATAGAGCAGCAGGCAGAAGATGGTGAGCAGGGAGTTCTTCAAAGCTGCAGCTTGCACCTTAATAGTAAAGGTTATTTAAACCAGAATCATATTTAGGAGGTGAAATTCTGCTTCTGCAGAGAGCAGAGCAAATGACCAGCAAGGTTTGCTCTGTGTGTTTCTGTGGCGAAAGGCAGAGAGATACATCCATAAATGTAACCAGGAGCACTGTGGCTGCTCAGGATTATTTGTATCCTTTATATCGGGGGCAATGGCAGCAGATTCCAAGGAAGCAGTGCTCAGTGAAACTGTAGAAATGGCAGCACTGTTTTGTTTCAATATCCTCCAGAAAAGCAACTGCACATCAAACCCACCTAAACAGTTCATGCCTCAGAACCCTTCACTTAGAGTGCACATCACGGTGCTGACAGATGACAAAAAAGCCAAGGTGTTCACAAACAAGAGGAGCCTTTAAATCCTGGCTAATTAAATATATTCCAAAATAGGTACTTTTGCAACTCAAGAGGCACCAAAATTAGTCGCCATCTGCGTTAAATTCTGCAGTCGGCTCCTAAGCCCAAAGCTGCTCGGAATTTTTTTTTCCATGTCAGAACTCAGGCCTGAGCGGGACAATCTGAAATCACGTTCAGATCAATTTTAGTGCCCGTTTCCCAATTTCAATCTTGCAGTGATTTATCCAAGCCCACTGTATCCCCACTGTCTGAAGAGGGGGTGCACCCCGGGTTCAGCCCCCGTGACTGGGAAACAAAAGACATTTCCATCAGTAAATGACACAGTTTTACAGCACTTCTCAAAACGTGTCCATTGTCAGAAATTCTAGTCCATAAATGCTCTCCCTTCTCTGTGCTCTCTGAGAAGCCCGTTTTCTCCAGACCGGCAGGATTTTGGAAATTTCCTCCCGGAGCTCTCTCCTGCTGATTTTTGCTCTCGTCAGCAGCACCCACCTCAAGGAGCTGTTTCCCCTGGCAGGGGTCCCTGGAGTCCCTCGGTAGCACGGGCCAGGGTCAGCGTTTCCCCGTCATTTCCCTTCCCATCCCGATGAGGACATCACTCCCAGAGAGCAACTCCAGCCTCGCCGAGAAAAAAAAGCTGTCAGTTGCTGTGGCTGCAATTCCCAACTTAGCAGCAGCAGAGGGAATGGAACTGTACTCTATCAATTACAGTTGGAACCAGAGGCTAAACACTTATTGTGTTAAGCTATTGTGCAGATCTTAAGAGCTCAAATGTAAAAAAAATATCACGTCAGCTGGTGGAGGGGAGAATAAGGCCTGGTTCTTCCACTGGATGACGTATTATTAGCAAAGGCAAAGTAAAATTACTCAAATTCTGTTTAATGCCGCTCGGGTTGAGATGTGTGTGCCACTTCCTGCCTTAGAAAGGGGGGATCCTACAGACTTTGCTGCTAAAATAAGCCTTTGTTTTTCCCTCTTCTCTGCAAAATGAAAATATTTGTGAAGTTTTACCTCCGCAGCGTGCTCGTGCAAGCAGACAGACATTTTCATTTGTCTCCGAATGTGATACAGGAGCCAACTGGAACCACATTACACTCTGAGCTGAAATCTTGCATTTCATTCATGCAAGAGCAGGGATTTTTCATTACCTATTTAATTACAATCATTTACATGAGAGTGGGCCCAGTTCAGCAGCTCTTACTCAGCACTTTGCTTCAGTGGGTAACTGGCCTGTGGAAGGACTGTTTGTGTAAGGCTGGGCTGTTCAGCTACAAAATTCAATATTTGTGTTCCTTGAGAAGCATTCTGCCTCTGAAGAGGGCCCGGATTCTTCCATTAAGCTGTAAATCCAGGGACGGTTCTGTTTGGAGCTCCTGTTCCTAACGTGTGCAAACTATTATTCCCTGAGGTCTGCCTGGCTGAGATACTCTGCTGGCTCGGCCAACGTCCCTCCTCAACCCCGTTTCCCACTCTGTGTTAATTACTGAGCACTGTTCTGGGTACCAGGAAATGAGAGGGGCTTTTGAAGAAGCCTTTTCTCAGGCACGGTGTTCATGTCGTGCACAGGGGCGGCAGCTCTCCAGAAAATGCCTGGAAATGCGGTTGCAAATCCAAAGCCTGAAAGTTCCATGTGTTTTTAGGGGCTAAAAGCAGTTATTTCTCATTAAGGTGGCTTCTCACTTGAGGCTGTTGGCACAGAGTAATTTTTACCGTGTTATAATAACGGCTTCTGCAACTCAGAAGTACCTTGACAGCAAACGGTGTATTTTTTAAGGTTTCAAGGAGAAAAGCATCACAGAAGCACAGTGTTTCCCATTAGATTTACACATCCCTCTTTAACTGTTGCTGGCTTTTCATCCGTTACCTTGTGAGCTTTCTCAGGCAAAAAAAGAAGTGGAAAAACTGGTCTTCTGATCTAAGTGTTGCATTAAGTGTTTCATTTAGAAAAATGAAGAGAATCTTTGTTTCCCTAAAAGAAATCTTTTCCCCCTTTGCCCTAGGAAAAAGAAAGGCACAACAATAGCTTCAAAATGACAGGATCTGATTGTGAAAAATACAGAGTTCATAACGTGCAGCGCCTGATGGTCCCAAGTATTGGTAAAATTCCACAGTTAAATAGAACAAACAGCCCTAAATGTCTGGAAAATGGATCCTTTTCAGGCATGCACACATCCATACCTGCAAGGAGGAGAGAAAAGCGCCTGTCTGGGAGAGGGATGCACCTGGAGAGCTCGGTTGTTCAGAGCAGTTTTTGATTATTGCACCAATCTTTGCCCAAATGTTAGAACTGTGCTGTTAGGAGTGATGTCCCCTGCAAGTCCTTTGTTAGGGTTTATTTTCTTTAAACCTCCAGCTCCTGGAGTCTGATGATGATTATGCAAGTGTCCAATATGCATTTTAAAAGGAAATTTATTTCCAACTGCTTGCTCTGGAGAGGAACTTGAAAACAAGCAGGCTAGAAGTTCTTATGCAGAGGAAAAATGCTTTGGTTCTCAAAGTGACTGTTTTTAACTTCCCACCATTTTCAGCCAGTCTCATGGTTCTTGGGGTTCTGCTTCGTTCTTTTTGTATAAACAAGGTTGGCAATATTGCTTTTGCCTGATTCTGGTGATGAGCTGGTGTGTGTGTCTGGGTGTATAATTATATATGTACACACACATAACATCAGTAAACAAAATACTGAACATAATGATGGAGTGGAGCTGTGTGGATTGGAGCTCTGGCTTTGTGTTGCCATAAACAAAGCAGTTCTGGGAGCTCAGACCATCGGTTCTTGAGGAGTGACTTTCAATTGAAGTTTCCTGGAGATTGTTTTTAGTGGCAATTAAATCCGGAAAGTTAATAGGCAGTAACTGCTCTTTAAAGGATAAATACTATGAGGAATGCACAGCCTACCTTTTTCCCAGATATAATCAGGCTGAACTTTATTGAAAAAAAATTTACAACTAGCAATGTTAATGCTGTATTTTTATTGTATTAATGCAAATGAGATGCTGACTTCGTTCTTTCATCTCCATGGCTTGTATCTATTAGAGCTGTGTCTTATTCCTTTCTGTGTCTTTCCTCCCTGTGTTCTGTAAACTGCTTTCCTCTAATGATACTGAGGCTCATTAAAGTTACTCCCAACGCTAAAGAGACTCTGGGAAACATCCTGAGCTCTGGATGGCTGTGGAAAAGCACAACTATTGAGTACACGGAGAAAACCAATCCGGATCAAACCTTGCATTCCCGTTTTGGGAAACCTTCAAAATTGATGGGTCAAACAGGAAGAAAAAACGTGCAGGAAGGACTGTGCTGCAAAGAACAGGTCATTTTCAACACGCAGCCCCACCTGACAAAGATAAAAGGCAATAAAGTTTTAAGGAGCTCGCTGGCTCTTCCTGCATTTCTCTCAAAAGACTCGTTTAATTGAAAAGCCTGTTGTGCTTGTTTTTATGCATGTAAAACAGAAAAGGGGCAATTTTGCACAGGGCCTAATATTCCAGCACAATATAATTGGAACTCTTCCTGCCTGCTTTTTAAGTCTCTCTGTTCATATAAAATTAAGACCCACTTATCTTAAATTGTAGTAAATCTCATTCAATATTGCTTTCATAACTTAAAAAAGGCTGTTACATATTCCCAGAGCAACTTCGCTGAAGTGATATTGGGTCTGTTTATGTGGAATCGGTGCAGAATTTCTATTGAAAAAAGGAGCAGCACACAGTTCTTGTTTTTAATGAAAATAATTAAATTCTCTGGAATACCTTGATAGCTCAGATTTTTTTTTCCTAGTGAAACTCGGCTTAGAGGAGATCAGAATGAAAATCTGCACAGTGGTGCAGTTTGGCTTGTGCAGACAACAACCTTATTTCTATCACTCACCCTGCACTTGGACAGAAGTAATTTTTATTTTTCATAGAAAGGTTTTACTCTGAATTTTCCATATAGAAATAATTTTTTGTGTGAATTGCACGGCGAATCACCAGCACAATTTATAAGGTCTGCAATTTTCTTTGTACATATAGGAAGAACTCATTTGCTTCCCGCAGGGTGAGTGGACTTCACAGGAAAGCGCTGGGTCTTTTATGATTTTATGTTTTGTATCGAAGAAACATAACCTTGTGCCAGCTGCTGTATTGGTCTACCAAAATTATTTTTTTTATGTGTTTTTCAGCCGTGTCATAACATACATAAGCGCAGTACAAGTAGCATTAAATTAACACGTGAAAGGAGAAAGAAGCTAAGTAGTTATATTGATCATCTGTAGCATTAAATGCTAAAAAATTAAAAGCTTTCCAGTGCTTTTGATTAGCTGCATGGATCCTGCTTGTATTTGCGTCCTTTGTTAGGCAGTGGAGCATATTTCTTCACACTTAGCACCTTTCTTCCATGGATTTCTCGCTGATGCTCCTCAGAATAACCCCAGTGATGTGGAATATTTCCCCGCGGTTTTACAGAAAGGCCAATTGAACTCGGGAGGTTTTACCTGATTTGCTCAAGGTCAAACAGCATTTGCTCCCAATTCCCTGCTCGAGGTACTAGAGCACATTTCTATCATCAGAGTGCTTCCAGGAGGGAAATCTGGGCTGGAAGCTCACGGCATCTCCTTGCCTGTGCTGGGGGAGAAGGGGGAACAGCCCAGCTGGGAGATGCAAATGCAGTTCCATCCCTCCCATGCAATTCCCTGTGGTGCAGGAAGAGGCACTTTGCTCATGGCCAGGAGCTCCCAAAAGTGGGAGGACTCATGGTTTGAGAAAGCAGAGCTCTGTTAATTCTAACAAGCCAAGGGAGCTTTACTAGGCAAGAGCTTTAGAATGGAATAATCAAGTTTTTTACATTCTAGTTTTTGGTCGGTGGTAAGTTTCAGGACCAGAGAATTTGGTTCCTGTTACTTTTCTTCCCATAAACTGGTGTGCATTTCTTTGGCAGAGCTGGATGTGACTGTCTATAAAGCATTGCCCTGAGAAATATGTGAAACCTGCTCTGAGTGCAGCTGAATGGGCCATGCACATTCTCCTCCACCCAGACTGCCAGAGGTGGTTGGAAATCTCTGGTTATAGAGCTTGAGGCTCAGCTTCCAATGCCAAGGGTCTAAATCTTTACATGGGCAGCTGAAGAGAGACCTGAATTTTCAAAAGCCTTTAGCACCAAATTCCCATGGACTCCCCTCAATTCCCTCTCTTGTGTAAGCTGGGATTGGGCCTCGATCAAGGGCAGCGTTGTTTCCCTGGGCTGGAGATGCATGTATTGCCTACAGAAGAAATATGATGCAAGTAATAGCCTATGGATTCATTAAGGATTGTTTATGTTTATTTTCACACCATATTACCTTTCAGGAATGGTCGTTTCAGCCATTATATTGACAGGAACTCCGAATAAATCTTAGGTAATAGAGGGCTGATCTGCCTTACCTGGGAGACCACCTGCTACCCTCTCGAGCAGAGGTGCTGAATCACCAGGTAGGGCTTTCTTCTCTGGAGCTGGGGGCTTGGGAAGCTCCCATGGCTCCTTTCCATGTGGAAATTAATGCTTGCCTCTATTTCTGAATAGTAGGTTATTAGAGTTCGTATGCAAATTCCCAGGATGGGAATTTGTCTCTCGTTGATAATTGATATAATAATATATATTTTTAGTGGTCCAAAGTCCTTGAGCTCGAGCCTTGTATACGTAATTTATGTTTATTTCTTACTGTTATTAACTGTAATTTAGTTGTTGGCGCCTTTCATTGCCTTAGATTGAAGGGAGTGTCTCTCCCCATTGCCCCTCCATAAACAATGCCCTTTCAGGGTTCCTTCTCCTGTATCCTTGCCCAGACATTTCCTAGCCTGTCAAATACTGTCATTTTATTCCTTACAGATCATTCACAGTACGTCTCCTGTTGCACACACAAATAAGGAACAAATGCAATCAGGATGCATCATCGTTTAGCATAACAAATAAAAGCCGATCTGTGCAGATTTGCCTTAAAGTGTCTCTTAATATGTATTGTCAAAATGTCTGAAGATGTCTCTTACTCATAAGCGTTTAATTATTTGTGACAATTAAACTAATATTCAGAGCGGGAAAAAAAAATTAGGGTATTAAATATTTTCTCTTGTCAAAAGCTAACAAAACGTCACCTGACAGAGTGAACTCCTTAAATTTTGTGTTTCAAGCAGACCCTAGAAAGGAAAAAGCGCTGGAACAAAATGACGGGGTCTGGATTTTGCATGGAATTTGAGGAAGCTGTATTTTTAAAACTAGACCAAAATTTAAGGGCACATCATTAAAGCATATATCAGTAATGAGCAGCTGAATACTTGATGATTAAAAAAGAGTTTCTATCAATTTTTAAGGCTGTGCTGAAATTTATGGCCAAGGGCTGCTCTGATTGAATCAGGGACTCAGACCTGGGATTTTTAGCCTCGCCTGGTTATTGTTTTACTCGTGCATGAGAAAAAACAGCTCAAATCTGACAGCGCAAGTCATCAGCCTTTTCTGTGGTTGGAATTATAGATGCGGTTTTTGGTTTTGTTTTTTGTCTGATGATCTCTTTCTCCATCTGGGTTGTTCAGACTGGAGAGCAACATGCAGTGGATGGGGGGGGACAAGCAGCCAAGACTGGTGCCCAGGGCTCAGCATCTTCACCTGCCTGGCAGGCCTTGAACGTGGTAAAAGTTCAGATGTGTGATAATAAAAAGGGGGAAAAAACAGGGAAAATCTTGAAAAGGACAGAAAACCAGCAGGGTCTTTGATAGCAGTGTTGTGCTGGTGTGGGAGCACTGGAGAGCCCAGGGCACGGCAGCAATAACTTCTGCATTATGGGCTCAACAGTTCTTATAGTCCAGAGAGTTTGGGGGTTCCCGTTGAGAAGTTTGATTCCTACTGGTTCTGATGTTTCCAGTTCTGAGCTGCTCAAAGCAACCATTTCCATTATTAAAATCTGTGTTTTCTTTCTTAAAAATGTTCTTCCTGTAATTTAGGGTAGGATGTTATTTGGCAAAAAATTAGAAGACGTTCATCAGGGTTTATTTCAAAGCTGTGGGACCACTGAGCTTTCTGGCAGTGACGTGAACATTTTTCAGAGATATCTTCTGCTTTCCCTGAGAAAATCCACCCAAATTCGTCTGACTTATAAAGCCTAAAAGTTGCTGTTGCCAAAGAATTTTTAGAAGGTGACACAGCATTCTCCAACGTGCCATCCCCACCACGCATGCTCTGTTCTTGGTTTCTCTTTTTCAATTGCGTTGCCTTAAAAAACATTTCAGCTGGGGATAAGTAGGACAATGGCTGCAGGGGCAGCGATGGGTCCGAGCAGTTAAAGGACAATGAAGAAAAGTCTGTGTTTGTGTTTAGCTGGAGCCCAGGCCTTGAGGTGGGAAGCAGGGAAATTTAGGGAGCAGAACGTGGACAAGCAGGGGCAGAGAGCATCAAATTATCAAATATCCACAGAAAACAGGGTTAAACTTGTGTGCGTGACTTTACTGCCTGGTCAGTGTCAGCCCCATACTGAGCGTGAGCTCGTGCCGGGAGCGCGTCCAGCAGCTCCTGCCCGGATCAGGCCTGAGCTCCCCAGCCGGCCTTCCCACAGCCTGCACGCAGCCGTCCCACGCAGGGCACGGACGGACGGACGGAGGGATGGAGGGATGGACGGGTGTGTGAGGAAATGCCCCCTCCCCAGCCAGCAGCAGCTCCCGCCGGGCCGCGCCGGGCAGCGCCAGGCCTGAGGCCCCGCCACAGCTCGGATGGCCCGGCGCGCGTGAGGCGGGAACTTCTGTGGGGAAAAAGTGAAAAAATCCCCGCAAAATTCACCAGACCTGCACCCCCCATGTCAGTGGAATGGCAGAGATGAGATCCCATCCACGGGCACAGTGCAGGCAGCTCAGGAAAGGTGCAAAATCAAATGTAAAGGAGGAAAATTCCAATTGCCGGCATGGCGTCCAGGAGAAGATGGTGCCAGCGAGGAGCAGGGCTGCCCTTGGATGGCAGAGCCAACGGGAGAGTGGAAGAGCTCAGGCAGCCCATGGAGAGGTTGGTGACCCCCTACAGAATGAGTGACAGTGGCACATTGGGAACATTTGGTGTGGTTGGTGTATTTGGGAGGTGTCGGTGTGTGGCACAGGGGGTCGGTCAGTGGCGAGGCCTGGCCTGGCACGGCCGGGGTGGGTCAGGCCTAGCAGAGCGTGGGCGCTCGGGCCAGTGAAGAAACTGTGGTACAAAAACGGCTCCAAGATAAGACAAAGACTCCTGCCAGGAGTTTCAACCACAGATACCTGTTCAGATAAAGAGGGCCTGTTAGTCTGAGCGCTCCTCTCTTGCCACAACATGCCCATGGCAGAGGGCTGGTCCCTGGGTCGCTGTGTGGGTACCTGCCCTGGGCCCCCGGGGCTCTGACTTCGGTTTTACTTGGAGCCAGGGGTTCATTTATTTTATTTTACTTCATTTACTGCCCCGTGGGAGTTTTTTCCCATAAATCTGATCTTTCTATCTGAAAGTCAGTGACAAAACCTGAATCAGGCTCAGCAGAGCAGGTTACCTTCAGGTTATTGTACTGGTTTGTGTCACCTCCAGCATTTATATATTAAATAACTAAAATCCTGAGAATGTTAATCTAGAAAACAGTCATCCCTGCATTACTCTTTTGCTGTTTCAGTGAACTTATTAAAGATTTTACAAACTTGTGATTTGGGTTAAACAAATGTAGATCATGTGCAGAAGGAGTTGCGGGAAGGCAGAGGAATGTTATGATGCCATCAACATCTGGGTTTCCATTTGTTTGGATTAGGGACATTTTACCTTAATCATTCCCAAACATGTCTGCTAAAATCCCTTCTTTCATTTTTTATCACCTATGAGGTAAAGCGAGGCAGAGTTTCAATTTGTGTGTGTGTTAGGGTGAAAGTGCTGAAATTTGTTGTTGCAGTGAGTAAACGAACAGTCTCAGTTTTATATTAGTCCTCCCTCTTTATAATTGTTTGGAAACATTTTGATTCAGTTAAAATGCACTATTTCCAATATACAAAGTATGAACAGGGGAGCAAGGGAGTGATTACGAGTTTCTCCAAGGAAATAAGCATCTCTTAGCCATCATCCTGCAACTGGGAAAGTTCTAATACATGACATCTCTGTAATGTAACCTAATAATATTTTTTTTTAACAGTGATGTAATGGGGAGAGTGACCTGGACTTTGTAAAAGTTCCCCTACTTACTGCAGATTCCCAAGGGCAATGTAACATTCTAGACAGTGTTTTATATGCCCTGATTAAAATGTAACGTATTTTTGCATTTCCTGTGCAGTGACCTGTTAGTGCTCATAGACAGAACACTTAAAGAACAGTTACAAGGAGACATTTCCAAATGTGCCTAATATGGGCGAGTTTTTATAACATTCTTATTTCATTTGAAATTGCAGCTACAGCAGGAACCATTCAGACGGCGCATTGATTTAACTTTTTAATCCACTGTTTTGCTACGTCAAGTAAAATAAATGTTTGTTTTTAGCTCCCTTTTTTTGCATTGCTAAAACTCGTAACTACTTGCTTTAAGCTTGGGATTCTAAAGGGAGCTACATTATCTGAGATTTAAAGCTTGCTTTTTGTAGCTGCTTTCTCACAACTCCCCCAAGAAAAAAAAATACAAAAGTACAACTTTAGCAAAAAGGGCTTTTATATCTCTATCAATTATAGAAACACCAGCTGCAGTAGATTACAAATGTGTTTGGCTGATTGTGATGTTGTGTGGGGAAAGCTGTCACAAGGAGCTGGATCCTGCTCTCCCCGGCAGCTCCGGGACGTCGCTCAGCTCCCGGGCTCAGCGGTGCTTCCCCCGGAGCTGGGGTGGGCAGGAGCAGGGGCAGGAGCAGGAGCAGGAACAGGAACAGGGGCAGGAGCAGGAGCAGGAGCAGGAGCAGGGGCAGGAGCAGGAGCAGAGCAGGAGCAGGAGCAGAGCAGGGGCAGGAGCAGGGACAGGAACAGGGGCAGGAGCGGGAGCAGGAGCAGGAGCAGGGGCAGGAGCCTGCCCGGGAATTGCCAGGCTGCCACATCCAGCCCTGGCTGGAGCACAGTCCTGGCATTGGGAGAAAAGAGGGAGCATGGACACAAGTGATCCCCGTGTCCCTGTGTGCCTGTGCTGCTCTGAGAGCTGGGCAAAAGCACACGGACACGGGCCTGGGCCAGCAGCCCCTGGGGACAATCGCTCCACTCAGTGTGCTGCTTTATTTTTACATTCAGGGTACTTACTTTTGCCTTCCTGAACAACAGATGGCGGGGGGGAAAGGCACCACAGAACAAGAATTGTTTGACCAGCCCATAAAGGTGAAGTAGCTGGAAGTCATGGATAAAAGAATTACGGTATCAAGACAGCAATGCAAGATGGGCACTTTAGGATATTTGGTGCTGTTGAGCTGAGGAGAAAATTAATGTCCCAATGTGTGTGCAGGTCATTATCACTCCACTAAAACCCGGGTACAAGGGTAGCAGCCCAAGGGCTCTCAGCCGGCTGTGCCTTGCTTACTGTGTCATTTATCTTATTGTGCTGTGGGTCACTCTGGGAGGACGTGGTTGGGCCCTGGTTTATTTTAACAAAGAGAATCTGACATAGGAAACTTCTGTGTATACTTTACAGTGAAAATGCAATTTTCTATTTTCATTTAATCCCAGGAATGTTGGCATTTTCCAGGCTGTCAAACAAATGAGTGCACTGGAGGACAGTTAGATGTGTCTGTCTAGTTCATCTATCTAATCTACCTCATTTCTAATATGCCCATCACCATGGCATCTAGGCAGAAAGTACCTGCCTTGCTTTTGCTTTTTTTCTTTATTGGCTGTGGTAACTTAATTGAGTCCTGAGAGCTTTCAGATTCATCTGCAAAAATAATAACAAAAACATTATCAGAATAATGATTCATATTTGTACTCTTACTCAGAATTTCCCTTTCTCTTCTGCGTGTATTTGGTTAGTGGGTTACTGTTGACTTATCAAGAAGAGGTTATGTTTTAGGGGTGTATTAAATTGGAATTTTACTTGAGTCAGCAGTGACTCAAAATTTCATTTGGCTGCTAAAGTGAATTCACTCATGTCTTCTGACTTCCTTCTGCTTTTCTCTGCAGAGGTTGACTTCGTTTACTCAGCCACCCACTTTAGCATCTGCATCTGTTCTGTGACCCCTTGTCATATAAACCATAGGTAAAGGTAATAAAAAGCAAGAGAAATCGTGGCTTCAAAAATGTTATCTTCCTTTGGAAGCCCTGGTTTGTGTTACATTTAACTGCTTCTCTCTGTGCCAATTAGGCAAAAATGCACGGTAAGACTGAAGTGAGTGGTTTTCCAGGAGCAGAGGCCCTGCCAAGAGGAGATGAAGTGCTGCTGCCGGCGTGCTGCGTGTGCACGTGGGTACCACAGCTGCCTGTGCTGCGGGGAGAAGGTGCAGCGAGGCCGGGTGCTCCCAGCCCTGCAGCACCGTGTGCCACTCCCTGGCCACACTTCCTCCAGAATCGTGGCTGCAGGGCACGCAGAGGCATCAGCAGGGCTGTGTGCCACCTTCTGCCTGTCAGAATGGGCCCCAAGGCGGGATCAGGCTGCAGAAGAGAATAAACTGGTGTTGGAGAGGCTGAGTGACCAGCATGGTGCTCACTGAGGGAAAGAGTTCATTGAAAACGCTGCAAACTCTCAGCTCTAATTGAATTTGATCTCAGCTGTACAGTTACATGCAGCCCCTTCTCTACTCCTCTCCTACTTCTGTTGGAAGTGTCTTTATAAAGCTGCCCCTCAAAGATAATTTCATTGAGAGCCAGACGTTTCATACGTGACAGCGATTTCTAATCCCATCTGGACTGGCAGATCGCAGATTCCCAGCCCGTGGCCTCAGCCTGTAACACGAGTTCACACAAACACAGTAAAACCATTGCTCTGGCACTTCAGTTTGTCCTGGAGTGATTGAGTAAGAGATGGATTGCTCTTTGTAAGATTTAATTTCATCTTCTGGGTATTTGCAGTGGACAAAAGTATGGACATGATTACATTTCGCAGGTTTTTCTGTGATTTAGAACAAAAATTATTAGCAGAGCTGGCTCAGCAAGGAATTTCTGATGTAATCTATACCAGTTACAGGCAAGGGGTGTGGTAATAGGGAAAGAAAAAGGAGGGCTAAGTGTTTATCCCAGTTGACTGAGACAGAAAACAGGACTGGCAGGATGACAAACTGGCATAACGTTACAGTAGAAAGTGCAACAAATCCAACAAAAGTTCCAGCCATAATGCGAGGTTTTTAAAAGAGCCAGGTCTGGGAGAGGGGTTTCTTGGTGCATCCTTCATCACAGCTAAAGCAGGCAGGGTTCAGATCCATGCCAGGGACTGTGTGAAGGCACTGGGGCAGTATGTGTGTTAAATTAGTGTGAGGAGCTGGTTTTCAGGGTTTAGCGTGGGGGTGGTAGAAGAGACATAAAAAATACATCAATGTTAGATACACAATCATTTAATTTTCCCTGTAACAGTATTGTAAAACATTTTTTCATCAGCTCTGGTAGGAACAGTGACA
>VZRO01001680.1:411809-482369 GCA_013397915.1 Daphoenositta chrysoptera
CCTGAGATCTCGTGTACTCTTTGCTTTTTTCCCTGGAACTATGAATTTTGCTATTCCTTTGGAAAATGGGGTTTCATATTGAAACTACACAAAGTATCTCACAAAGAAATGCAAGAAAAGCCTTTTGTTGGAAGGAAATTTTAGATTTTAAACTTCATAACTTTGGAAAAGATGAAAGAGTATGGGAGTTATTTGTTCTCTAGTGGTCCATCAGCTGAATTTCTAAAGAGCTAATGTGGAAAAAGGTGTGATAAATCTGTGCATTTGTGTTCAGTGCTGCTCTGAAGGCGGAGAGGAACAGGCTGTACTATAGAAGTTCAAATGGAAAATTATTGCTTATGCAAGAGGGGTCTGTAATTACCAGGAAAGTATGCAACCTTGTGAAAATAAATTGCAATAGATACATACATAGATCACAACATTTTCTGCAGCATCAGCCACTTAAGTTCACATCTCCCAGTTTCATTTTGAATTTGAAGTTTGAATCAATCCAAAACTGCGAGGCCAAACTCTTTTGAAATTTCCAAGTTTCATCTGCTTTTGATACAAAACTCTCAACCATAAATTGACTTCACACTTCGTAATGAAACTCCAGACTCAGTGAATATTTGTGCTTTTTTGTTTTATTGTAAAAGTTTGCCTTCCTGTATGAAAGTACTGCTTTTGCCCCTAAGGCTGAACTCACATGAACCCAATTTAACAAATTTGCTTTAAATAACATTTCAGTATTCTCTGAGTGCTGCTACAAAGGAAATTGTGTGGTGAGTAGTAGGCTCTGAATGCCCTAAAAGAGAAGAATGCACATAAGCAGGCGGGCACAGACATCTTTGCTATTGTAGTTGGCATTTTCAGGGAGAATCTGAACCCATGCATCTCTTTTCCACCAGAAAATTGCCTGTTTGGCAGTGGTTTGAATGGTAGAGCTCCATTGGAACATGGGGATGAAACAGGCTGCCAGTCAACCACTTTTTAATGTCTCTGTCGCTCCAGTTCCTTTCACGTAAAAAACGTGTTTATTTTCCATTGGAACTGACCATCAGTTCCAATACTGCATCTTTGGAGTCGTTTCCCCAAATTGTTCTTTTGGGCAAGAAATCTAATAACAAACGTGGAAAATCAAGTGTGAACGGACTCCTTCCCTAGGCTGTCTTATTGAAATAACATTTCATGCAAATAATCTCATTAGTGTAAAGATTTTGTTCCCTAGTTCCTACCGGTAACTTAAGTTCACATGATTGAGCTGTGAGCTGCTGGGGAAGACAGGGGGATTTGCAAGGATGACCATCACCAGATCCTGCATTAAACAGGCAGAAAGCTGCAAACCCACACGCTGGGAGGCTGCCCCTCACTCCCAGGGTGTGCCCTGTGTGGGGAATCACAGCCCTGCTTCGGAGCCAGCCAGGCATTTGTCAAACGTTTCACAAGGTGGGGAGGGAAAAAAAAGGTGGATTTAATGATAAATAATAATGCACTGTCTCCGACATTAAAGGACATCATTGGCTCTCTTCTCCGTGGTGTAAATCAAGGTAATGTGTGAATCCTTTAAAAGTAACATGGAATTTAAAATGGAAAATATGAGAAGCAAGTAGAATTACTGCTAAAATCATCCGTTTATTATCTAGGTGTGCTTAATAGCCTGCTAGCTGATGAAAAATCATTTGCTAACCCCAAGGAATGGTTCATTTTCCAACTCAATCATTCAGCCATGCATTGGCCAGAGCTTTTAAAAAATATACCTTGTATCACTTCTTTTGTCAATGTCTGGAGATAATTTATAACAGCAATAACTTCCATTAACACACCTACTAAGCAGTTTCCTTAGAACAGGTAAGATTTGCGGTGGACTTGAGATGTTTTAATAGCAAACCAATTATCCACCAGTGATTCCAATGGTTTAAAGTGGGTTTTGGTTGGAATTCATTGATACAGTAATTAATAGACTCGGTTGTTCCGTGGTAATCAAGATCCTGTATATGGATTGGCAGGTTTGTTCCTTGTGTACATTAAGGGAAACCTGCATTGCTCTGACTGCACTCACAGCCCTCAATAGGGGTCTTACCATAATTAGACTGTCTCCCACTTGCCCATTACAACGAATTTGGTGTTTCTGCAATAGATTTTTTTCCCATGCATTTCCCAGTTCTTGTCAGAACAGCCCTTTCCAGTTGTTCCCACAGCACTGAGCCTGGAGCTGCCCCATGCTCAGGATGTTCTAACCCACTTACACGTCAGCCTCTCTCACCTCCTGTGGAAGGGTGTGAGTGGCACTCTCCTGGAAAAGGAAACGCGGGGTTTATTTTCTCCCTGTACCTGGGGGGAGGTGTTTAGGGCAGTGGGGTGACAATACACCTGGCTACAGCAAACCTGCTGCCACGGGAGCACTCCAGGGCCTGCCACCCTGGGCTTGTGTCCTCTCCTCCTCCTCCTCGGCCGCAGCACCCACAGTCGGTGCTCCCAGCGACCACACAGCTTGGAGTTGGTACCAAAGAGAAATCCAGCCTAGCTCCCTGGTCTGGTTTACCATTCCATCAGGTGAGCACCAGGCAAGGGAAGGGACAGGAACATGTGTGGAGCAGATCAGAGGACATGGAAAACTTCTTTTGGTATCAATTAACCATTGGATTTGCTCAGCTGGGTACTAAACAAATGAACCCTCTGTGGCTTAGATTTAAAGAGGGGAGGCTCTCCAAGAATGCCCTTAGCAAAGAAACTGCCTTTTATAGATGTAAGGGTTCCTACATGGTGCTTTTACAGGATATTACAGCTTGAAGTTTAACAAGATAGTTTTAAATTCTGAATATTTTCTTTTGTTCCTTTGATACCAGAAGTCTTATTAGTGGGGGGAAAAAAAGAGACAAGAAAAATAGAAGCTAAACCTTGAGCATCAGAAATCAGATCTAAGAAGGTATTTTTCTTGCTCCTTGGAATAAGTTCACATGTTTTATCGCTTGAATCCAAGTCAAAGATGCTTTTGGAAATCTGTGGGATTTGTGCAGAGCAGGGAATGTGTGCTCTGGCCATTGATGCTGCTGTCCCACAGGTTTGCTGCGCGCTGTTGTTGTGCTTAGTTGGGAAAGCCCAACATCAAGCCATGTGTGCTCTGAGGGGTTCAGGGATCACAGAGGTTTTTTTCAGTTTCTTGAGCATGATTAGATTTTTTGTTATTTGCATTTTTAGCCACTAAACAGTGATACATTATATTTAGAAAATGAGATGCTCTGAGTGTTAGCAAGATGTGACAGTGACAAATCTTATGAACGCTAATACTGAAACCCATCATAGTTCAAGTCCTACTTGCTGTATTACAGCTTAGTCTAAGGTTTGGGAGGGGGAATGTTCTGGTTATCAAGTTGTCACTGTTCAAATGCCAGTTTTCGCTCAATTTAAAAACAATATGCAGTTGTGAAAGCTGTATTTAGTGGTTATGATACCTTTAAAAAAAAGTACAGAGAAAAAGTCGCTTCCCCAAAGGTCACAGATAAGTCACAGATTTGCAGTTTTGCAGTGTGTCCTACATACATCTTGTGCTCATGGAGTCTGTGCAAATGTACAGCCAACACCTAATCAGGGGAACAATATATCCTGAGCTCCCGGAGTTGGTACCAGTAGTGTTAAGTGTCTGTCAGAGTTTCTATTGTGATCACCCTTTCAGGGATTTATCACTCAGCTCTAATACCTGGCTCCAGGCTAAAAATTGGCATGCAAGAAAGCAGATTTAGTTTCAAGATATATTGAAGCTGCAGAAGTGGGAAAAGTCACTCTCTGGTTACCCAGTTCTGTTTTCAGCAGTGTGTCTGAGTGAGAGCCTGGGGATTTGAGGCTCTCTGCAATACCTGGGGATTTGAGGCTCTCTGCACTACCTGGGGGAAGGGCTCGGGGTCGCAGCTCCCGGGTCCCACCTGCTGCAGGAGGTGCTGATTTCCAGGGCCAGCCCTGGGCTGCCCTGCCCTGCTGGAAGATTTAGGGGCAAACATCACCTTGCACATGCATGGGCAGCACTGCTGTGTGCACAATGGTTCATTTTGGGTTGGAAATCCCAGAGACACCGGGCCTTCAACCTGACCAGGGTCCAGCACCTCCTCTAATAATTGATACATTTCTCTGGGTTCTGAAAGGAAAAAAATCCCTAATATATTTTATAGTAAGATATGCAGTGGAGGTAAAATAGGACATGGTTCTACAAAGCAGAGACTGTTTTCTGATGTCTCCTGGGATAGTACAGCCACTGCGTGTCCCTCATGCAAGAAGACTCACAAGGTAACAGCAGAGGCACTTGGTATCTGGTCATCTGAAACTGCATTTCCTCTTCTTCCTTCCTTTACACTGAGCTTTTGGCCTGACACTTTTTCTCTG
This sequence comes from Daphoenositta chrysoptera, assembly GCA_013397915.1. Classification (NCBI taxonomy): domain Eukaryota; kingdom Metazoa; phylum Chordata; class Aves; order Passeriformes; genus Daphoenositta; species Daphoenositta chrysoptera. Next base: position 416,163 of record VZRO01001680.1, read on the forward strand.
CAGCTCCCCTCTGATAAGTCCCTCGCCACCTTTTTTCATTCCTATTTTATTCTGCCCAAAGTACAGTAAGATTTTTGGAGAGAGCAAAGAAAAAATCTTTGTGCTAAAGACTTTATAATCTTTAGGTTAAACCCTGTAGAGCTCCCAGTCTGGCTGACATTTGAGATCACAATGAGGGCAGGAGCTCCTCATTTCCAGTCCTTCAGTCAATATTCAGTGGGCTGGGGGCTCATAAAAATATACATTAATACATTAGAGACTGTATTGTGCTGTCTAACCAATCATCCATAAATTGTAAGAGGACTACAAGCGTCATTTAAAGCAAAAACAACACCAAACTGGGAAGCAGCAAACGTTTCCATGTTCAAAGTCTGGGCTTTGCTGCTGCCAGCTGAACAAACGTGGAGTTAGAGCTGTGCTGTCCCAGCCTACCTCTGTAACCCTCCCAGGCACGGGGAACAGATTGAGAGCAGGCTGGCAGCACGGGAGCTCAGCATGCTGTGGATTTAAGGAGGGACGTGGTCGCAAGACCTTTCACATTGTTTTGACCTCCCAGTTTTTGTGTGAGTTGTGCTTCCATGTGGTTACCCCATGCTCTGGTGTGTGATAATCAGGGAACAGCCTGGTGGTGCAGGCAGGGCTCCAGTCTCTCATCGTGGGTGTGCTATCTGCAGGCATTTAGAATTCACTCAGAACTATTCCAGCGCATTCTATACCAAACTCATTCATCTTTGGTTTGGAAAATAAAACAAAATTATGCATTTGTTTTGTGCTGTTTGCTTCGTATTCTTTTTAATAAAAAACAGAGTAAAATATGGTAAATTTGTATATTGTAACTGCTGGAAAGATTTTGGAGTCTTTGTGTACTGCAGATATTTTGGTGTTAGTTGACTTTACTGGATAGAGGCAGCACAGACATATCTGCTTTGTTAAAGCTGGGATTTCTACCAACCAGGGTTTCTACCTTTTGTCTCCAGCAATCTCTCAAGGCTGTATTTCAGACTACACATTTTTCTGGGAGGAAACAAAGCAGATAGCATCCTTTAGCAGGCGTAAGTCCAACAAATGTCAAATTCTGAACAACATTACTTTGTGTCTCTATTTAACATTAAAGCTGATGGCTTTTTGACAGGTTTATAGCTGACAACTTCCATAGCCAGTCATGCAGTTTGAGCTAATTTGATGAATCAACTTGATGTTCTATAGTCCCAGTTGGCTTCAATAGCGTATGTGCTCAATTTTCTGCTGGAGGTCAAAAATAAGCTTTGAAATTTGGCTAATCCCATCACATCCGCAGAACATGTCTGGTGGAATAATCTTTGGACATGAAGCCTTGACTAATGCCAGAAATAGAAAGGAAAACTCAGTAATTTCATTAGAGCCATCAATCATGAGTCGTGTAGGCACAGCAATCAGGGGTCTCATGTCCAGCAATTTACTTGTGAGCTTTCAAATGCTTTCGTGGTCAGGGTAGGAGGAGGAACATTCCTCAAGCCTGGGTCTTGTTCTAGAGGAAAATGGGCCTTATTGTTAAAGTACATTTAGAACAAATGTTAACTGAATGAGAGAATGCCAGGATTTTCTAATTATGTCTTCCCTGAAAAGATGGGCTCTGCCATGGCAGTGGTAGATGTTAAAATGCCTGGACTGGGCTGGGTTTAGGACTGAAATTTTTATGGTAAAGTCATTACCAGTCATGACATTTAAAGTGTCTCAGATAACCAAGCAGCAGTAAATGCACTGAAAACTTGAACACAAGATTTAAAAGATTTCCCCAACCAAGGTATTTGGTCCTTATCCATTTTTAACGGGTTTTAGGCATAGAAATTTCAGTCTAACTTGATGCTTGCACTTTTGGGCATTAACATTGCTCCAAAGTGGAAACTAAAAGCTTCAGCTTTCACAGTGTCTTGGCATTGAAAAGGCACAGAAATAACTGCTGCCATGTTCTGTCATGCTTTGGTGAAATAGCTGTGGTCAGGGAAGGTTCCAGTGCCACTCTCCTTGATTGCACAAGACTCTCTTAAATACAAAGATTTTCTTAAATCCAATGGCAGTTTGTTGTCTTTTTCTGCCCGGAAGCCTTTTAGAAGCCATTCTCTCAATCTGAATTGCCTGATGTGCGTCTTGGGACTTTGGGTCATGTAAAGATTTTGGTGTGCGCTTCAGGATCCCCTTGGCAGTGGCTGGAGCAGAGCGCAGGGCCGAGGAAGGAGGCCTGCAGGGCTGGCCTGACACAGGGACTCTGTCTCTGCCAGACACCCACCCTGCACCGCTGCTTTTGGTTGAATGTGTCTTGTTGTGATGAGGAGCAAAGTTTGGACACCCATTCCTGCTCCAGTCCTTCCCTGGGAGGCAGAGCACGGGGCTTTGCGAGGGGGCTCTCTAATGCAGAGAACACCGGCCTTGTCGATGGGATGCATGGACACACACACACAAGTGTTTGTGTGTTTTTGTTTCATGCAGGAGCCACTAGCAGAGGAAAAAGCCATTTTCCTGGCCATGGAGCTGATGACATTCCTGCTCCTGCTCCCTGCCCTGTCCGCAGCAGCTCAATTCCATCACTGAGCCCCTTCACCTCCCTCCTTCACTCGCTGCCTGACACACACAAGATCCAGCTGAGATGAGTCATGGTCATGGAGCTGTGTTTATTAGCAGGATGTACTGAATCACCAGATTGGATGCAAGAAAAGTCTCAAATACGTCTATAGATACACTGCATATGTGTGTGTGTACGTACTTTTGTATTCTATTTCCAGGGATTAGAGCTGAACTATTGCTGGCACTAAATTAGGCAGCAAACAGATCTAGGTCTGCTCCTCTTTTTTTTTTTTTGCTCTGAGTAGTAATTCACATTACATCAAAGGAGTGGATTTTTAAGGAACACTTTTGATTCTTAACTTGAATTTGTAACAATTTAGATGATTTACAATGAGAGAGTCATTTGATAAGGAATGACACAGAGTCTGAGCATTTATATGAATACCAAACAATTGTAATGAAACCTGGAGATTGGACTTTTCCCTATCAACATTTCAGGACATTTAATTCCCTTTTTTAAACTCCCTTCTTCTTTGTGTACATAAATATGTAACATTAACCTGGGTTCACCTTTGCCTGCTAGTAACAAATTGTTCTCTGTGTATCCACAAGTGATGTTCTTGCAGTCAGCCTGTTTCCCCGAAGTTTGCCAGTGTGCTATTTCCACTGGCCTTTTTCAATTTGGGCATTTAATGAGAAGCAACAGCTAAAATAGTCGGCACTAGGTTTGTCTGGGGGAGCAGCACCGAGCTGGCTGCAGAGCTGGGGCTGAATTGCGTCAGCACCTCTTTGTGGGGCCAGCTCAGCATCCCTCCCTTGCCTCTCCAGCCTGACCCTGCCCTGACGGGCACGGTGCCAGCTGTGGCAAACTGGGCCCTGAGCTCTCCTCCCCGTTCGTACGGAATCAGCAGCTGCTCGTGTTATCACTTAGGGGACTTCAGGCACTGTCGTGGCTGGTCCTGGAGCCTTCAGGAATACTGGCACAATAGCATCAAAAAGAAAGAAAAACGAGGGGGTTGCTCTCAGTGCTTTGTCCCTGCATGCATTAAGTGATGTGTTTAGCAGGGCTTTAACACCTTATTTATGATAAGAGAAGGAAATGACATTCTAGCACAAAAATCCCCTGGACTTTAATTGGCCCAGTCTCAAGAGGCTTTTGTGTTTTTGCCTCCATTTTAATTTAAACTTTTCTATGTATTAGTTCGTGGGAAGTTTGAGACCTGCTTACCAGGTAATCTGATCAACACTATGACTCACCCCACACTTAAACAAAAAGAAAACCAAAATGAGACAGGGAGGTGGGGAAGAGCTTTCAATGTTAATATATTTCTATTAATTATTACATTTCCTTCCAGAAAACAGCCATTTGTTTTCTGTGCATTGCAGAAAAATCTACATGTGTGCATGATCACCTTGGTGTGTTTTCCTGGCATTTCTGGGCTTCCAGGGGCCTGAGGGGCCAGGGATCCCTTGGGATTTCCCAGTGGTGGTGGGTTGAGGGGCTGAAGTTTGCTCTGGAGTGCTCCGAGGTGCCTGGATTGTGGAGTGCACATACAGGGAGGCAGGGGAAGCAGAGAGGAGAAGGACACCCAGCTGAGAAGAGAAGGAGGTACAACTGTGTGTCCAAAGTCTACTACGGGGCTGGACATGTGATGAAAGGAGAACGAAATTTACTGCAGCAGAAGGTCCCTTCCTCGCCTGTGTTTTGATGTATCTACAGTGCTTTGTCTGCTTACATGTTCATAAAACATTATGCATTTGAAAATAGCAGCTTTCCCAGTGCCATATGCTGAGAAATCTTAAGTACAGTCTTAAAAATCATGAGTAGCTTAGGGACTTAATATTTTTTTTAATAACACATATCGGATTCTTACAGTTTGCTTTCTACTTTTAGAGCTGGTATGTTCTTGATTTCAGGCTTTTCCCTGTGACCATAAAAGCTGCATGTTTTCTTTTGGTTGTTTTTGTTTTAAATGAAATATGAGAGGCTCACAAAGCTGCAGGACTGGAGGAAACAAGCTCTAAAGACAAGTACTAACTATCCTGAGACCAGCGATAAAAGAAGGAGAATTGGCTCCACTGAAAAATGGTCCTGATTGCACACACAGCCCCGTCCCAGTCCCACGGCTGATTTATGTGCAGCCACCTCGGTTGTGCACACTGAGACCAGGGGAATTCCATGGGCAAGGGGCCGAGCAGGAATACCTGGGGACAGTTATCCATCTTCCCCAGGCACACTTGGGATGTGCATGTTTTGCACAGACGACTGCAAACTCCATGTATTTGCACATTTGTCCCATAATAGTTGGCCAAATATCTGTTCTTAGCAGCTCCTGTTGCTCTATTGTCACATTCCTTGCTAGGCTGCTTTGGCATTTATATTCCATACACTTATGGTTTGAAGGGAACCATCATGCAAATATTTTATGAACACATATCCTATCCACACATCCTATTTTTCAGTTCGCAGTTGCAGGTGTTCAAAAGAAGTCAGTGGTTATCCAGGAATTTGGGATCGACAGATCCTGTTCAATAATCTTCTGTTGAGTGCTCAGAAATAAAGGATTCAAGGATTACTGGGTTTTTATCCACTAATTCACTTCTACTACTCAGAAATGTAGGCAGGAATCCTTGGTGACCTGAATCTGCCCAGAATACAACCTAAAGATTTGGGTTTACTGCAGTTTTCCTACCTGACTAACCTGAAACATCCCATACACTTACAGTGCTAGGGACTCAAACCTATCATTAAACAAACATCATTTTTCTGTTTGCACCATCAAATCAGTATGTTTTTCTTTTTTAATCAAAAAAGGAAAACTATTTAAAAACCTTTCTGACTTAGGTAAGCTTAAGGTGTTATGGAGAGCTGCAGTCAGGCATTGAAGGACAAAAGTTGAGCTCAAGTCCTTCAAACCCCCATATGGTAATTCTTAAGTTTCCTTTTTGCATATGTAACTAACAGATGCTGCAGTGCCTTCAGATTCCTGCCATACCTTCCAAAATACGCACAATATATGCAGCCATTGTAGGTCTGGAGATTGTCTCTGTCAGGGCTGGCTGCACGTGCAAGAAACATGATGGTAAAATATGTGGCAAGCATGGGAACTGCATGGACAAGGAGCTCTGTGCTTGAACCCTTCAGAAGAGTCTGACCCTGGCCAGCTGAAGGGTGATGCTTTCAGGAAACTCTGTCTTGCCCCAGGAAAATCAGAGATGACACCAGTGTATCATCTCCCATTCTTTCTACATTTCTTCTGAACTGCTTCTGCTCGGATCTCTAAGTATCTCCTACAGTACAAAGATAATAAAATAATCTTGAGGTCACAGAGCAGGTCAGGGTCTCCTTGGGGGGCATTTGACCCAAGTGTGTTGTGGTATGGTGGCACTGATACCTTCTACACACAAAATATTCACAGATAAATAAGGGGAAAAATAAGCTGACATTTTTAGCTCTGTTTAGTGAGGTTGTGGTGGTAAGAAGGGAAATGGTGTCATTGTTTGAGCCCCTGATCTTCCCAGAGATACCTAGTTTGACCACACGATATGACTTGGTCACCAGTTTGATTAAGAGTTTGTCCTGTGGCCCCATCCCAGCTGGGATCACAAATGTCTCTGTGGCAAATATGTGACAGTTGGTTATGTGTGAGGGACTGTTTGAAGCCTTAACACCAGTCTTTTGTACTTCTTTGGCTTTAACTTTTTCAATCATAGAAAAGTTCTTACCCACATCCTATTGTTCCTCTGTGGATCTCTACCTGCTGTGTCTACCTTGCCATGCCAGAGGAGAGGCATTGTCTGCTCTCACAGCTCTGAGCTGCTCCACACTGAGCAGGAATTCACAGGCTTTCCAACTTTCGGAAGTTTCTGAGGTGCAGAACTTTCTCCTTTTCCCCCTCTCTCTCACTCTCAGTGTGTGAGAGGCTGCAGAGCCGCTCCTCACCCATCCTGCAGCCCCCAGGCTGGGTTTGGATCCCAGGGACCAGACACTCGGAGAGGCTTCCCTGTGCCACCTCTACCCATGACTGCTACTAGGCCAGACAGATCCAGATTTCTGAAGACTAAATTAACTCAATTTTCTGAGTCAGAAAAACATGTTTGTTTCTTAGTTACTGTATGATGTGCTTCTCCGTTGACTTGAAATGTATTCTGTAATCCCATGCATATGTGATTTCTTTCTTGGTACTCCAGAGTGCACTCTATAGATAACACTTTCATGGTATTTTAAATTCCTATATCTTGACTGTTTTCAGAGAAATGAATATGATTTAACCTTCTTTAGAGCAAGGATAAACTTTGAAATGAAAACTAACATATGGTCTGCGTGCTATTTTTATAACTTTATTTTATAATTTCTGAGCTGATTTGGAGAGCTGATTATTATTTAACAAGTGAAGCAGGCTGTCAGTGCTTCGGCTGCCGTGGATTAGCCCTCAGCTCTCCCAGAGGCAGCCGGAGGGGAGCCCTGCAGGAGAGGGGCTGGAGGTCCCTGCTGTGCCTGGGGACAGCTCCAGCGCAGCCCCGGAGTGGCCGGCTGCAGCCAGAGCCTCTTTGTCTGTCACTTCTCCTCACACCCCATTCACTCACACATTTTTTTGTTAAATACACTGCCTGTCACACTGCGTTATATTTCTTCATGATCCACTGCATTTGCCGTGGGTTTCCTTGAGGAGATCCTCCATACTCCACCAAGGAAGATCTTTTCTCCTTCCCTCTTCCCAGGCTTGCCTTTTCTGCTTGTGCTCTGTCCCCCAGATGCCAGCCCTGGCATTGTCCAGGAGCCCCCCAGACCACAGCTGGCTTCCCCAGGATAAGGGGCCCATGAAATCCCCTCACAAGTCATCCCGAGGCTCTTCTGGTAGGAATTCAGCTGCCTTCCTGGGATTCTGCTACGTATAAAGAGCAAGAACCCAGAAATAAAAAGCCATGAAGGAGCCTTCTGCCTTGGAGAAGGCAGTGGGTACTGTGCAGCTATTGGCCTGGCTAATCTGCCGGGGGAAGTAGGGCTGGATAAATGTGGATGCGCTGTCAGAACATGTGAGGAATCCATTTGCACATTACTATGGAAATTTTTTCTCAAACAAAAACTTCAAGTACAGATGTCTAAGTGTTGCAGGCCCTGCTATTTCATCTTTTCTGTGATGTTGTCTCTATTCCCAGTAGACTCCAAGACTACACCTCAACTTCACTGCTCCTGCATACAAATATTTGCCTGAAATATATAGTACATTGTAAGGTCACTTGCAAGTACGCCTGGAAAAATCAGACAGAAAAACTGAACAAGTTTTCACAATTGAAATTAAGTAGGTCAAGAATCCATCCAGCTTGTCTGGTAATGTGCTCCTCACGCTAATGAGATCTGGAGAGAAGAACCCCATGTGTGAGGTTGCCAAGGTGAGCAAACCTCCTCATTACAAACCCAGCAACAGCAGCAGCAGTGCCTGAGTTTTGTTTTATCTTTCCCCAACAATGCACTCTAAAAATGCCTTACCCTGCCTACGAAACTTTCTGCAATAGGTAGAAGTATTAACTTCTGTAATTAACTTCTCTGGTGATTATGGAATGTATTCCTTCATCTTAATGGGTGGGATGACCAGGCAAATAAACTTAGGTACTTACCTTTCGTTTGTATCTTCACGTAGATAAGAAAGATGTATTGAGTGATTAGAGAACGCAGGATATGATGTTTATCCCATTGCTGATTATTCCATAGGTGAGTTAAGACCTCATTAAGACTTTGGTGTCAGGTCTAGTGCTGACTTGCACGTTGGATAAAATCATTTCCCATGGAATATAGGTTTTATGAATCATTAAGATATAAACCCTGCCATGGAATAGGTATTATAGAAAAACAGTAATACATAGTCATAAGGATATATAATTATATGTATGTGTGGGTATATATATAATGTTTAGTCTAGACATCAGTATAATTATGCACAATAAGATGTGACATCTGAGATTCATGCGTGTTATAAATCTTTTTGAAAAGGGAAATGGTTAAGTCTGGGAAAATATTAATTTTTCCCAGCATTGCTCTGTCTCAATGCCTTTCTATATCTGAGTTCTGAGAAGAAGACAAGGCAAATAATTTATTCTTGAGCCATTTTCTCTTAGTGTCCATCTTCTCATGTGGTCCAAAGGCCACCAGTTTGCTCTCTAATGTGCAGATGAAGTCAACTCTTTTGTTGTCCTCCATCAGAAGGCACAGAGCTTGAGGCTGCAGAGCTGAAAGCCAGGACTGCATGGTCTAAAAATAGAGCTGGCCACTATAGACAATATCTTTTTCCTAATGGAACTTGTTGGCTTGCTTGGAGAGGCAGGACAGGACATGACAAGAACATAAATGTTAAAGAAGTTATCTCTCAAATATTCACATTTGGCTGGGAAATGAAGGACCAGATTTCAAAACCTGGCCAGCATCTTAATGCCTGTAATTTGCAGGAGAATGTGAGTGGAATTAATTGGGGGTGGAATTTAAGCTATTTATTTGTCTTAAGAATTTAATTTTGGGGAAAGAAAACAGGCATTTTAGTCTTTAATGTGTGCTCTCAATTCAGATCCAGAACTGAACCTGCAGGGCTGCAAAAGCTGGGAAGGCCCAGATAAGGCCAGGATGAAAATCTTGCTCCAAATAAAACCATTCAAGGTTAACAAATTGCAAGACATCTTAAACAATTTAGCCAGCAGATTGCCTGTTCACAACTGTATTTTCTGCTTTGCTGCATTTAACTTGGTTTGACTGGTGTTGAAGGTTCAAACCAGTTGGGGACCACACACAGCTTTATATAATTAAACATTAAACTGGTTAGTGGGGTTAAAACTGTTAAATATCCCAAACTTCCAGGGCATTCATTGAGCAGCGTGTTTATCTCATTTGGCATGTTATTTTAAACATACCTAAGAAAACAGCAAATGCAGAATGCCAGGGTGCCAGAGGCACTGCGGAGAATAAGCAGAGGACACGAGTGCTGGGGCACTGCAAGTTTGCATCTCTGCAGACGAGGCAGGGAGATTCACAGGCCGTGTCAACTCGCAGATGCATTCAGCAAATTCTTCTGACAACAGTGCAGGAGGAGGCAAGTGCTTTGTTGTGCATCCTCCTAGAAATATTACAGACTGCACGGCAAAGAAAACACGCAGGGGCGGTCAATATTTTTCTTGAATTTACTCCGAGTGGTGGAAGCTCTGCCCAGAGTATTCCATTTATGTTTGGAGCTCTGCACTCTATCATTGTGCTGCTCTGTAAAGTAAATTTATTCCTGAAAAAGAATAAAAGGCTCTCCTTGTAGCATATAGTGATGCCAGGAAGGTCTGAGGGATTCGCTGATTTTTTTTTCTTTAATTTGATGTGCAACCCAGAAAATAAAATAATCAGTTCATTTCCAAGCTTTATTACAGTTTTAAAAGTTTTGGTTTTTAATTATTGGATTTCAAAGTGCTTTGTAACTTGCAGATGAAAAGTTTCATTTGAAAAATAGAAAAAAAATTTGACTTGATTTCAAGGGCCTTTCAGTTGTTTTTCCCCTCATAAAAACAATTGCAAATCTCACCCCTCATCTGTGAATAATTATGACCTTAAATGTCATTTTTGGTCAGCAAGTTCTGTGCACGAAAAATTCCGTGTGGCCCAGCACCTGTAGAATGTGATTAAAAATGTCCTCGGTGTTTGAGCGCAGCGGGAGGGTGGGTTCATTTCCGGAGGAATTCAGCGCTGCTGTGTGAGCGGGCCTGGAGCACGCGGAGAAGGGGAGACCTCGAACGCCCCGGTGCCCCGGCTGGGGCCTGTGGTGGCACTGACAGGGAAAGGGGAGAGCCGAGGCAGGGGCTCAGCCTCCTGCCCAGGTCCCTGCTGCAGCTCAGTCTGGGAACGGGGATGAGCCAAGGGAGAGCAGGAGCCAAGGAAAATAATCTGCCATTATTTTCATTATTTTCCTGGTGGTCTCCTGTCACTCTGTATATCATTTCATTAAACATCTTTGTCATGCAATATAGAATTTGGCTCCAGCTGCTTGGGCTTGACTAAAGAGTGGAACCAGACCATAGGCTCAATTTAGATGTTCTGGTTGCACATTTCTGGCTTCTCCTGTGCCCTAACAAAAACATTTTCTGTTGACTTTTTAAAAAAAAACTACACACACATTTCAGGTGAGGTTTTCTTGCTGCCTTAAAAGTGGTTTGCTACCAAGTTATCCACTGCTGGCTGCTGTGCCTTTGTCTGGAAGGTTGTTAGGAAACTACAACTTCCAACAAAGTATTGCCCAGAGAGGTCATTTCCCTCTCTCCTCTTTCCACACATCAACAGACAAGGCTAAATTTCACTGCTTGCCTTTCCATCCCTGCTTCCTTTGTACCAGAAAGTTGAAAAGTCTGTTATTACCCAGAGGCAGAAAGGTCCTTTTCAGTGCAGGGGACATTTACCACTTGATTATTAGGAATAAGAGTGTTGGATGACACTACAGATGAAAAAATTTTGATTAAAATAGCTGATATTTTGAAAACCCTGGTATTCAATCCCGTGGACATGAAATTCAGAGTAGGAAAAGGTAATCTTTCCTAATGACCACTTGGTACATATTGTCAGGAGGGGAGCCCTAGGCTGGGAGCACAGACAATTTTTTCCCAGGAAAAGTGATATATACTGAGAGCACTAAGTGTGGCTACCAGTGACACACAAATGCTTTCAACTTTTAAACCGATTTGGCTCCATTCACGAGATCAGCCTGGTGGTTCAGCTCATTAGCATTTGAGCAAATTTGTTACACTTTTAAGGAGTGTTTTCGGAACGGCCTGACCCGTCAGATGCAGTGAATTCCAGATGCTAATGGCACCATTTATCAAGGCAGAGCTTTTTAACATAATGCATAAACCTTTCCTACATGGGAGTTTTACTGTGCATTCAATTCCACTGCAATTCACTGCTGCGGGCAGAGGAAATGAAGGGCTTAAGCAATGTAAACACACGAGGAAAAGGCTCTTAGATCCGTGTGGCTCCTGGAGATGAAATACTTATTTCCACAAAATTTGTCTTCCATTGTAACAGAGCGGGGTAACTGCGGCTGCTCTGGAGTTAAATTATCTGTCTAGGGCTTTTTGTGTTCCTCCTCTCTGAAACATCTGAGCATCTTGTACCCTATCAAAGCCTCTAAAAAATCAAAGGATCTTATTTTTGAGAAAAGCTTAAATTGCTTTTGTGAGGGACATGTTTCTGTTTGCTGTTTGTTGGGTTGTGCTGCACAACAAAGCTCCTGTTAACTAATATTTGAGTGTTATTTAGCCTATTTGTTCTCTGTAGCTTTCTGTTCAGATACCAGAATTCTTTCTTCTTTGTGATGTTTGGAATGGTATTAAAAATAAAGAACTGACCATGCAAAGGATAAAACCCCATTATTTTGAGATTGATTATGTTGACGTCAATATTAAATGAGAAACAAAAATATGGAAAGAATCAAATGATTTAACATAGTCCCTATCTCCCAACTTACATTCTCATATTCTAATATCTCAAAATTTTCCAGTCTCCTTGACATTTGGAAGTGATCCCTGTGAAACCAGCTCGATGTCTGCCTCTCTGCTGAAGCAAACAGCAATGACCACATTGCTCCCATTCCCTGGACCCAAGGCTTTTCATCTTTCCAGACTCTTGTATCTTGTCAGACTGAGCTGACACTTCAAAATGGAACAAATGCACTCCAAAAAAAAAAAAAACCAAAAAACAAAAACAACCACACACAAACAAACAACAACAAAAAAGTGTGTCACATTCCAGTTCTGGAAAGCAATTAACTATAGACCTAATTTTACCCTTATTCACTGTTTCAGTGGAGGGAGCAGCTCCAGCCTGCAGTAACTCCCAGCCTGACCAGAGCCCTGTAGCTGTTACCCCAGTTGCTGTGAGATCATGGGATTCTTTCCTTTTCCTTGCCTGTTTTATTCCAAATACAGTTGGCTTCAGGTTCCCACCTCCTGTTATTTACAATGCAAAGATTTTGGGCTCTAATGCTACAAATGTTCCTGCATGTTTAACTACAAGCATATGAGTACTCCCAAATTGAGGCCCTGGAACTCTTCACATCTTAAGCACATCGTCTCTGATGCTGGAAATTCCTGTGCATATGCTTTTCCTTACCCCTTGGAGCAGTCTCATTAATTTCAGCAGGACCCACAGTAGTAAAGTTAAAACACGTCCATAAGTATTTGCAGGTTCAGGTCCATAGTGACATTTCTTGTCCTCCAATGTTATTTTATCCCGAAGCCTGTTCATTGTCAAAAAATGAATCTTTGAGTAATCAGGTCTCACAACTCCCCTCAAACCCCTTCCTGGAACTTATTTTGTGTTCTTTTCTCTGGCAAGGCCTGTGGACAGCAGCACGGCTGTCCTAAATCAAATAACATTAAGAATCTGACATGAATTGACAAGAGCCAAGTATGGCTGAGCTGGAGTTTAAACCCAGCTGAAGTGAAGAGTTCTCTGCTGTAGTTCAGCGTTAGTCACTCTCCTTGCAGTTGCTTTCTACTTTATCTGTTTGGTTTTGGGTTGTTTTTTTTTAATGATAGAAAATAAGCTGGATGGGAATTATAAATGAGTGAGATGTGAAAGCCAAAATGCTGGAATTTGTGTTCTTAAATGACCTAGAAGAGACACCTCTATTGCACTTCTTAGCTCCTTGTGCTTTGCAACATTTTACTCCAAATGGGCACCTGAAGTTTGAAGGGGACAATTAAGCATTTTCCCAGCTTTGGTACAGACCCCTCTGTGTTCCCGACAGCTGTGCTGTGTAGGTGTGAGGGGCAGAGGAGCTCCCAGTCCTGGCCTAGGCACTGGGAATTCCTCCTGCAGCCCCTTCTCAGGTCCCTCTGGGCAGCTACCTCTGCCCCAGGACGTGCAGAGGCCAGGCCTGGGGAGGCACCATCCCGCAGAGCATCACAATTCCATCTGTTTCCTTCCACGAGCAGCTGGAGGCAGGTTTGGGAGGAGCACGAGGGGCAGCAGAGCCCATGTGCTGGGCTGAAAGGCAGGAAATCCTGGCTGCTATTCCTGGCTCCTGGTGGAGAGGGGAGCTCGGCTTCTCCTGCAGCTCTGGGACCTCAGCAGTGCCCTGAACACCAGCAGCACCTCCAGGGCTTCGTTCCTGCTGCAGAAGTGCCTTTGTGGAGATCTATTCCCAACGTGTTCCTTGTGTAGGGAACGGGGGAAAAGCAGATGAAAAAACCAGTTGTAACTTCTTCTGTAAATAGAGAGCTGGGATGTTTGAACAGCTTCCATCCATCAAACGCTCATGGAGCTCTGCTCTGGAATTGTGTTCAGAGCTGCAGGTGCAAAGAAAACATATTTTCTCTGCAAAAATGTGGACTTACCCATCAACACATCCAGCAGCCCGACGTGGATGTGGAATTGCGGTGGCTGTGCATTCAAAGTCCTGGCCTAAAAATCAAGCTCCAGCAACCCCATAACTTCACAATCCTCAGAGATAAACAACTGACACGGATTTTATGTTCCCGTGTATTAGAAGTGGGAAGTATCACTTGTTTTAAATGGATACACAGCAAATGACTGTATCTGAAACTCTGTCACTTGCTCCAAGCAAAGCTCAAACAAATTCTGGCTTATCTGAATGATTTCAGATAAAATTTCAGATAGGATTAACTGTGGTCTTCTTTGTTCTCTAAACTTTAGAGCACTTAAGGAGAGGAGCTGGCAACATGGACCGTGTTTGATGATAAAAAATGTAATAACAACTTTAGGAGAGGAAAGACAGATGCACATAAGGAAAGTTAGACTAAACTTGGAATTTCTGGAAATTTTATTAGTGAATATAGAGCCTTCTTGCCCATTTGTAGGTAAGGATTTGGGTGTTTTAAAGGAAGAGGGAAATATATTAATCTCTATTATGCATGGAAAATAAGAAAAATCTAAAACTTACTTTTTTATTTCTGCATGAGAAAAGATGATTGCTTCTGTTTTCAGAAACAGAATTTTTTAAATCTTAGTTACATTTTCCCCTCACACATAAAGCTGATAATCAGATTTCCTGACCAAAACATGTTTTCCCAAGTATTGCATTTCTGAAAGTTATTTACTAAGATTGCTTCAGTGTTTTGAAATATCCAGGCTGAGATTCCAGCTTTGGCTTACATCAAATTTGAATTCTTCATATTTACCATATTTTCAACTCCTAAAAGCAGGGGAGGAAGGAAAAGAAAACAGCAATCACAAAAAAAAAAAAAAAAAAAAAAAAAAAAAAAAAAAAAAAAAAAAAAAGAAGAAAAAAAAAGTAAAATAAACGTTTATTAAAATTTGTTTTCAGCTATAAATGAATGAAACTTCATTAAATTCAGGGGAGCTAGACCCACTTACATTAGCAGAAAATAGGGTCCTTTTTTCTCTCTTTTCAATAATTTTTCCAATGCTATTTTTAACAGTCCTAGGGGGAGGCGGAAAGTAGGGTGGAAAACAGTTACAGCCATTTTATCACATTTTACTCCTAACAATGCAGTCCAAATGAAAAGAAACCCTAATGCTCTGTAGAATAATACATTAATCATCATCAGGCGTCATTCAGCGCAGGCCGTTCTCTCCACACCACGGCAAACACGAGCCGAGCCCTCGCCGAGGCAGAAATCCCTTATCTAATCTCACCTAGGCTGGAACACACGGCGGGCTTGCGCTGTCTGTCAGCTCAGGGTGGGGCAGAGCCCTCGGGAGGGCTTCCCTTGGAACCCTGAGAGGTTTAGCAAAGGTTTCCCCCTCAAGGGCTGGGAATTAAAGGGGTTACAGGCCCGTCCACACTGAATATTTTCACTCACTGACAAATTGGTTTCCCTTGAGAAAAAAATTATTCATGTCACTGGAAAAAAAAACAAACAAGCAAACCAAACCTTTCTTAAGTTATTTTTCCTGAGGAGCTAAGTAGTTAAAGTTGGTACATTTTCCTCATCTCTGGAGGATTTATTGTCCAGCCCCACGTGAGTGTGCAGCACCCACTCTCCTCCAGCCTCGCTCCCTGGAAATGCCCAGGGCTTGATCCTGCAAGTGAGGAGTTCTCCAGCCTCCTGTGCCGAGCTGTTCGGGACTGCTCCCCAGGGTGGGACACACTCCTTGGCTCTCTGCACAGCGCAGGGCAGGGCTGGTTCCACAGCCTTTCCTCTTCCGTGGAGTGTCTGCAGGCTACAGCTCCATCTCCATATTTCCTTCTCCATGAGGCTTCTCCTGTAACTCAAACACAAGAGAGAAAAGCAGTCCCTAATTATCCTAAATGTACCGGTGCAATCAAGGCTCAAACTCAAAATGGAGGGTTTATTTTGTACCCTGTGATCTCCAGCAATTCCCCTTCCCCCAGCTTTTTCATTTGCTCATAGGTCTCACTCCTAACAACACACAATTATTGCACTTGGGAGCCGGTGGTAGAAGCATTAACAGGAGGATGGTCGGGAGATTGCCTGGAGAAATATAGAGAAGAATAAAATTAGGAGGCAGCTTCCAACTTGCTTGGATACTCGTGAAAATTTCAAGCAAAAATTCTTGATGAAACTTTTCCCTTAATATTTCTTTCCTGTGTCCCTCCCATTCTCTCTTGTTCTTACAGAGTGTATATGAATATATATTTCTACTCTAGCCTCACATCTGTCTCATAAATACATCTCCTAAGTGTGTGCATGCTTAGGTTTGAAAATACTCTTTGTAGAGCCCGGTAGTGTTTGTACTCTTTCCAATCTCCTCTATCTCTGCAAGATAAGTAGGTGCTACACTTATGTCATTTATTGCTATTTGTTTCTTTATGTTGGTTCCTCTTAAAGTGCTCTTCTCGTATCGTAGCTCCAGGGCATCCTTGCATACAGTTATGATACATAAAAACTGAAAAGCACAATTTAAACTGCAGCACCTCATCTGCTCTCCCTGTTTGTCTGTATTTTTCCCTCTGCCAAACATCATATTCCTTTCATCCGGCAATATAATATGATCCACCAGAAAGAAATGGAGCACAATGGAGGGTGAGTCATTCTGGCTGAAAGGTTAGGGCCAGATCCTGCGTTCCCTCCTCCAAAAAAGCTCCTATTCACTCGAATTAAGAGCATTTCCTCAGTTGGGAAGCTTAGGCCTCAATCCTATCAGAGGTATGCTGGCATGGCAAGCATTTTTAGGTACAGGAGGCTTCAGTTTGAGAAGTCATTGCCATTTCCCTTTCCTTGTGCCAGTTCTTAAAGCTCTTCCTTATTATTTGTTCTTGGAGTGCCAGATTTATTCCCAGAAGAAAGATGCAGAATGTTTGACCTAACCCTTATCTGTAAAACGGTCACCAGGAAATTTCAGAGGGATCTCAGCCTGTGCTTTACAAAGTCCAGCTCAGGGAACTCAGTGGGGTTTTGTGGTACACATGAAAGATTTCATGTGTAACTCAGCAAAACTCCCCAAAGTCTCCGTGAAGGTTTTGGCTCAATCAGTCTGCAGCCCAACCAGGTTAATATTTGGGAATGCCAAGGTCTCCGAGCAAGCTGAAAATTCCAGGAGTCTCAACCAGCCATCCCAACCAGCCAGCAGAGAGAGATCCAAGCCCTCTGGCCTGCTCAAGCACGTCTGGCTGGAGTTCCCATCCAGGTATCCCTGCCAGGAGCCAGCCCACCCCATCCTGCCAGCAGCTCTGCTCTGCTCTGCAGCGTGGAACCATCCTCTGCCTAGCTGGGTCTGAATCCAGTTCTGCCACCTCCCAGGAGAGCGGAGCAACCACCAAACTGTTCTGCTTTGCATGGAGAGGTATTAAAGAGGGGGTGAGAGCAGATACACAGGCAGATTAGAGCTGCTGGCGGGGCTGCTGCTCCAGAATGTGGGAGGGTCCCCTTCCAGTTTCTCTCCTAACGAATATTCAAATGTGGAGACAAAGTGGAACAGTTTCAGTGGGAAAGGCTGGAGGATACTCACCTTGGCTAGGAGGGAGAGCAGCATCTGGGGGCTTTGCTGTGAGAGGAGAGTTAAACTCCCCAAATCCCCATCTGAATCAGGCCACGGAGGGGTCTGAACTGGAATCTCCTGCTCTGAAGGCAGACACAACGCAGAGGTGGTTGCAGCCCTGAATCCGTAAGGTGCTGGCCAAACACCACTGTGGAATGAGGCCGTGCAGGCACCTTTACTCAGGACATTTAACACTCACCTTGTGCAGCTCGTCACACTCTGGACCAAAACTGCAATAGAAGGGCAAGGCAGCAGCAGTCCTGGTGCTGAGCACCATTTATTGCTGGAAGCTTAGACACCCAAGGAACACAGGCTCTTCCAGAACAGCTGAATGAGGGCTTTGGGTGCCCTATTTCAGCGTTAGTGACTCTGAGTGTGTCAGTCAGGCGAACATGTCACTTCATGACCTTAAGCTTTCCAGGTTTTACCTTGTTTGGTCTTTTAAAATTCTCCCTGTAGCTGTTCTCCAGTGATTTTTTCTGTTCCTTATGCTGCATCAGTCATACATCAGGTTGTGGCTACTCCCCAGTGGCTTGCAGAGAACAATAACATAGGGGAGAAAATATGCCCACTCATATATTTTGATTGTTTGACTTTCCCCTATATCTCCCTGGAATATACCTCTACCTGAGTGCTTATTTACATATTAATGTGCAAGTATTCTCAGACCCACGTATTTAGCAGAACTCAGAAACTGGGGAATAATCTGTAGATAGCACAAGTATATCATTTTGATTTACAGTCTAACATTTAAATGTTTTGAGGTCAGACCTCTGCGAGAAAATAATTCACAACTGGATCTACAGCCTCCACTGGCTGTACATTTATTGCCAACGAGCACAACACAGATTGTTTTTTACGTGCCTGCTTTTTATTGCCTTAGATGCTGTTGTAGGATAGTTCACATAAACATTTATATAGGGTTTAGAAAACAGTTGTTAGCGAGGAGGAAGCTCTTTCTGTTTACACAGCCTCGAACAAAGCCACCGCGCGGAGCTCCCTCTAATTGACATGTGGGCGGGTTTTTTTCAAGTCACTGACTGGAAGAAGTGAGTGTCTGAGATTTATTCCTGACAGGACTTAAATTACTGGTAGCCTGACACATTTGTGAACAATTACTAGACACTGAGGTGTTTAAAGTAATGGGTACTGTTTGCTCGAGGGATGGGGAAGTTTCAAAACCATTAAAACAAAACAATTTTCCATTTGATTAGCAAAAAGCAAATGCATACGTTTATTTTTCAGAAAAGGCTTATGGATATTTGACTTCTTAAATTATTTGCCTCTCCACATGCACATGCTTAAAAATTCCCCTAATTTCCTAACCAGTAAGTTACCATCTCTTGGCACAAGCTCACAGTCAGCTCTGAACATGAGACCTGTGAGGCTGCAGCCTCCCAAAAGGTGAATTCACAGCAATGTCTTGACTAGAAAGGGGTCTTATTGTTTAGTTGTCTCAAATGATAATAACATCTACTCTTTCAGTTTTTAATTTGAAGGAAGAAAGGTGAAAGCCCCTAAAATTTACTGCTTTACTTGTTTGACCATTAACTGCTGCCAATATCTATGGAAAATAAACTCTGTTTAATCCTCTCCTTAATCTACACTACCTTTATTAATTCATTTGTAACTCCTCAAGGTAAAAGTTCTATATATTCCCACTTTTGCATTCAATGTTCATGTACAGTGACCCCTTCCATTCCTCCTCACAGAACCTGGGCCTGGGCAGCCCCCAGATTTCCAGCAGCCCTTTGAGAGGCTCCTGTCCCAACAGGAATATTGCCCTGGATTATTGCATGTTTTTAGGAATCATCCTGCACACACACTTCCATCCATCTTCCTTCATTAACCATGAACTGTTGAACAGGTGCTGTCTCTGCAACTTGTGTTATTCTGGTGTGCTATAAAGTGAATAAATTAAAACTCCATCCATCTGCTAATAACCAAAATAAAAGATTTCGATGGTGAACATAAATCAGGATTTTTGGAGGAGGCTGGTTAATCCTGCTTCAGTGCTGGTCTCAGAGCCAGATTGTTCTTCCTGGCTGAGTCAATAAAAATGTTTATACATTTCTTAGTGCAACAGGGCCACACAGAGAGCTGCAAGAAATGTTTGCAGTAGTGGTCAGTTGGGAAGGGAGCTGGGAGCGTTCCAGCACTGCTGGCCATCCAAGCACTCGGATTCACCCAGCCAGGTAGCCCAGAACCGTGACACTGATTTAACATGTTAATCTTTCCCCAAAATAAACTCAGATTCTGCCCTGTTTTTCAGTTATTCTTCCATCCCCAAGGAAAAGATGCTACTTTAAGGGAACAAAAAGGCAAAATGCTTATGAAATCCCATTGTCCCTGTTAGACGTCTTCCCACTGTTTTATTGGGAGTCCCAGCAACGTAAACAATGTAAATGTGATGGCTTTTCCCATGGGCAATCCACTACCTCACAAAATAAGCCTTTTCCTTATAGTTACTTAATAATCCTCAGGAATGAAGATGCAGCTGTGTGTTTTACTGGCCTTCCTGGAAGTGCAGACTTCCAGATTTCTGCAAACTCAGGAGTTATCAGAGCACCTTAATTTCTTGCAAAAGGCCTGGACTTCCACTGATGGCTGAGAATTCCCACCCCTCAATGAGATTGTTCTTGAGTGCTGTGAGGAAATCCCTGTCTTGCCACAGCTTCCTCTTGGACAGTTAGGAGGTGATCTGGGAACTGGGAATTACCCGGGTTCTTTCCGTTTTGCCATAGTTTTGGAAAAATATGAGGACAGATAGCAGGCACAGCTTCAGCCATTGTAAATTCCTGCCTGTCCAGTGCTTGGTGTAACTCAGGTGTAACTCAGGTGGAGCACTTGGGATGTGGGAATTGTTGGAAGTTGTTTCCTGAGGCACAAGTCAAGGGCTCCCAGTCTTTCACTCTGTCTCCAGGGCTGCATTCTGACTTCAGTGACCCAAAATTTTCTCTTAATGCACACCACCACCTACTTGCCTTTTACATCCACAGGAAATAAAGACACTCTGTGTCTTTTTGAGGTAATTTCCAAAGTGATTTGTGTTGGCTTTGTTATGGTGAGAGCTCCTGAAAATCCATCTCCTGTGCAGGACACTCTGCACAACATCCCTCAGCTAAACCACTGCTCTTCATTTGAACCCATGTAGAAGAGTCTAAAAACCCCACAAAGAGGGAGGTTTTATTCCCTAGTTCTTGTTTTCTGTGTCAGTTCTTGATGCATTGAGTAGTAAAACAATTTGTAACATGCTGTTAGCACAAAAGAATGAAAAATAATACCAAAAATAAAACATGAAACTGCAATGAACGCAGCTATTTTTACATTGTGTTCTGGCTCAAGGAAGTTTCAGAAGCTTCAGCAGAAGAACCCAAAAACTCTTTCAGGGTCTCAATTCACCATAAGCAATGGTTTTCTCTTGGTTTTGCAAATTTTCTTCTTCTTCTTCTTCTTGAGTATTTTGGGAAAAGGGAAAGAAGAGCTGCAGATGTTCCAAACTTTCTACAGTCTTCCACAATTATTCAGGGTGGTGCCTCCTCTGTAGACTCTGTGCTGTTTTGCTCGCATATTCATAAATTTTTCTCATTTGTGAGAGTCGCTGAATAGAGCATGAGAATTGTTTTACCCAGTAGGTGGTGGAGCAATAATGAAGCTTTGTGATTAAGTAGTGTTGGAACATCTTATCTGAGTGGGAGGCACCATTAGTAGTAAAAGTAATTACCTGTGTAGAACGTGCTGATTGCACTGAGCATGTACTCCATGACACAAAGGATGTCTTCTCAACTTTAGGGACTTTAAGAGATCTCCATTTGCTGCTAATTTCACTTTTTAAGCGAGAGCACATAATTCCTTGAGCTTTTTTTTCTTCCTTTTTTTTTTTTTCTTTTGGTGTCAAAATTACAAATAAACTTTGCGAGAGCTCGTTCTCCTCATCAAAATTCTGTCCTTGTCATTGGGAGCTACAAAACGAGGATGAGGGAAGTATCACTTGGGAGCAGTGGAGCTGTAAAGGCAGGGTTTGTTCCCCGCGTGGCATCTGGCGGCGCTCACAGCTCGGGGTGTCCTGAGGACGGGCCCGCGGTGCCCCCGGGTACCCAGGGTGCTGCTGCTCCCTCCCAGCGATGCAGGGAACGCTCCCCAAACGGGACATCGAGGCTGAGCTGCGAGAAAAGGGCTCGGCCCGCCGACCCCTCCTGGAACAGGGGATCTGTGGGAGGCTGGTGCCACCGATGGCATCAGCCACTCGCAGGGTTATTCTCGCAGAAACCAATCTGTAGTAGAATACACTGTGTCCTGAGGTCTGATTTCATAAGCGTTCATCCATCTGCCTGACAGTTTCCAGCAACTCGGGGAATAAAATATTAAGATATGATGGAAATAAGCAGCTCTTTCGATCATAGAAAAATGGGTTTATTTTGTATTTCATCTGTAGATTGTACCTCTGGTAGTTTTTGTGAAATTAAATCTTTCTGCTCATCTCCACAATTTTAAACCCTTCTGTCTACTTTGAAAAGCTTATAAAAAGTCCTGGGATTCAAAGAGGCCCATGACTTTTCGGATAAAAAGGAAAACTAAGAGCATTTCTGGTTTGTTTTAGATCTGCTGCAAAGCCTGTTGGAATCACAACAAAGAGACTCTGAGTGGTTTTTAAGATGAGTATCCGGGGTTTGAACACCATGTCTGACATAACTGAGATGTGTCCGTGCTCCCAGAAGCAGCTGAGCACATGGGAGTGGGGCAGGGCGGCGGCTGCGGGGGCATCCCTGGCACACGGGTACGGGGAATTCAGGGAATTCAGGGAATGGGGAGCACAGGGAAGCCCTGAGGAAGGGCTGGGTCTCCTCTGCTCTCTGAGTGACTCGGGGTGGGCATTCCCTGGGTTCCGAGGGAAGAGGTCAGCTCACGGTGACGGGGACAGGCAGAAGCTTTAGTGAAGGTGACAAACTGTCATTGCATCCATTGGTTAGTTCTCTATCGTGTTCAATCTCTTCCCCCTATAAAATGCCAACATTTGTGTAAGGAATGGTGTAGGTTCAGTCAACTTTTATCCTCAACTTTGGATTTTTCCAGAAGCTTTTTTTTTTTGCCAGTTTTTCTGCAGTTTCTAAATTACGTTTCTCATTTTTTCTTTTTAAGTCTCCCAAGGGAACTGCCTCTGTATTTCACCAATCTGCTTTTTTCCTAAATATTTTCTTTGTCTTGTATTTTTCAGTTAATCTGTGATACAATTTACTCATGTTATATTTCAGTAGGACAAACTCTGTGTGACCATATCTGAAAGTTTGAGGAGAAAGTTTGGGAGTGTGGGAATACTAAAATTGCTTGAGCCACAACAGTGGAAATACATTTAAATAATCAGACAAAAAATTAACTGGTGATTTAATGACTAAAGTCAGTCCAAATGTTAAATTTGTCATTTTTTTTCTTTGCAGAACTGAATGCAACATTTTTCTTTGCTATTATTTCCATAGGCCTGGGCTTTTGATGAAAAATAAATGAAAAATCCAAAAGAATATAATTCTAAATGAATAAGATTGACCCAGTTTTGTGCAGAGCTGGGCAACTGCATGTTTTGGGGGGGTCAATTTTGCAGACACAAGGTTGGCTTCAAATTGGGCCTGAGCTTGTTTTATTCTTCCTCCTGTTAAGGAAAATAGCTGGAAAATATTTCAGCAAAGCAGCCTGAAATTTAACTGAGACCAAAATCAGGCACATTTTGCATGGAGATTATATTGCTGTAATTGCAGAGAGCAATTTAATGATTAAAAAAATTATTGTGAGTATCTGTTGTTTGTTGCTGGTGTTTACAGGAACCAACAGCCTTCAAGGACATCCAACAGACAATTCCCATCCCTTGGTGTGGCAGGGAAACAATGAACAGAGATTTTACTCACACTGAGAACAGACGTAGATAAAATCTGCAGAGTTTAGCATTCTTTTAATGAATCCTACTAAAATTCAGGAATGCTCCTCTTGTGCTTGCTACCTTTCAGTATCCCTCAGGGATATGTTTGATAACCCAGTGTACATCCTTATGCTTTAAATCACCACAATATTAAAATACCAGATTTACTCCTTGAAGTAAGACTCCAGACATACAAATATGTCCAGTTACTGAGTGCAAATAGGAACACCTTTACATTGTAATCAGGTAGAGGATAAAGAATTATTAATGGCAAAATTTCGTATTGTGCTGAGATTCCACTGAAAAAGGCAATTGCTGACCCGGCTTCCTGATGAATCCAGTAAATTACAGATGTGCATTACACACAATGGAATTTTGGCTTTTCTGAAATGTCTTCCATAATTTGTTCATTGTCTCGTAATTAATTCAGAAAAATATGTTCACATTTTCACAAATGCACTGGCATATCTTAGATTTAAATTTGCTTTTAGAATCATCTAAACTGCTGACAGTGAAATTGAACTGCAGTAGAAGGTGGTGCAATAATCTGCCCTAAATGTGCCCAAACATACAGGTAGATGCTGAGCAGATTATTCCTGTAAGGATCATGTGCACGAGCAATTGGCCAGTTTTGGTCAGGAATTGTTTAAATCCAAGGAATCTAAAACCTGAGGAAGGTTCTGGAGCACTGCAGACCCACATGTCCCTGTTAGCCCCAACAAAACATCACAGCTCGTGTTGTAGGAATAGAATCCAAACTGGGATTCTTGATTCACATCCATTGCTCAGACACAGAGAAATGTAACTCCGAGCAAGAGCTTACACAGGAGGGAGAGAAAAATGAAATGTGATGTTTTGGTCCAAGTGAGTTTGTTTAAGAAAGAAAAATTGAAAAAGCATTTTTGGCAGTTAAAGTGTTATGTGGGTTTACAGCCCTTTTTGGAATATGCGAGGATGTCACAATCAATATTGTTCTTGATCAAACTGAACCACAGACAACCTTCTGAAAAAAGAAGCAGACCCTGATCTCTGGACCAAGTAATGAAATTTGCGATGGAAAAAAGACACATCCACCTGATGTTCGTTAGTGGGGGAAATATTGACAGAAATTGTTAGCATGATGGGAAATTCAATTACTTTAAGCAGTATTTGAACATGAAGGGAACAGAAACTTGATTAGGGAAATAACTTCAGATATTCTTTTAATTCTTGCTAAATCCAAAGGGCCCTCCCCAAAACCCCAAGGACCAATCACCCTCAAACTGCTGCAGCTATAGGGAGGCACGGTGGTCAGGGGAGCAGGACACGGGTGGGCTCCTTCGAGCTCCTGGCTTTTCCAGGGCTTTCAGCACCCCACGCAGGGCCAGCTTTTGTTCACACTGAAAAGCATCTCTTGAGTAACCCAGCAGGGTCTAATTGCACTCTTCCATGTGAGCAGTGGCCCTGGCTCTGGCGAACACCCTTTCCATGCGGTGAACCAGGGGATGTCCATCCACCCCGTGCTCCTTTGGACCTGCTGGGGATAAATGCCACGGAGCTGTGTTTGAAGAGCTTTTGGGGCTGAGGAGCCGAGGGAAGGAGGAGAGGCCCACTGAGCTCAGCTCTGCCCAAAGCACAGGCCATTTCTGCTCCCTTTGGGTCTGGTTTCCCACATTCCTCCAGCAAGGCAGTGGGACAGAGGGGTCCTGCTGGGAGGAGGCAGCTCTTGGGCAGGACCTGCAGCCCCCAGAGGGATTTGGGCAGTGGCTGCAGGGAGAGTGAAGCACTTCAGCAGGGACAGGACCTGCAGCCCCCAGAGGGATTTGGGCAGTGGCTGCAGGGAGAGTGAAGCACTTCAGCAGGGACAGGACCTGCAGCTGCCCAAAATCAATCTAGGCCCAACCGTCCCCTGGCTGCTGCATCAGCTCTGGGGTTTCCTGGGAGCTGCCCCTGTCACTCCAGTCACCCATGAGAAGCTGGGGGTGTTCTGGGAGAAAGGGGGGAGCTACCTGGGCAGAACTGTGGCCAGCTTGCTGAATTTAGCACCCCAGCTCTTCCCCGGTGTTAATATGGAGATCAGAGTCAATAAAACACATGGAGGCAAAATGTATGACTCCAATTTACATTAAGGAACTTAAAAGTTGTGAAATATGTGAAGAACAAACTGTTGTGAGAAAATAAGTGCCAGCCTTCCTGCAAATTTTATATCTGATTCTGCAAGCATGGGAAGTCTTCAGCGCTGTTCCTGACTTGGCTGCCAGTTTATGTGGGAGGGGAAACAGCCATTTTGCTCGAGGGAAATATTTTTTAAAAGTTCCATGATGAGAAGGGGTTTTGTTTGTTTGTTTGTTTTTGCTTTCCTGCATGAAATGAGTTTTGCAGTTGAAATTGCTGGTCCAAAGGCTGGATTGTGCCTCCATCAGCTTTAGCTGCCGTGGGACGTGTGTGCTTCTGTGTGGAGATTTTGGCAAGATTGCTTTGCCTGCATGGAGATGTGCAGACACACACACAGACATTGTCTCTGTGTTTGGATAAATGTACACAAATTTCAGCTTTCATCTGGACTGCATTTTTGAAGAAAGTGTGTTTCAGACAATGCATTGTTCCAGTTTTATGGATTGCAAAGATAAAGCACAAAGCCCCACAAATTCATAGAGAAACACAAATCTTCCAGCCCCTGCCACTCACAAAGGGGCATTTTTGTGCCTTAAAGGGGGGCAGGTTTTTTAAAAACCAAGTGCCCATAGAGCACTTCCCACACTGGGGCCTCGGGAGTGAGGGGATTTCAGCACTGAGGGAACAAAATGAAGTGGGAAGTTTTTCAGATGTGCTTTACTGGGGTTCCATCTCCTGGGAACAGGAGGAGTTTGGGAGTTTCTGCTGAAAATCTGCTTTTTTCACGTAGGTGTTGGATTGGAAGCTGAAGCTCTGCAAATCTGGCCTGGGAGGCCTATTTTTAAAATATGGTTTCTGCTTTTTCAGACACAATTTTGTGATCCCAGCTAATTAGGAGAACAGCCATGTGGTTAGACATCTGAGTGCTAGTCTTATTGCTTGGAACAATGACCATGGGAGAAAAGCTGCTCCGATGTGGTTTTGTTGTTATTTTGGTTTTTTGCTTGCAGAATAGACTGGAATCTGCTTTTCAGGCTGCACTGGGCTCCGTTTGTGCTGTTATAACAAATAAAGGAAGACTTGCTGATGGGCTCAAATAAACCTTCAATTGAAGTGACATCTATTTTTTTCAAATGTCACTTGCTCCCTCCGTATCCCCGGTGTGTTTTCAGACCTCTGTTACAGGAGAGCTGCTGCGTGATCTTCTTCAATTTACTGTTCACTCATCCAAAATCGGGAACACAAAAAGCTTTTAAAATTAAAATTCAGGTTTTGAAAGCAGTGTTAGTCAACTCTCCAGATTCAAAGCTTACTTGAGGTTGACTCTATCAAGCTAATAAAATTTTAGGTTTATATTACAAAGTGACTCTAGGAGACCTCAAGTAGCAGAGTGAAATTAAGGATGTTAAGAAATTGTATCCTCAGTTGACCTCTGTGGAATAGGAATAAAGAAATCAAGGGCAAAATTTATTCTGTTTTGTAGAATTTGACTGGAAATTTGAAGGAGAAATATTCCATCTAAGCAGTGATATTGCACCAAGTGCTGCAATTGATTGGCAAACACTGATCCATCTGATGTGTGTGTGGGTTTCGTGGTGGTTGTTCAGGGAATTAGAGCCCATGCCCATGCAGGAAAGAGACTACAGGCAAAAAATATCACAAAACAGAGCTGCAAACTCGCATGCCAAACTAAAAAAGGAAATATTGCAATTTTCTGTGGTGCTGGTTTCTCCCAGAAAGCCACTCATTACGAGCACAGAGCAGCTCTGCGGTTTCTCGCTAATTGCTGACGATCTCTCAGGTTGTTAGAACCTGGAGCTGTTTGTGTCGCCAGCCTGCTCGTCCCCAGGTACAGCCGTAAAACCAAAACACGACCCAAGAGCTTTGTGCCAGGATTACAGACAAGTGAGCAACATTCCCCAGGAGGAGGTGGGCCCTCTATGGCAACAGCTGCTTTTCTATCACCCTGTTCTTATTCCTGCACGACACCCTGGCCAAAAATGTCCCCAGCAGTTCCTCTGTCCCCTCACTGCGCTGCAGTTTCCTTCCTATCCGAGTTACTCTGGCATAGAGCAGCATCCAGTGGGGATTGAGACCTCCTGGAGCAAGGCACAGAATAAATGCAGAACGAGATAGAGCCTCTGTCACCGGCAGGTTACGGATTGTCCCCGGCCCCGAGCAGGAGCAGACCCCTCCCTGCGGTCGGAGGCGCTCTGTGGGCACGGCAGCCTGGCTGCAGCGGCAGTAATGCAGCAGAGCAAGAGCAGAGGCAGCAAAAGGCACGGAGCAGCAAGGGACAGACGTGCCGTGGTTTTAGGAGCCACCCCAGCCACGGCTGAAGGTGAAATATCTGGTGATTTCAGGGTAGGAGAAGCCCAAACTCGAGGAATCCCACATGCCTGCCTGCACATGGTTGGTGTTAAATGTCTAAGTGAATCCAGAGTAGCAGAGGAGCTCCACAAGGCCTGGTGTTGGCTCTTTTTTGGTGGCAATTCCTCCTGGAAATCACTGTTAGATGGGCTCGGGGAGTTTGGGAGGGATCTTGTGGATGTGTCTGTGGGGAGCGTGGAGAAGGGAGAGAAATCCTTGTGGTGGCTGCTGGGATCTGGACGTGGAGCTACTGTTAATGCTGGTTTTTACTGGAGGTAATTTCCATTTTGGATATTGCTAATATCCTGCTAAGTGGGGAGAGCTGGTTCACTAAAGCTGGCACAGGGTGCAGATATAATGCTGGGCAAAATGAATTTTCACTTGGTTCCACACTCTTGTTGTGACACACTTAGCAGTCTTCCATCTCAGTGCATGGTCTAGAAAAACTAAATGAAACTTAAGGATGGCACCTATTTTACAGATGGGGGATTGAGAAACTCGCTTGAAGTTTCACAGAGCATAAATACAGTGTACCAGGACAGAGATAAGAATTAAAGTGTCTCTGCCCTGAGTATTACAGCTCTGCTCTGCGTTTCCCCCAGCATGTTGCCTTATCCCAGAACCTCCCTCTTTTCCTGCTACCAGAGTCCTATCTGGGATTCCAGCATGTTAGAGACATCTTTTCTCACAACTCAGAGTCACGTCTAAAATAAAAAATGAACCCTTCAAGATTAAATCCAGCACAGGATTTAGGTACTTAAAGGATTTAAGCAGTATTTTGATACTTAAATGCAAAGTTGAGACCAGTGAGATGCTGCCAAGATACTGCATTATCCTGGGAAGTGCCTGCATTCATTTGGTTACTCAGTTTATGATCTGAAAATGTCTTAGAAAGCTGAAATTTTTATTTCAAAACATTTAGTGAATGTTTTTTGTTTGACATAATTGAATATTCCTGCCCCACCTCCCTGCATGAGCACGAGCAGGGTTCACAAACTGGCCTGTGGGTCTGCCCCTGGTGCTGCTGCCAGGGCGTGGGACATCCCCTGCCAGGACTGGGCTCAGCACAAATCCAGCACGGCGGCCTTGCCTTGAGGCTTGGCAGCCGTGGGAAAAGCTTATCCAAGCCTTCCCTGCCCTGCCAGGGCCCAGGATATCAGAGCCGGGAGTGACAACCCCAGGGCTTCTCCGTGTGGCACTCTGGGGCACTCGGGGCACTCTGCCCAGCAGCTTCCCAGCCCACGGGGGTCTGGGAGAAGGGACCTGCTCCCTGCTGGAGCTGTGCAGCCAGGAGGGAAATATTTACGTGAATTGATGCAGCAGAAGAGGGAGAAAGAGCACTAAGATAGGAAGATGCCTTTGTCACCTCGTTGGGCCAATTTACTGATGAGGATGAACTATGGATTGCTGACCCGGCTCCCAGGACTGTTCCTAAATTTTACCTTGTGATTTCAAAAAAGGTCCTTGTAAAGTTCTGAGAGCAGACACCAGGAGCAGGATTTTTCCCTTCTGCATCCCTCAGGTCCAATTAATTTTGCATTATTCTGTGTGCAGCAAAATGGCTTTTACAAAAAAGCTCCCCCACTCCAAACCCAAAGCACCTGGCAAATTGTTTGGGGCACCTGTAGGAGATGAGAAGTGAACACCCCAAGGCACAGAGAGGAGCTGTTGCTGAATTTTAGGAACTCTCTAAACACGGACAAAGAGTCAGGGTTAGAAAGGAGACATTGTTTATTCTGCAAGGTGGAAGTTTTTCCACAAATCAAGCACATTGGTCTTTTCCTAGAGATGGGAATTTAGTAGTCAAAGTCTGATTCCCTTGGTGGGGAAGAGGGTCCCCTTCTCACCCCTACATCACCTCCTCCCCTTCCAGCTTTCATAGCCATCAACCAAACTTGTCTATCAGCCCTTTCCTGATCTCTTTTCCCCATCTCTTTTATTTTCTCTTCACCTCCTCCTTCTCATTGCACTTCCTTTTCTCTAGAAACATCAGTGTCCTCTGTCAGAGTGAACAGGCCCCAGTCTCCCCTGCCCCGGGGATGTGCTACCAGAAACTCGACGTTCTTGTCCCACCCGCTGCAATTTCCACAGAATCCCGGGATGTGCCGGGTAGGAAGGGACCCTCAAGGCTCAGGGAGCCCAAACCCCTGCGAGCGGGGAGCCTTTCCTCTGCCAGGGACCGGAGCTCCTCCTTCCAGGAGCAGTTTCCAGCCTGGGTGCCCGCTGTGGGAAACAGCACCCAAAAAAAGGTGCCTGGAGCACAGGGCAGAAGGGCCAGTGCTGGCCTGGAGCCTTCGCAGGGGTGTCCTCAGCCTGGCCTGCCGGGGACCCCGGGCCCCCCAAGCACAGGCGACATCCCCCGTGCCGGGAGGTGCTGCGGGGCCGTGCCGGGGGAAGCAGAGGTTTGTGTCTCTTCCTGCCTTGTTCGCAGCTCTTTGACGTAACGCGCAGCACTTTGCCAGTTGCGGTTTTGTGAGAACAGATTGGTAAACTCTGACTTGTTGCATCAGCCTGACAGCTGACTTCCCACGCAGCTCGGCGTGTGCAGCTCCGCTGGGGCCGGGGCCGAGCGCGATTCATCCGCTCCAGCAGGTCCGGCTCACCAACAGCCCAGGAGCTGCTACAACAACGCTCAGCACGGCTGCGAGGTCCTTCAGCGCCCTTTGGACTCACTGTAAAATATCCCTTTGTCCTCTCTGTTGCTGGGAAGTCAAAAGAATATGCTTTGTTTGAGATTTTCCAGGGAAAAAAAAAAAAAAAAAGGTTTCAGAATACCAAAGCTTCAAATAGAAGCTGATGGCTCCAGTCTGGGCACAGACAATTGAGTTTGAGGGAATTTATAGCAAGCCTATCCTTAATGTGTCCCAGGAATGACTTGATTTGCTTCTTCTATTCCCTTGCAGAAGAAACTGTGGGGATACAAATTTAATACAGTCTAGGAGCTTGTGTTACAGTTTACTGTGTCCTTGGACAGCTGTAAATCCTCCTCTGATGTATTTGCTTAATATTTAGGCTTAACATGTTTTAACCACAAATCAGGCTGCAATAATGAACTTGGAACCTGTCCAAGCCTTATCCCAGAGTCCCCACAAACAGCTCCAGTCCCAGAGGTGAAATGATGGTGATCTACCTGAGAATATCCCCAATCCCCCCTCGTTTTGTTACATGTGCTGAGAATAACAAGGCCCACTAAATCAGGAGCCTGATCCTCAGCTAAAACAGGGATTTACATTCTCCTGTGCTGATTTACACCAGTGGAGGAGCCGATTCCACCATGAACAAATATAGTGTTTTAATCTACCCATCGATCCACAGCTCAGCTAATGAAACTTTGCAGCCCTTAAAACGTCCTGGCTCCAACTTGAATGTCTCCTGCATCTGGATTTTCTCTCATCAGCACTTCAGGGCTGGTACTGCATTAAAAACTGCACACACGACTACAGTTAAGCTTTTCAATAATGAAGTCACTTTATTTATTGAGAAATGTCATCACAGGATACATGATTCTTGGCAGGGCAGCTCCTGAGCAGGAAGCCTGCAGCTCCAAAGGTATGCAGGAACGTGGAGAAGGGCATATTGTTTGCCTTCTTTTTATGACAGGAAGGATATGGTTTGGTTGTGTTTTTGATGAGTTTTATTTCATTGTACACAGAGATTTTCCTAGACTCTAAGTTAAAACTTGACAAATACTTTTACCCCTCCTGTTGCGTGGGTGTGGGGAGTGACTCTCTCTGTTTTGCACTGATGCTTTGCAGACCCTGCACAAAGGTTTTCATCCCTTGGGCCTCCTGGGCCAGCAGAGTTGGCACAGACATGGGCATGGAGACTTCAGATAATTCCTGGGGTTAATAAACCCTGCTCTAAGATGTGCATGAGAAGGATTCTGGTGAATTGATATAATTCCTTTTTAAATTTTAGTCTATAATCTTAGGGTTTTATTTAAAAAAATAGCCAACTTACAAATAAATCCACGGACAAAATGAACTAGCTAAAGACATTGATGATTTCTGCTTCCTATGGCTATTTGATTGCCTAATTACAGTCATTTTGAACTGATTGCATGCTCTTTTAATTTATTTCCCAGCATTTGGCTGTAAGGAAAGACCTAATGCAGGGTATTTTTTACAGAGAAGAGTAAGTCTGCCTGAAAACAAATGTTCAGTCCTTCCTAATTGAGGACCTCTTGCTTAGAAGACAGAAATGAACTCAGAGCAGAAGCCTGGTTTATCTGTCAGGTAGGAAATGGAAGGTTTTGAAGAAAAGCGAGTTTGGGAGGCTCTCTGGTTGGGCTGAGCACTCGCCAGGGCTGGCTGAACACTTGCCCAGAGCTGGCTGAGCACTCGCCCGGGCTGGCTGAGCACTCGCCAGGGCTGGGTGAGCACTCGCCAGGGCTGGCTGAGCACTCGCCCAGGGCTGGCTGAGCACTCGCCAGGGCTGGCTGAGCACTCGCCAGGGCTGGCTGAACACTTGCCCAGGGCTGGCTGAGCACTCGCCCGGGGCTGGCTGAGCACTCGCCCGGGCTGGCTGAGCAGCTCGAGCACTCATCCCCGGCTGCCTCCCGGGCCTGGCTTAGGAGCTGCCATGGGATCTTGCTCTGGAGAGCACCAGGCTGCCCCTGCCAGCTCCCTGCTTCTGCTCCAGCCCGTGGGCCAGCCCAGAAATACAGAAATGGGATTGAAGAGGGAAAGCTGGCTTGTGCTGAACCTGCAGAGACGTTTCTTCCAGCTGCACCCCGGGCTGGGGCTCAGGCCAGCCCTGCCCTTGTGCTGGTGCAGTTGTTTCTCTGGGGCACTGTCAGAGCAGACTCCTCCTCCCCAGGCACATCTGTCTTCCTCAGTGCCCTTCTTAATCGCTTTCTCCTGAATCATCCTTGCTAATCCACGGTTACATGACTCAAAAACGGGACCCAAATGTTTGCCGTCAGTTTTCTTTCAGGACCTAAAGTTTCTGATAGTTTTATCATTGACTTCTTTAGATCTTTGAGGCAAAACACTTGTGCTGTACCAAAGCACCACAACTGTTCTCAGAAGCATTGTGTATTCTGAGAAAAATGCAGTTATCAATCCAAAATACGATTAGAATTACTTTACCAGGTTATGTCAGGTTGTGAAAACATTATCAGGAGAGGAAAAGAAAAATAAATAAGTCTGCTGTGTTTTGTTAGCTCTCCGGTGCTGGGCGTTTATTCCAGCTGGATGGATGGGGAGGCAGGGCTTTGTTATCAGTGGGTTCACTGCTGCCTTTGAGTGGGGCCTGTAGCTGCTGGACAAAAATTTAGGGTGATCTCAGAGAGGGTAAAAGGTACAAAATAACTGCTGCAAACAATCAGGCAATACCAAGAGTTCCATTCAGAAAGCTGACCACAGCTTTCAAGGTGGTTAAGTGTTTATTTTCACTGCATGGTTGCCATGAACTTTCCAGACAAATCCCTGCAAAGTCTCTCAGGTGCACAAGGAGAGCTGGGGTTAGATAAGGAGCCGTTATTGCAGAATTTGTGGCAGATGTCCATAATCTTGTTTGTAAGGTCCACTGGGACTCCTGGGCTCCAGTTCTGGTGAGGGATGTGCTGGGCTGGGTGTTGTACAAACACCAACAAAAGCAGTGCCCGTGACCCCTCAGCTTAACAGCCAAACAGGCAGGAATTACTGCACTCTGGGAGCTCCAGTACAGCTTTAATGTCACTTACAGATGGTCCAGCTGGTGATGGCACACCAGTGCTTGCTCAGGCCTTTCTTTTAGGGAGTTCTACCCGAAATGGTTTTGCTAAAAAGAACCCAGAAGTGTTTTAGCTCTGATACTCTGATATATTTGCTGTAACGGGGGCTGATCCTGAAGAACCTTGGCTTTGCTGGTAGGAAGAGCTTCATTAAGGAACTGCTTTTCCTCCAAGAAATCTCTGCAGAATTGGGTCTGATGATAGCAATAAAAATTGTTTCTGCAAAATGGTTTTGAGAGCATTTCTATTGTTTATTCTAACAAAGAGCCTCTGGAGACAGTGACCTTTGATTTCAGAAGTTTTGTGACTAATCCCTTTTTACAGACAACTTTTTTTAATCACAAACTTCAAGGAAATGCTTGACTGAGACAGGATTTGAGCCTAAACTTCCCAAAGTTTCGGTTTTGGCCTTGTACCAGTAATTACAGGACTGCAAATTGGTTTCATAAGCTTAAACTCTTGTGTTGGTGCAAACTTTGGGCAAAGAACTTCCATTTCCTTGGATCTCCCCAGCAGCAATGCAGCTCACCTTGCTCAGAGGCCGAAACTCTGGAAGTTAATTTAAAAAAAAATGCAAAAATCAACAACAGCAACAAAATCCTGAAACTTTATTGTCCTGACAGGGACCTTCTGAAGTGCAAAAGACCAAGTTCTGCTTTGGAACCCATCTGGACTCCTCTGTAGTGCCGCATTTACCAGCCTAAAGCATGTGTTGTTAATTCAGTGTGTCTTAAGTCCCAGCCTCACATCTATTAAGTTTAAGCTCAGCAGGAAAACATGAAAAAGCACTCTCATATTAATCAGCAGTGCCAGAAATAAACCTGGATATCAGGAATTTAAACCTCACACTGCTCAGATGAATGCTGCAGCCTACAACATACAGCAGGGCTGCATATCTCTGCTCTGCGAAGGATGGATGTCAAAAAAAGGGGGAAATACTAAAGAAATGCATTTACTTAAAACACTTATCCTTGTAAGAGCACTCCATAAAATGTACATAAAAAGGTATTTTTCTCCCACAATTTAGGCAAACAGAATTTTTAGTTAGATATTATCACCTGGAGAGAGCCCAATAATAAGTAATTTAGTCTGGAGAGGGGTTTTGTACATTTCTGATTAATATTTACAAAAGGCTTTGTGTATTTTTGCTCGAGCGCTAATGAGGCAGCAGCTCAAGTTTAACAAAAAGGACACTGTAGATTGAAATATGGTATTGTGCCCATCAAAGTCTGCCTCCTCTCTGCTTGGCTTATGATGAATGCTGTTCTTTAATAGCGGGCTGGGGTTCCTGAAAAACTTATTACAGAGACTAAGAGAGAAGCCAAGAATGAAGGAATGCCTGACTGGCAGCAATCAATCACTCCCTTTTAAAGATGAACTGATCCTTCTTTTTTTAAAGTAACACTTCATAAAAAGGGCTCAAACATAAATATGCAAAGCATTAGAGCAATTACATCCTGCATGATCCCTGCAGTATTTCTGGTGCATGGCTTCACTTTGCTCTGGTGAGATAATGAATGCAGGAAAATGGCAAATCTCTCTA
Organism: Daphoenositta chrysoptera; assembly: GCA_013397915.1. Taxonomy (NCBI): domain Eukaryota; kingdom Metazoa; phylum Chordata; class Aves; order Passeriformes; genus Daphoenositta; species Daphoenositta chrysoptera. The sequence goes on from VZRO01001680.1 coordinate 451,282, forward strand.
AAAGAAGACTGATATTTAGAGAAAAGTTCTTGCTGAAGAGTGTTAATTATCTGGAGCAGGGAAGTGAGATTATTTAGATTCCTTTTAACAACATGTCTCTACATAGGCTCTATTTTAATGAAGCCTTCTTTTCCTCTTTTTTAATAAATATTTTGATAAATATTTTTAATATATTTTAAGAAAAGGCAAATGCACATAATGTATACAGAAGTGGTCAAGGGACTGATCTGTTTAGTGGCCATCATATATAAATATGTTCATTTTAAGTGCCTAATTTGCATATGCACTTTCTGCAACTGTGTCTGCAGTCCCGACATTTGACATGAAAATTCAGCGTGCAGACACACACAGCTTAGAGAAGTTGGGTTCCCTGTATGTAGTGCAGAAATTTTGCTCTTCCTTTAACACATAATCCTCGACCAGCAAGTTCCAGACCCTCATTCAGTGTTTAACAGCCCAACCTCCAGAACACAACACACTTTTAATGCAACATGGGAGGCTTGGAAACACAAACTGATGGAGAAGAAAATATTTTTTTTTCCAATCACCACAAAAACTTTGCTCTGCACAGCAAAAGCACAGAGTTAATTTAAGAGGTGCAGCCCAGATATTGCATGCAGGTACCAGGAATTTTTAATGACTTGTTATTTTTACCCTGTTCAGAGAATAAACTTTCTGTTCCTAAGGGTCTTTTTAAAACTCCTTTTTAAAACAGTGCTAAGAATGGCTGGACAGTTGCTGTCAAGTGTAATGGATGGTAAATTATAAAATGTTAATGAACTAGTAACTATAGAATCTAATATTAGCTGCAAACAGGGCTGTTTAACATGGTGCGGCTGAAAAGCACGAGCATGGAAACAGCAAAATGTCAGTAGTGAAATACCTGGTGGGTATTTGAGACCTCCAGTGGGCTCAGGCTCTGTGTAAACACTGTCAGGAGAGGAGAATCAGCTCGGGTTTGCGGAGTTCAGTGAAAGTCAGAAATATTTTCTTCCTTTCAGAATAGGAAAATGACATTTGGTGCAAACGGAGGTTCTTTCCCCGAGCAGAGACAGTGTGGGTTACTCATAAAAGCATAATGGCTTTCATTCAGAGGTGCCATATGGCTGCTTATAAGATTTCTGCACAGCACTTGCTGTAGCAGTAACTAAACAAATGGCACTATAGTACAATATAATACCTGTCAAGAGCAGTGATAAAGAATGTTTTATTTCTCTGCTCTCTGTCCTCTTTTCTCCCTTCCTCCTTGGGAGCAGCTGCCTGTGCGAGGCAGCACCCACTAGATGGTACTGCCAGGCTTCTCCGAGCTGTCGCTTCTGCTCAGCCTCGCTGGCCTGTGCCTGGGGCTGCTGTCCCCTCACCCATCCCTTCACCCGTGCCTTCATCCACGCCTTCATCCACACCTTCACCCATCCCTTCACCCATCCCTTCACCCATCCCTTCACCCATGCCTTCATCCATCCCAACATCTGTCCCAACATCCATCCCTTCACCCATCCCTTCACCCATCCCAACATCCATCCCAACATCCATCCCAACATCCATCCCCATCGCCTTCCCAAAGGAGGGGCTGCAAGGGGCACAGCTGGGCAGATGTGGCAGGAATCTCTGTTGGGGAGTCTGGGGGACAAAGTGCTCGACATTCTAAGCTTTAAAATAAGGGCCAGATCTCCACCTGGGGCTCAACACCGTGGTGACTTTTCTGGAGAGACACCAGTAACAGCCCTGAGCCTGGGCTGTGGGAGAAGGGCCTTTAGCCCAGCCCAGCTGAGCTGCTGGGAGCCCAGTGTCCATGTGTCCCTGTCCCTGTCCCTGGGAGCCAATCTCTGTGTGTCACTGGGAGCCCAGGGTCCGTGTGTCCCTGTCCCCGGGGGCAGGGGGAATTCAGCACCTCTGAAAAGCAGGTACAGACATCTCAGTGCCTCTCCTCCATCTCCTCCCTGGCAAACGCTCCTTGTGTTTGCTGCTGGAGGTTAAATGAACAGATGTGTGCTGAGCTCCTTCCCTCAGACGCAGCTGGAAAGTCCCAGCACCAACCCAGAATGTTTCACTTGCATCAAGCGCTGCCTCCTCGAGCTCCCTGGGCTGGTTAGCAACGGGCCTTGTTTGAATGCCTTTTAATTTTGGTAAAAGATGGCTCCACCTGCTCCACACGAGCAGAGGGATGGGAAATACTGCAATCTCTGATCACCAGATAGCCTTCATATGTTGTTTACAAAATAACACATCTTCTCTCTGCCTGTGTTTTTCCCTGTAGGATAAATGCAGGCTTATACCAGCTCTGAAATATATTGGCTCCCTGATCAGCACCCTAACGCATCCGCTCTATCATCTTCTCCTTTGGAATCACACTCCAGGGAAATTTGGTTTAAACCTTTCCTGATTAAAAGCCAGCGATGACCACATATGTAGTAAATGTGGGCTTTTTTTGTATGTGCTTGTCTCATTTCTGAAAGCGCTTCCTTCATGCAGCCTAAATTCAAGATTTTGCATGATGTATTCCTCAGTCCTTCCGTCCATCTGTCCAGACAGGCAGCTTGTTTGATGAGTTAACCATTCTGAACGCTTTAATATTTATGTGACTCTTGTGCAGCTCAGCAGTTGCTTTATGTGGGATTGCATATTTGATAAGATCACAGATTCACTCTGTGCCAAAGCTGAAGTCCTACCGAGGTCTGACTGTACTTCAAATGTCAAAAAAATATGAATAGGTGGTCTTAATGTTCTCCTCTGGTGTTATATCTGTCTATAGAGAATATAGCTTACAACAGATTAGAAGCAATAGAGGACTTGACATATAGTGAGAGAGCAGTAAGAATGATGCTTGTTGACATTATCGGCTAAACCTGTAGGGGAATTTTCTTTCTTTCCTTTATTCTTTTTCCCCTCTTGCTTTCCTTCTGTGAAATTTGCTTATTTGTTCCTGTGAGCCTTGCTCTTTCTGCACTGAGTTCCAGTTTCTCTATCTAAAATAGTGTTGTCAATCCAGGTGTTTTCAACACCTTCCCCATCCATACGAGTCCTTGCTTGGCTCTCCTGGCTGTTCTCCCCCCATGGCTCACGGGGCTGCCTCTGCCTGGTGTTTAAAGAATATTTATTTGCAAAAAGCCTCTGTAACTCCAACTCATACTAATTCTGTGGTCCCTCTGCACTTCAGCTTTTGTGTGCACAAAGGTTTGCAGCAAATGCTGTTCTGGGCTGAAGGACTGGGGCTGAGGTGCTCTGGCCCTGCACTGGGGGTGCACCCAGTGTCCAAACAGACACTACACAAATGCATTTGGCTTGAAATGAGGAATCCACCTCTTAAGCAAAAGGAAAAAAGTCCTGATTTTCAGTCTTTTGTGGCAGTGTCACAAATAAAGCAATGAAAGATGGATTGCTGGGGAGTGAGTCATGGAAATTCCTACCCAAGTTTTGTGAAATCTGAATATGCCGAGGACTGGGGGAGAAGGAGAGGATATTTCTGCTGACATGTAATGTCTTGATCCTATCTCATTCCAGTTGTTAGGAACAATTTCTGTGGTCAGATGCCCAAAACAGTGCTCGCAGGCGTGGATTTCGTAACTTTCTCTGGGAAATTGCATCCTGACATCAGGATATGGCTGTGCACAGCACACACTGACCTGAGCATTGAGCACGTCACCTGGGGCCTGTTAACAGCAGTTTAGAAACGCTGCTTTCAGGGCCTGGCTCCAGAGATGACACTGGAAACGTGCAGCAGAAGGAATATTGCTTCTTGTCACCTTTAGATTTAAAAAATACAGCTCAAGACACTGCAAGCCCTGGGTGAAGCTAGTGCAGGATCAGCAACCTGTGCTGGGCACAGCTTCCATCCTGTCCCTAATTCAGGCATGTTAAATGCAAAATAAATTCTTTATTTGGCCTGCAGGCACAGACGAGCCCTGGGGTTCCCTCTCTGCCTGTGGTTCTGTGTCTGCTTCTCACCGGGGGCTCTGTCCTGCCTGAACCTCAGCGCTGGGGGTCGTTGGAATTCATGGGCAACACACCAGGAGAGCCCTGGAGGTGAATTTGCTCTCACGGGACAGACACAGCTTCGTGTTGGGACAGGATGCATCACCCCCAGAGCTGCTAGCACACAACAGCCACCAAAAAGCTGATTTTCCAGCTTTAACTAGATTTGGAAAGGAACAACTATAACACAGAATACAATCCATAGATCAGTGGAGAAGAAAATTTGGGCCAGTTTCAAAGGTGGCCCTGTGAATGGCAGATGTGGTGTATTGTGCTGCTTCAGCTTGAGCACAATATGGCACAGGCTGGGAAACAGGAGACAGAAATATGAAGGCATATTTGATGTGCCATCATCTCAAAGGATTGTTCCTTTATCTGAGGAGGGAACTGTAATCCCGGGGAATTGTGAAGAGTTATTGGCATTCTGTAAAGTGGGAGTATGCCTAACATGCCATAACAAAAAAGGTAATGCAGAACTGTAATTAACACGATGTTATTTTTAATTCACAAAAATACTGTTTATGGAGCTGCACTGAAAGAATCTGACTCTTAATGAAGATTGATTGCAAGTCAGACTTTGCCTTTCATACTGCTGATTTTTGTTCACTGCCAGAAGAAAGTGAGCTGGGAGTGAGATCATTTGTTTGTGGCACAGAGTCCCTTGAGTGTCCTCTCAGTCTCAGCCAGGGGACCTGTGCTCCCCCAGCTCAGGTGCTGCAGCTCAAAGGGACTGGGAGGCTTTGTCCCTCTCGTCCCTGTGTGTGACCTGCTCCTGCCACCTCCCAGCAGTTCCTGCTGCAGAGCACGGCAGCACAGGAGGGAACATCATTTCCCTCGGAACGCTGCTGTCCCCAGCAGCTGCATGGAGCTCCGGTTTGGGGTTCCAGCACAGAGCAGCCCAGCTCAACAGGGCTCAGCTGCTGTCCCCAGCAGCTGCATGGAGCTCCGGTTTGGGGTTCCAGCACAGAGCAGCCCAGCTCAACAGGGCTCAGCAGCTGAGGCTGAACGGGCACGGCTTGGGCACGGGACATTTGCAGAGCTCTGCACAAGTGGGGATGCTCCCAAATTTCTGCCAGGTCACAGCACCCGCGTCAGTGCTGGGGTGTGTCCCAGGCAGCACCACTGGGTGTGCTGCACATCCTGCTCCAGGTTCCACAGAGGGGTTCGGAGAGCTGAGAGCAGGGAAAAGACAGCCTGCAGAGCATTTGATGGCAGCAGACGACCAGGGCTCCTCCAAGGTCCCCGTTGTCCCTCGCCAGATGGGTTTGGGTGGAATGAGCAGCCTCAGGTCCTTCCTCCCGTGGGCAGCACCCCCAGTGACCCCCACGGGGACACGAGATGCTCTCATGCAGCCTCTCCTCACCTGCCCCAGGCCCACGTTGCTCCCCCAGCCTGTTTTGGCTACAGGTAAACAAGGAATATGAAATACAATATGAAATGAAGGGTGTCCTTGCAGGAACAACTTAGGGAAGAAACTCATTGAAGCAGGAAGTCTTGCTCAGTTAAGCAGTAAGAGAAAAAACACATTTTACCACAAAAGTTAAGTTACCCTTCATGTGACAGACAAAGAAACTGAATCTATTGCTGTCAATTCTTTGAAGTTTTCCTACAAATTCCCAACACCCTTGTACTGCCATAAATAAATGTAGAAATCCCATCCATGATATGAAGTACCAGGCAAGAGTCCCTTCCCACGTTTGTGAAGCCATGTTCTAATCACATGGCAGCAGAGTTTTCATTTCACTTTACTGCTAATTAAAACTGCAATATTGTGAAGCAGTAAATTTTCCTGATGATCAAAACTGTTTGTATGTCTTGTCACATAACCTATGCATTCCCAGGAAACGAGGGAGCTTGATTCTGCCTTCAGACGAGAGGAAATTTGAAGGAAACTTGAATATCAAATGACACGAGTTAAAAAATGTGAGACAAGAGGTTTTCAGATCAGCAGTTGAAAGTGGAGCTGGATGAAACTATTGTATCAAACATTTCTTCAAACCTAGGCAAAGTTGTGACTGAAGCTTGTCCGTACAAAAAGTAAATTGGAGCAGAATTCAGGCTGTGGGAAGGGAGGCTGGGTTGAAGCGCTGCTGGAGCCCCAGAAGGTGCTCTGCTCCTGGGGGCAGGACCGGGCTGAGCAGTTGGTGCCAGCCCTGCCAGGGCCGCCTCGCAGCTCGGACCCGCCCCCGACGCTGGGGCTGTTGGCAGAGCAGCTCCGATGTCTGCCCTGGAAAACACCTCAGGGGAAATGCAAGAGGGGTGCGAAACCCAGGAGGATGCAAACAGTCAAACAACAGCATTTATTTATTTTTTTCCCACGAAGCCCCATAAGCTGAAACTGCTGAAGTCTGCGTGGAGTCATTGAAATGTTCTCCACCCTGTGTTTCACAGCCTGGCTGTGCTTTCCACTCTGCTGCTGGTATCTGCTAAAATCAATCCCCAAATGCTGACTACCACTCAATTTTGAGGCAGAGAAGCTTCAAATTCACGTCCTGATTTGATTTTGGGGTTGTGTGAGGAGTTAGAACTGGGCCTTTTTTGGCTGTGCAGGTCTGTTGTCCCTTGTTGGGTTCTCACTGCTCCCTTTCCTCTCTGCAGGGTTTAGGCAGTTTACACATATTTGTACACATCCCACTTTCAGCAGCTCTCTCCGTTTTCTCTCCAGAAGTTGTGTGCTCTCATGCTGCGTTTTTTTTCACTCTGTATATTTAAGAAAAAAAAAAAAAAAAGTGCCATTTTGGCAGGGTTGTAAACTACCCTCTTAAAAGCAAGGAAGAAATTTTGAATTAAGAGGAACTCAGTATGGAGTGACACTGTCCTCAATTCACCCCATTATTCCTGTGTGTTGTGGCACATATGGCATTAGTACAGTGTGTGAGATTCCCTGCAAAGCTAAGGAGAGGTAGGTTGATTTAAGGACATGGTTTCCAGCCAGATTTTCAGCTTTAACTTCAAATTTCCTTTGTGTTTGGGTTTAAGAATTTTCAAGTGCATCTTAAATGTTATTTCAAAGAGGTGGGTTTGTTTTTTGTGTTTTTTTCTTTATTTTCCTGAAAGCTTTCCTAAAAGTCACACTGTCTACTGGACTTCTTAGCTGCAATAATTTTAGAAAAGAGGCATCTAATAGAAGTGGAAGTGTGAGATGTCTTTTTAGGAAACCCAAGATATTTATTTGTCTCGGTGACAGTCTTCTAAATGCTCTCCTTTCCTGACAGGAGTAGAATTCCTGTGAACAGAACTATTAGCAGGCTAAAAGATCTGTTTGGAATCCCCTGCTAATATTCATGCTGAAGATAGTTTTGACCAAAAAACCCATCAGTTCTTCTCATCTTCAGGAACTTTCTGTTGCATTGTCAATAATGTCCTCTTCTACAACTAGTATTTTAGCATTTTGCTCAAAAAAAAAACCAAAAAAACCCAAAAAAAAGTAAATGCAGAATCAGAGGTCCTGACACTTGGAATGAAGTTAAAAAGGTTGTCCTGGTCTGAAAGAGAAAAAAAATCAAAATATAAAGATCTGCATTTGAAATATTTAAGATATGCAACAGACTGCTCAAAAGTAAAATATCCATAGTAATAATCTAGTGAATAAGTTCAACGTATTATTTATTTATAAATATGAGAATCTGTAAGAAAATGAAGCATTTTCAGTCTGAATAAACAAGACCCTTTTCAAGCAATAAATTTATTCCGACTGATCCTCCCAGCTCGAACCCAAAGGGACTGTATATTCTTGTAAGAGTCTTCCATTTCAAATCAATCTCGAAGCAGGTAAGAGTTTTATGCCATGAAATACCACCTAATGATGTGTTTAGGATACAAAAGCTAATGGAAGAGTAGCAATAGCAGCTTTAATTTGTCAACAGCTTCCCCAGGAGAGTTCCATAGGGCTTGCAGATCCCCGAGTCATTTAAATGCCTTATTTACAACTGCATTAGGCACTTGTGCACACACTCCCATCAAAATGCTGCTGTTTCCATTCACAATTGTTCATCGGGATTGCAGTTTTTAGGAATTTTCATCCCTGGTTCCATGGAGCTTTTGTTAATCCCAGTAATTACCCATCAGCTTTCTTGGCTTTTTAAGTGCTGCTCGGTTTTCTGGTATCATTTGGTACAAGTTTACAGTTACACCACGAGGAAATGGGATATGAAGAGAGAATTCACATCTTTCTGCCTTCTGTGGCACGGTGCCAGCCCCACAAAGCTCCCAGGAAGCTGCCATTTGATCCCAGTGAGATAAGAACAACAGATATGGAAAACTGAAAGCTCCCCTGGACTCCAGACAAAGTTATGCAAAGCAATAAAAGAGGCAGGTGATGGTTTTTAGGACCTGACAATAACATTGTCCATTATTGCTGAAAAGCCGTGGACAGGGTGAAAAAGGCAAGTGCTCACCAGAGCAGAGCAACCTTACACGAAAGGCAATGCCAAAAGGGATAAAATGTGTGTCAGATTGAATTTTTTAGGGGAATGTGGGGAATTACTGCCATTAAAATTGGGCTGTGAACTCTGAGGGTGACACCTCTCCTCATATGCAATATGAATCGAGCCTTTTAACAGCTGCACATGGCCAGAGCCTGCATTCACTTCCCTGAGCCTGGCTTTTCTCTATCTATTGCAATTAATTTTTTTTCTGGATTTTTTTTTTCCACAAAAGAGGAACCTAGAGTCCCTCTCCAAGTTATTAGATCCTAAAGCTCTGCATCCCCTCTATCCCAGCTGCAGGATCTGCACTGGCTCCTTCTTCTCCTCGAGTGCAGCAGCACCCAGGGGCACTGGGAGGGGCTGGGACAGCCCAGCTCCCCCAAATTCAGCTCATTCTCGTGGATTTGGGGTGCTGGGAGGGGAGGGGAGGCCGGCTGGGGTGCAGGAGGAGGTCCTTGTTCACTGAGGAGCAGGAGGGGGAGGACACAGGGATTCACCAGGGATCCCTCAGTCTGAGGTGAACCCATCCCTCCAGAAGGAAAAAGCCCTGGAGAGAAGGGGATGGAGAGCACTGACAGGGAGAAACCCTCGTCGCCTCCCACAATTCCCAAAAAAATCCTTTACCCAACAGATGTCCCGGTGAGGAGCTGGCATTTGGGCAGTCCCTGCTGTGTTTTGGTGTCACGGTCGTGAAGGACTCCAGCGGTGCTGGGAATGCCCAGCAGGAAATAGAGAGGCACAGTAAATACAACCTTGATTCTGTGGATTAAACTTCCACGGGGGACGTGTTGAAACATCATTTATTTGAGTGAAAAGGGCTGGTTAGAGAAATATCATTTTGTGAGTTTTTAAGAGGCGTCCTGTCAAAATAGTCTGTTTTCACATTGCTTAAGTAGAAACAGCTCTTGGTTTCAAAATCCAAACTAATTGGAAGAAAAACTCCCGTAAAACAAATAAATGAACGTGTAAAAATATCAGCACTGGGAAAAAGTGATTTGAAATGATCAAAACTAAACAATTCATTTTAAATGATCTTTTTTTTAATTAGCCAATGGCATAAACTTCTCTTCATGATTTGAGAGAAGGCAAATTTTGAAATCTTGAAAGTTCTCAGTTTCATTTGCCATCCTGAGCTAAGGCATAGCTGTAGAGCACATTCCTATATTTATCTCCTATCCTTCCATGCAGGATAAGAAGGAATATAAATCTATAAGTGAAGAGACAGGTTAATATAAATGGTTTGAGTGAATCTCTTCTCTGATCATTTTTCCCTTCCCTTGCTTGATGTCACTTCATGAAAAATCTCACTCCACCACCAAAATGTATGGTAATAGTTCAACACAAAATTGAAAAATTTCTAAAAGTTGAACTGGAAGCATTTTTGTCAGAGTTTATTGGGAGTATTTCATATTTTTAAAAGTCTAGAAAACTTTTCTGACAAGTAGATAAATTATAAAACTCTAGGAACATGGAATTAAATGGAATCTGAGAAGTGACAAACAGGGAAAAGAGAGAGCACATAATTTTAGAACACAAAAAGGTAACTAAATTTGAAAAATTGCATTAGTATATCATTTTCAGTCTGTAAGCCATTAGAGAAAAAGTGTAAATTACACCCTGTAACAAAGTAAAAATGTTTTCAATGTTTAAAGGTAATTTTGTATTACTGCTACTATTACTTAAACTCTTAGCTCTTATAAATATCTGAAGACAGGACCCCTGGTGATATTACCTGTGTCTTAGGCAGAGAGCAACAATTTCAATTCCATTCAACTACATTTGTATTTTGCCAAGTGCTATCAAGCACTGAGTTGCATAATTTGCTATCTAAGTGAAATAGATATTTTTCGTGCCTCACATTTATCACTCTCCTGTGGGCCTCGTTACTGACAATCAAATCATAAAAGATGTTCAAAATTGTCATGATGCACTTATTTTCTCATGATATTTGATACAAATAGTTTCTTCTACAAAAATGGACTTTTTTAACCGTCGGATTTGAGAGTAGTTTTTAAAGGAACAGGATGCAGTTGGGGTTTAGCAGATTCTACATAGGCATTTAAAAAAAATGCTTTTGAGAGCTGATTCTATTTCTAAATATATCATTGGAGTCTCATTTCTAGGAAAGGAGGAATTTATACTGAGTGTAAGCTGATAACGTAGCAAAATAAAAATATAGAGGAAATTCTATTTGTAGCTGGAAGACTTGCATTTTTTTTCTGTCTTTTAGCATGAACTCAGACATTGTAAAAGGTGATTTTCAATTTACACAACACCAGCAGTGCAGGAGGAGGTAACACCCTTATCACCCACACTACCCCAAAATATCCTGCAGGATTTTGGGGACAGTCATTGCGAGGTGGTTCATTGCCAGTGGTTCCGGCCGGGGGAATCCAGCACAGGGAATTTCTCCTCACCTGGAGGAGGAGGTGGACTGAGAACATCAAACTCATCCACAGGCAGGAATGCTGGCCGTGTCCATCAGGGAGGGATACTGGAGGGGATACTGTCCATTCCCAGTGCAGGGGGAACATCCCTGCAGGTGGAACATCCCCGCAGGTGCCCTGGGCACAGCCGTGTCCATTCCCTGTGCAGGTGGAACATCCCCGCAGGTGCCCTGGGCACAGCCGTGTCCCTTCCCTGTGAGACAGCCCCGGCCCTGCCCTCTGCTGACCTCCTGACTCAGGAAAGGCAACACAGAATTGTTTTCACTTTTGGTGTTCAGCTAATGACAGAAGCAGAATTTCTCCTCACCTGGAGGAGGAGGTGGACTGAGAACATTACACTCATCCACAGGCAGGAATGCTGGCTGTGTCCATCGGGGAGGGATGCTGGATGTGTTGTCCCCAGAGCACCTTGGAGTGGCCTCACCAGAACCCAGAGCCAGCGGGGGCTTTCCAGGAGCATCCCCAGATCAAGGGGGGCTCACCCCAGTGACCCCTGGAGCAGCCTGGAGGCATTTCCCGGTCCCGAGCAGCAGATCCAGAGATCCCTCCTGAGCAGGCAGCTCCTGGGGAAGCAGCGAGGGAGGCAGGATGGCAGGAGGAGGGAGGCAGGATGGCAGGAGGAGGGAAGCAGGATGGCAGGAGGAGGGAAGCAGGATGGNCAGGAGGAGCGAGGCAGGAGGGCGGGGGGAGCGAGGCAGGATGGCAGGAGGAGCGAGGCAGGATGGCAGGAGGAGGGAAGCAGGATGGCAGGAGGCTCTGCCTGCTCGGGGAGTTTGCGCTGCATTTTAAGCAAGAGACATCTTGAGGGCTGTGCTTACCCAAATCCTTCTGCTTGCAAAAGCAAAGCCCATAAACATTTGTTTAAGGCTGCCCTGACATACAGAGTATTTAAACTTTTCACTGCTGCTGCTTGTGAGACATAGCAAAATGTACGGATTTTTTTCCAAGATTCCATTCCCTCCACCCTTGCCTGTGATTTGATGTGCCAGTTAAAAGCTGCGAGTCTCTGGCTACGATGGAGAAAGGTGATTTGGGGTAGAAATATGGCCCCGCTGACCTCGTGCAAGGCAACAGCTGATGTTACAGTGAGGAGATGCTGGATATTTATTTGGAGGGGTAGGGGAGAAATATATTTGTTAGTGAAATGGAGCTTGCTGCAGAGTGCATAAAGGTGAATTATTTGTCAGAAGACTGAAGGAGGTTTATGCAATATGGTATTATTGAGCCGGGCTATTAGCAGAGTGAATTGCTATTGTGACATGCCATTAAATTGTTTTTAGTGTCCACAAAGGTATCATTCTGGAGCAGGCTTGGTTCCTAACAAAGTTATATATTTACAGGACAGCAGCAGATCTCAGAATAAAAATAGTCTGTCTGACCATAAAGTAAAGTAAGAGAGAGGAGGGTCCTGTGCAGGAAAGTTTGACCTCTCACTCTGCTCCCAAGCACCCCTGACCATGAGCAGATGAAACCACAAGTAGGAAATAAGTTTAGAAAAACCATAGGCACAATAAGAAACATTAGGACTGATCAAAATATTCCGTCTTCAACTCTGGAAAACCTATAAAGCATATAAATTGCATCATTCAGTCAAATGTCTTTAATTTAATCCTATTAAGACTCTGAAAAAAAAAAAGAAAAACTTCCCAGGATTAACATGCTAATTTAACAATACGAAAACCAAAGAAGAACTCTTAACTTGAGATTTCTTCAGGAAAAAAAATATAATTAAATATATGTATATATATATATATAGTTATACATATTAGATTAAATGTTTTAAAACATCAATCAGTGAAAGAAAAGTAATAAATAATGCATGGTGAAAATGTGATAATGTTTATTAAGAAGCAACAGCCTTGTCATCTTCATTTTCTTCTTCAGTGATTCTCCCCTCAAAGGGTTCACTCATTTGGGACTCCCTGCAATTTAGCCTGAGGCCACTCTCTCTAATTCTTGGATGGAAATATACCTGCTTTGCAAAAATAAGTTAAAAGCAGAACAACTGTGCACACTGAAGGTCTCCCCATTAAGCTCCTGAAGGCCAGAGAGTGAATTTTATGCCCTTGTTGCTGTGGAAATCTGGAGACACACAACAGAAATCCGGAGAGAGGGAAGGAGAAGGGCAGGGAAATGTGGGAGAGAGGAGACCTGAGCCGAGGCTGCTCGGAACCTCCTCCTCCTCTCAGTGTCCCCCGGAGCTGGGACACGACACCTTCCCCGCACACCCTCCTGTCCTCAGCTGCAGGAAGCGCTGCCGGGGCTCTGGCAGCGAGCTCAGCCCCGCGCCCTCACTCACGGTCCGAAGGGCCAAGCGCTCCCGCCGGGAGCAGCCCAGCGCATCCCCGGCTCCTCCCGCCGGGAACCGGCCCCCAGGGAGGCGGAGGGTTCGCCTTACCGGAGGGGAAGGGCTGGCACACAGCACAGAATGCTGAATATCATCATTCGCTACAGCACTCTTTGGAAGGAGGCACCTTGGCCCTTCTGCTTGCTTTGTCTAATCTTTGCTCCTGGGTGGAATAATGAGGAAATTCAGACTACCAGTTAAAGAGGTGTAGTACTGATAATTTGCAGTACCTAAACCAAGATGTTGGCGTTAGTGTGCTGTGACATATAAGCTGCTTAATTAGAGTTGCCATTTAATCTGTTTCTGTTCATTTATTTACACTTGACTAAAACAGCAGAGAAAGTTTTACCCACCGAGGTTTGCCAAACAGAGCGAGCCCTCGTGGTGTGGAAGCCGCAGAGGACAATGGTGTGTGCAGAGAGCAGGTCCTGAATCTGTGCCTTCCCTCACATGTGAATGCAGAGAGATGCAGCCCTCGATCTCTGTTATTGTGCACAGATGCAGCTTCTCACTCCCCAGTGTCTCCCGCAGTGGATAACAGTAGCTTGCTGGTATATTTATGCTTTTATTATTTACTGAAGCTTTCCGCGGGACATAATTCTAAATTATTCTTCTGTGGTTTATTAGAGTCTGTGGGATTTTATTCATCAGCCCAGCAAGGCATTAGAAAATATAAAAAATGCTCGTTGTGTTTGTTGTGGTGTAAATAGATCAAGTTGGACTTGAGATAGAGAATAGGTGTGTTACAGAGGTAAAACACGTCCAGTAAAGCCCTTTATGCTCTGGAGCGTGTGAAGAGGCACCGAAAGGGTGAAATTCCAGTTCCACTCCCTGTAAGACCCTTTTATTGCCCAGGCAGAATTCACATCTCTCCTTCTCAAGAAATGAGATAACATTCAGAGCAAAACTTACTGTAGTTCCTGCTGTAGTTGAGAGGTGTGATAAGGGAAATGCTGAAAGCCCAGAGCCAGGGCAGAGCTGAGGGTTCGTGCAGACACCTGTGCCCTGCCCCACTCCCCACAGCATCAACAGAACCACAGCATCAACAGAAGCATTTCCCTGCAAACCCTGGATAGCCGGGAGTGAAGGCAGAGCCAAAGGGGGCGAGGGTTTATCGAGGAGGTCTGAAAGCCAGAGAGGAGCTGCCCTCGCTGTGCCACAGAGGAGCTACAAGTGCATCAGGAACAGAGAGATCAGACAGAAGCAATTTCCAAGATGAAATTCTGTCGGTGGCCTTGGGTCCACTGTGGGGAGAGCATCCCTGAACGTGCCCTGGGCACAGCCGTGTCCCTTCCCTGTGCAGGTGGAACATCCCCGCAGGTGCCCTGGACACAACTCTGTCCATTCCCAGTGCAGGTGGAACATCCCTGCAGGTGGAACATCCCTGAACGTGCCCTGGGCACAGCCGTGTCCATTCCCAGTGAGACAGCCCCGGCCCTGCCCTCTGCTGACCTCCTGACTCAGGAAAGGTGACACAGAATTGTTTTCACTTCTGGTGTTCAGCTAATGACAGAAGCAGAAGTGCCTCAAGTGCTGCAGGAGATCGTGTTCTCGGCCTAATCAGGAGTGGGAGGGCTCGAAATCCCCAACTTGTAATTTTAGCCCGACTTGCAGAATCAGGAAGATATTTCAGATGAACACATGAACTCCAGGCTTAGCGTTTTTGAAGTTTCATCTACCACAAACAACAAAAGGCACCTCAGACACTGAGGGGAAGAAGAAGTGGATGGTCTGATATTCATCACCCTTCCACTAAATTCTTCCAAGGCCAGGAACTGCAGGTAGCATAAGAGGAATACTCAGAGCAAGAAATGCAGGATAAAGAATGGTGCAGCACTCTCTAAATGATGGATTAATTTTTCAGCATAGCTAAAATTGCTATAAGCTCAGTTTCATGAGTCAGCAAGTCTGAAAACATTAATATATAGTAAAAAAAGGTAAGGCAACACCTGGGGATTTTTATTCAACTCAGCTAAATTTGGATATGAAACCTGCTTTTCATAATTAGAAATTTGGTTCAGTTACCATGAACCAGGTGTGTGTTTAAATAAAAAGATCTGATCCTTGAAGGGATTAAGGGCACCTTTATCCCACCATAATAGTAGAAGTGAGCTCAAAATGATAAAACCTAAATTTAAATCCCCTTAATAATAGCAATACAGTACAAAGCATATATGCAAATCAATATAAACATCTTTTTCCTTTCTCTACTTCAGAAAAAGTTAGTATTAAAGCTTACTTTCCTTCCATATTTATGCAAATAACCTTACCTAAAAATAGCATCCATTTTATTTCATTAAAAAGGTCAAGAAAAAAGAGTTCCTTTTATTTTCCATTCAGGACTCATTGCCTGAGGTCTTGATGAAATAAATGAATCTGTTTTGTTAATTATTGATACTGAAATTGTTGAATCGGTATCTAAAACAAAGGATTCAGGTCTGCAGTTCACAGAGGAATCAGTAACAGGAAATTTCTCTCCCATTATGTATATTAGCAGCCACAGCTGGGTCAGCAGATGGATGTGTCCTTGTAGGCGTTTTTCCCCATAAAACATTTGTTGAACAAAAAAAAAACCAAATGTTTGAAGCAGGGTGGGCTTTACTGGAACAGATCAAAATAGACACTTTTCCTTATTGCTTTTTAAAATATGGCCCTACCTGTGTGCCAGCAGTTTCCACAGCCAGGGCAGCTCCTCTGCCTCCTGCCAGTCCCAGGCCTGGTCACTTTCCAGGTGTTCCTGAAATCCTTGCTCACATCACTGACACCAAGGAAGTTTTTTGCATCAGGATTTAGGATTGCAGCCCGAAGTGCCAGCTCTTCCTGCTGCACGAGGATGGGTATTGGAGTGGATTCTCGTGAATCAGTCTGTGGGTTCAAACCTCTGTCCCCGGGGTCAGCTGGGGCACTCAGAGCTGGTGTGACACTTGGCACAGGACAGCCAAAGCACGTCTGTCCCTGCACACAGTCCCGTCCAGAGGAGCACGTGGAATTGCCCAAAAAGACATGGAAATACAAATCCACTGTGTTCTGCCAAACTTCAGAGATCCCCACGCTGACCGAGCAGCGTCCATGCACCTGCAGAGCTCTCGCTGGTGCTGAGAGTCCTTGCCACAACACCAGCCCAAAATGATTGTTTTCACCAGAAGCCTTCAGTCCGTAATTGGGGAGCATCCCCACACGGGGCAGGCAGTTCATGGGATTAACCAGGGGGATGCTCCTTCGAGCTGCCTGGCTTTGGAGAAGCTGACAGTGTAATTACCAGGGATGAGCAAACAGGTTTTGCCTAATTTTGAACCTGCTCAAATGACCCAGTTTTGAAATTTAGCCTTAATTTGCAACTTGCTGCATTTACGGTGCCTGTGTAATTACACTGTAATTATACATTTCCATACTTGCCATAACATCACAAAGACTAATTAGTTTGGGGGAAATTTTATCCTGACTTGCACTGACTGGTAAAATACCGTTAAATAATTGATCCTATTGGTTGAGTCAGTCTAAAAAGTATTGGGAAGCAGCCCATGTGAATATAACCTGAGTTGCAGAGGATAAGAGAGGAAAAGGGGATTCCTCGGTTACAGTTTATAACATTTGCCCATTATTTATTCCAGGTATTTGTTGGTTTAATGGAAGTCTCAGTTCTGAACCCTTTGAACACATTATTTGTTATTGACTTCCCTGGATTGCATCACATTTCCAGTATGGGGAGGAAATTGGTCCGGAGTGTGATGTTCATGCAATTGCTGAATGCACGGAGCTGCATTTGTCTTTACTACCCTTTACTGGAAAAGTTTGTCTTTTTATGAGTTAATTTTGTTGTAGACAACTGTCTATTAAATACAAGTTATTAACAATTGCTGTTTATGGACAGACTCATTTGGAAAGCTGCATGTTGAAAGGTTTTAACTACAATATTCCTTTAGAATGAGTTTTTTAACTGATGAGTGACTTGTTGCTACGTGCTGCTGCTCAGTAATGTAATGTCTTTCTCCTAATGTGCACTATGGTTATGTTCATTTGATTTCTTCTGCAGACAAAAGTCTCAGAAAGAGACATCCATCCACAGCATCAATACAGTGTGTTAAACATCTATTACAGAAAAAAATGTAACTGCATTATAGTTTAAGTGCCAGTATACTGCAGACCCAAAGAAATAATTTTTATTGGTAGAAATAGGTTTTTTATGTTGCAGTAATCATTTTGGTCCTTGTGCTAGGGGACACGAGCAAAAGGAAGATTCTTGTCTTGGTAGAAAACAGAATAATCTAAAAAGACTTTTTCTTCTCCATCAGCAAACAGATCTGCTGACAGTAATGCTCAAAAATGTGTCATTTCTGACCAAGGTGTCATCAGGAAAATTGTGTCAGCTTCTGGTCACAGAAAGGAAGGAGATGTGGGTATGGAAGAGCCAGAACTGTGATGGAGGGGCAGGCAGCAGGAATGGGAGAGGATCACCCTCAGTCCGAGTTCTGAATCGGGTGTCCCCCATCCCTGCTGAGTTCTGTGTGATGTTTCCTTAGGCAGGATAAACTCCATCGAACTCACATGGAGACTAAAGGAAAGCTGCAGCTCTTCCCCAGCACAGAAGGGACCATCTGAACGCCCCATTCCCCGAAGTGGGAGTTGGAGCAGCCACTGCCCCCACTTTCCGAGAGTTCTGGTGGGAATTGGGGCTCCTCATTCTCAGTGCTGTTTGCCACCGAGGCTGTCAGGGACTTACTGAAGTTCTGGGGAACCAGAGCCACCCAAAATCCTCCAGTGGTTACTGGAGACCTTTGTCCTTCCTCGGAAGGGCTGAGCGCTGAGGGGCAGCCCCCAGACCTTGTCATTGCTCAGGCAGGTCACTCACAGAAATCCTCCAACCTCACTTTTCAATGGAGAAGCTCAAAATCACTTGCAGGTTGTTTTCCATATGAAAATTCCCTTTTCACCTCCAGGGCACTGCGGATGTACCTGGTGGCACCCACACAGCTCCTGCTCGCCCCCAGCAGTGTCTGGGACTTGCCCTTTCGTTTGTCACCCCGAGCTTGGTGTGACCTGGAGGTCAGAGCGGTGGCAATGCCATTGCTGGTCCCCCAGTGAGCCCTCGGGGTCCCCGTGGCTTTGCAGGGACAGAGGGTGGGAGGTTCTCTGAAACCCTTCAGTGGTGGCAAACTGAAATTGTATCACAGGCACGGCTGAATGAAAGGAGCCTGAGGGATCATTAGTATCCTTCCATCACTTCCTCATTAGTTCTTAGATAGTGTTTTAATGACAGCTTGAGAGGCTCAGCATCCTGCCCTCTTACTATTTATGATCCCCACAGTGCTAATGTGCACTTAATGAGAAATTCTTGTCTTGCTTGTAAATCCTGTAGCCGGCATTCAATTTATTGACAGATGTTTGCTTGGGCCTCTTTAAAATTACTTCATAAATCTTCCAGGATAAAAGGCCTCAAGTTTGGTTATTAAGACAGGCCCTTGTTGACAGTTTCATATTTAACTGTTTGGAACTGGACTGTCAGGGCTGTAATGGAGTGCACGGCGGAGGGTTTGCATTCTTCGGGCTCATTTACCATGTTTTCTGCACCTATCAGGTTTTTTCTTTTTGAAGTGTGTTGACTGTCCCTTATAATCCCTTTAGTTAACTTCCCTGTGACCTCTTTGTGCACCGCACTTACTCATTTAGCATATCAGCGTGTCAGCTGTGATGAAGTGTTTATGCTGATATGAGCTGAGGGCTGAGCAAGCGCTGCATGCCAGAACCTCCTGGCTGTAATGCTGACAGGAGCTGAGGGCTGAGCTTGCACTTCGTGCTGGAGCCCACTGGACATGTCACAGACAGCCACAAGTTTGCTGCCTCCTTCTCCCACCCTTGTATTTTATTGTTTTCTCCTCTAGGTCTGGGGTTATATCTTGTAAAAACTGGGGGAGGGCTTTTCCCAGCAGGTCAGGGCAACCGGGATTAGGAAAGAAAACCCCGTAGCCCTTGAAACGCATCCTGAGCTGCTTCCTTTCTCCCTGTGATCTCCAGTGCTGTGATCACATCTGTAGGAATCAGGATCTTTCATCCCTCAGCCCTGCTTTTCTAAGGAGCTGCTGTTGCATCTGTGTAGCTCTGTTTGCCACACGTCACTCTGAGGAACAAGGACCAGGCAAGACTTTTCCACTTCTCTCAGTCTCACAAGGCTTTTCCAAATGCACCTTTGAGTGACATATATTAGAGAGGTCTGGTCCAAATGCTGCATTTAGAGTGTGCAATGACAGCTTTTCAGGCCATTATTTTAGAAGAGACTTTTTTTGTCCTCATAGTGAACAGAAAAGATTAAAAATTTAGAGAGCTGCTAGAAGATTGGGATAATTCAAATAGCTATTAAACCCATGACATCAGCCAAATTCACTCCACTTAAGTCCGTCAAAAACCATTCAGATCAGACATTGGACGGTAATGAGCATCTCAGCTAAAAATAAAATGTTTGGGCTTTTTTTTGCTTACTTGGTGGTGCCATGTTCTATTACATTGCTTGAGGAGTGTCACATCACATCGTGTGGCTTCTGTGGGATCCTCTGCTGACATGACATAACGCTTTTTATACTTACTAAATATTTTTGATGGGATCCTTGCCATTCAGATACTTCTGTTTAGTCACTGAGTTTAGTAAAATGCATAAATCTGAGCATTAATTCAACTGAAAGAGTGATTAGTTATCTGCAAGTGGAGCCAGCTAATTCCTTGTATATTTATGAACATGACTTTATTAGGCTTTAAAGTCTGCTAAGGTCCAGCCAGTGTTCACCTGAGGCACTTATCAAGGCAGGAGTGATCCTGTAAGATCCGTGTGAGGATGAAGGGAACACATCCCTGTGCTTCTCCCTGAGCAGGAGCCAGAACAGCCTCTCCAAGAGAAGGCAGACCCCACAGAGTGTTCTGCATCCTCATCTTGCAATGCAGAGGAATTCAAAGCCATATTAAGCAGGAAAGGACGCCAAAGGCAGGAAGCACTGAGATAAGGCATTGAAGTGAAAGAAAAAGCAGGGAAAGTTATTTTTTAGCAATTTTGCTGGTACATCTGACACTACTGAATGCAAAAGGCCAGGCAGGCACTGACTAGACTGTGATACAGTCAATGTAAGAGGTAGGATACTGCTTCAAAATTCAAGCAGCACCATTTGTGTGAGCTGCTCTGTCCTCCTGGAACTTGCAGGAGGATCAGGAATGTAAGGCCCTAATGCCAGCAGTGATGTGTGGGCATTTATGGGTTCTGCAACGACAGAAAAGAGGATGACACTGACTGGGATAGGGAGGAGCCTGAAAATCCCTTGCAGCTGCCACCATCCTCTTCAGCCTGATGAAGCTGAGAGTTCTCACCACCATATTCCACAGCAGCTGGAAGTTCTGAGGTTGAAGGGAGACAAAGAGCAGGGAAACACAACTACGTGGGATAAGGAGGTCTGGGAAGCAGAGAAGGAGCAAGCAGGCCCCCCGTGTTCCTGCCATTTGTCATCTATTTTGATGGCTCATGTCAGGTGCTGGCAGGGTAATGGATGACAGCAAACACGTCTCACTAAATGTCTCTGGCCCAACATGCTGCAAGGGACATGTGAAGAAATGACTATTTTGCAAAATTTTGATGTGTGTGAAGTGTCCTTATTAATAGCTTGGTTCTGCTCCCAGCTGGATTCAGTGGTCTCATCCCTGTTGGGGTGGGAACAGGATTGCACCCTGAAGGATTTGTGCTTAGCTGTTACTTCAAGAACAGATTTGCCAAAGAAATGCTTAGAGGAGAGAACAGAGTGTTCCAGCACACACAGGTAGAAGATGGTATTTCAAACTGAGCACACTGGGCAATCTTTGCTCATGATTCATCAGTCAAAACACGTCAATTTTATCCCAGAACAGCTAAAAAAAAATCTGCAACTACTTGACAAGTACATTTTTGGTGCAGGTCCCAGTTCTTTCCCAGTTGGCCCATTGGCTTGTCTGTCAGCATCTCTTGCACATTGTGGAAAATTAACCCTGCGGCGTGTTCCGTTTGCTGTTGTCCTGTTTTTCTCGAGTGACTCCATTATTTGGGATTCTCAAAGGTGAAAAAGAGCAGACTGGCACCAAATTCTCACTAAAAGGCCATGGCAAGTGGGCATTTACATTCCCCAAGTGCTTTTAGAAACCTTCCCTTCACAACCAGGATTGCCTTTTGGGTTTGTTTCACGTTCTGTTGTAAGGCTCCAGCAGCTTCTCTCTCACTTGCTTGGTTTGGTAAATTTTATCTGCTGGCTCAGTATCTCTGTTTCATTTTTGGTCTCTCTGGAACATAATATTTTTTTAATTGTCATTACAAATTTCAGACTTTTTTCTACATGGGGTTATAATTCTGCCTCAACAGATTCACAGTTTTGATCAAAGCTTAAAATATCCTTGGCTAGAACTATCCTGATGCAACAATATTGACATTACAGAATGTTTTTTTCTTGGCATTATCCTAGTTATTCTTTTTTTCTAATGTACACTGTTCTGTAGTGTGTTTTCAGGATATTCTTCAGTGCTAGCAGAAACCCCTTGTTAAATTTACAAAGCGTTATGTATTCCCTCCTGAAGGATATTTTAATTTTCTCTCCTAATGGAGAAGGATAGCAGCGGAAATTCTACTTGCGAGTTATCTTTCTTAGTGAAAAACTGCATCTGTTTCGAGCTGAGCAGTGGCTGTGCAAGCCAGAAAGTCGCACTCAGCTGTATCCTCAGGAAACAGAACACGAAAAGAAACTTCGCCCCAGGTGCTCTCAGTCAGCCCAAGCTCCCCAGTGAAGGCGTGGTTCTGCAGTGAGCAGAGTGAGTGAGCACAGGGGCACTTGGGACACCCCACGCTCCCTGCAGGGCCCTGTCCTTCGTCTCTGGGGTTCCTGTGACGTTGTCCCCGTGGTCCAGAGCGGGGTTGCAGTTCTCTGGTGGAGTTTCGGATTGGTTGGAATATCTGCTGTGCAAGTAATTGTAGTAATTTCACTGCACCACATCTTCAATCCCTACTCAGTGGTGTGATCATTTCTTCTCTTCTGCCCATAGAAGAGTTGGGTTTGTCCACTGACATCACAGGTGGGCCAGAGAGGCTGAGCTGCCTGAAGATTCCTATCTTTCCTCTTTCCACGGAAATCCTATTCTTAATTTATAGAAGGACAAAAATCTGTCCATGCAATGAAAATGTGCTGTGATCTATTGGGCCACCATTGATAGATGATGAAAAGCCTGATATTAATGCCCTGAATATGTATAATCCTGAGCCAGCCATGGTCTAGGGTCAGCAATCATTCACTTCATTTGATACATTTCCTCACACTGCCTTAATACAGAGCATGAAACCCTACTGGAGCCCTTCTAGAGCCTAGAGAGAGGTGGAAAATCTCAGCAATTTGCTCCAAAGTTCTCCCTAGGCTATTGCTGCTGATAATCAGCATCTAAAATGTGATGAAATTTCTTTTGTTAACTTTGCCTGCATACTTAGTTGTATTTCACATCACTTTGGACTCCTGATTAGTTTTTTGTACACACAACTGTACACATCAAATTCAATAAATGTGCAGGAAAGGCAGCATTATCACCCAGCTCCTTTTGAAAATGCAGCCTCCAGGGATATATTTCCATTGCAGCATGTGGAGATTTTGTCACATGACATACGTTAATCTTTTCAGAACCCTACAGCTGAATCACAGGCAATGCTCCATAAATGCATCCCTGCACTTCCACAAAGACAAGCCAGAGTCTTTCTCGGGGTCTGATTTTTCTACCTCCATGGCACAGATCCATGTTTACCTGGGAAGATTTTGTAAATAAGGACAAGTTCTGTGCCTAAGGGCAGGAGAGGGCCCGTTTGTCCTTGTCTCAGGGGACCATGGCATTGTGTTTGCTCTGTGACGAATCCGGAACAGCCTTTGGGACACGGTCCCGCTGTGTGAGCGCATCCAACAGTTGGCTGTGCAGAGCACAGGAGGGTTTTACACTCCCAGCAGTGGTGGGGAGTTATCTGCAGCCATCTCCCCGCTGAGGGATTAGGGATTGTCACTCTGTGTGCACAGTCCTGTTTCTCCCTCCTCGTGCAGTCCCCGGGAGAGTCGCCTTTCTCAGGACTGCGAAATTTTCTTTAATTACTCAGCCACCACTTGGGCTCCCATTTCCTCTCCAGCTGCTCTGGAGAGGGAGAGTGGCAGGACTTAATTCTCTTATCAAGAAGGGCATCACAGGGTAAAAACTTCTGCACAGTTTTTGTCAGAGCTCTGAGCTTATTGTCTGCCTGCTTGGCAGAGAAAAAGTGGCTGCGTGTCTCAGGCAGCCTAAGTGATTTGCCTGCAAAAAAAATTCCTTGTGAAAACATGAGTGATTTTCAAAGAAGCTTAAGGAAGACCTGTCTGACAGAAAATGGGTTCGGAATTAAATTTCCCCATTTCTCAAGTGTTCTTAAAGCCAGGATTTCGGTTCAGTTCCATCAGTGAGAGAAATTAAATCAAATGTAATTGTGGATACGTCTAATCCAGGCTCTGACCGCAGCTCTGGCAAAGTTGTCCAAGCTGATTTCCCAGGCTGGGAGGGTGCTGGGGTGGATCTCTGGAGTGACATCAGTGCAGGTACGGCTGGAAGAGCAGAATTTGCACCTTTGGGTCATGGTTTAGACACACTCGAGTCACAAACTGCAGATCCACTCAGACAGCGGCAGCCCTTGCTCTGCACACTGCAGCTGCTACTTAAAAACTACTGGTTCCTCTCTCCTGCCTCCCTTCCTCCTCCGGGCAAGGGCCCCTGAGCAGCCTCATGACAATGTCCTGGTCAGCTCTTTTCTGTTTAAAATAAAAAACCGACCAAAAAACCAACAAACTTGATTTCCTGTTCTGGTGAGCCATATATCACTGACGCTCCCATCTGTGCCGTTTGTCTGTGACAGAATGACAGGTGTCATTTATCATTGGAGCTTGAGGAAGCTGTGGGAAGAGGGATTGAAATTTTTTCTGGAAGCAGTCAGTGTCTACAGACTGCCAGATCATTAAAAAGGGGGCTTTCCAAAGAAAGCTGTGTGTAATGTGATTGCACTTACTGTCAATGACAGGCTGAGAGAAAGAAGAAACATCAAAAAAGAGAGAGAGGGGGAAGGATCGAAAGGGAGAAAGGGAGAGAAATGAAGTTTCTGCCAGGGGCATTTAAAGCTACAGCACAACAAATGCAGGAATCTTTTTTTGGTTTGGTTTCAATATCTGCATACTAAGTAAGGCCTTTGGAGATTTTAGCTCAGCTTGGAGTGCCAATAAGGAAACCAAAACAGGAAACTCCTTTAACAGCACTTATTCGCATCACATATTATTTAGGGCACTGTAACAGAGTTTGTACTTTAAGGAGCGTGTCTCAAAGCACAATGACTTAAGACTGGAATAGGAGCTAGCAGAGACAGGAAAACCTATTTGGTCTGCAGCTGAAGCTCCCAATAAATCAAAGGGCAGAACTAAGACCAGATACAAGGCCCTTTTTCAAAAAGGAGACATTTACAACGTCCTGTTTGCATAAGGACATTCAGGAAAAGCAGCATAATATCTCTATTTCAGCACCACCTAGTCAGGCTCTGGTGGGGGATTTGGGCTGAATCTTTCTTTCTTCTCATGGTAAAGAATTCTTCTCACAATTACAGCAAATTGTCCTCCTACTTGAAGTACACATAACCAAAATTAAGACTGTGTTTATTAGGAAAAAAAACTTCCAACAGATATCAAATGTTTTACCAACAAAAAGAAACTGGGACAGATTTTCTGTTGTTTTTTGTGCTCTCCTCAGGTGAGGGGGATATGTTTGTCCCACGTCCTTAGCACAGCTCTTTCTGCTGGAGCTGTATCCTAGAGCCAAATTCCAGTCGATGTAACACGGAGAGGCTGGGGATTGAAGGGGACAGAAAGGGGGTGCTCGGGAGCTGGTCACACGTGGGAAAGGGCAGTGCTGCTTAGCCTGGAATAAGTCATTTCAGTCCCTCCTGGGGTGACAATCTGTGGCTGTAGGAAATCTCAGTGTGAGTTACAAAACTGAGGGCCAACCAAGCAGCCAAATCTGGCTGTATCCATAACCCAGGGATCTGATACCAAGCGTGTGAGGGCTCTGTGGGTCTGGGCTGGACATGGCCCAGGGCATGGACTTTCTCCTCTGGGCTCTCTTTAGAGTGATGGGCTTTCCTGCAGGCCTTTGGGAAAGGCAAAACAGAAAAAAAAAATAGAGGCACTTTCACAGTCCTTTGCACAGGGTGTGTAAGGAAAGGGGGAAATCATCTCCCTGTCTTCTGCCACCAAACACGTCCGTGGAAAGACAAGGAGAATCCAGCTGTGCTGGATAAAAGCAGCATCTAATAATTGAGGTTCTCCTGGGGAAGTCTGTTCAGTTCCCAGCTAAGCCAGAGGATCTGTGAGTGAACACTATCTGATTTCTCCATGTTTTCAGTTTCTGCTCTTTAGTACCTTCTACAGAGATTTGAGTTCTTTAGGATGGGAACCATCTTCAACACCTTGAACACATCGTGTCTGGCACAGGATGTCCTGCTTGAGCTTGTGCTTCTTCCTGCAGCTGCAATGCAAAGGCTGCAATTATTATGGTAATGCAAAATGAACATTCTGCCTTGTGCTTAACAGTTCAATAATTTCTAGCAGTTGCATCTATTTACATAGATAGTGATTTACACCAGTGTTTCCTCTGTGGAGAGCATTCCCTGGAGTCAGAGGGATCAGAGCAGTCCCACACAGAGCGAATGGCTTAACACATGTAAGTGCTAACAGTGTGCAATTGGGTGATGAAGTTGTTACATGTGTTCCCATGTAAGTTTGTTTGCACACCCTTCCCAATGTGTTAAATGCCATTAGATCATTCTTATCATCACCCAGCTCAGGATCATTCTTTCCTGGCACTGGAATTGCAGTGCATGTGTGCACATGGATAGACACATATCCATGTGTACACACACACAGATAAACATCTGCATACATCACGTTCAAAACCACTTTTACCAGGTGAAGACAATTTTTTCCTGACATTTGATTCTTGCCAGGCTGGACTCCAGGTATGTGTGCTTTCCTGTGTGAAGGAGATTGGGTCAAAACTGCTTTAAATGTCATCTCCCTAGTGCAAAACAGAGATCCCTGTTTTCAGCAGCTACATGAAGGAAGCAGAATATAAAATCAGGCCTCAAAGTCATGTCTGTGGTTCTGTTGACATTTCTGTCGGTGGGGTGACAGAGGCTGTCCCTGTCATTCTCAGCACTACACCTGTACTACTCCTGTAACACTCGGGGCTTGAAAGCTTACCTGGAAATGTTTCCTGTGAGTCCAGAAAAATGGATGGCATGGACATGCCATGGACACACTTACCTCAGAGGAAACTACAGCAGAAAACAGGTATCAGCCTCACTTTTTAGGATATTTGCAGTAAAGTCGCATCCAAGATTTTCAGTTTGAAAAGAAAGAATGTGATTTGTTGCTGGTGTGGTTTTGCTTTGAAAAAGGAATTGCTGCTCACAGAGATAAGGTTCTGCCTTCTGGCCAAGTGGCTCTAACAGTGAGATCTGGGTAAATACCTCTGTTCAGCACAGCTGGGGTTGCAGACTAAACTCTGCAGTCTTTACTCAGCCAGTCCTACTCTGGTTCTGCTTTGAATGTGCAGTTTGGGATCACAAAATGTAGCCCAATGTGCACAGCAAAGGCTTCTTTAGGCTGATGGTGGAGAAACAGGAGCAGGATATCATTTACTCTCAGGAAAAGCTGAAATGAAAAGGGGCTTCAAGCCCAGGTTTGAAGAGGTTTGTGGGGCTGGAACCACCCTCCTCAGGTGGCCGGGGTGGGTCATTGTCACCAGACCATGTCACAGAGAGGAATGGCTCTGCAATGGCACCTGCAGGTTTATTTAGACTGTCAGCAGTTATCCTCAGCTGCAGACTTCTTACATAAAATGTGTGCCCAACCTTGGCTGAACAGACCTGGGTCTAATACTTATACAACATTAAAACCAGCTAGAACACAATCCTGCAGGTAAATATTCCCTGTTTGGAACTGCATCATTTTCTCTGTGCTGGCAACATTTTGGTGTTGCAGGGGACATTTGGTTCACAGCAGATTTTTCAGCAATAGCTGAACAGCCAGAATTTCACAAACTAATGCCACAGAAATCTTATTTTGTTTGTAAGATTCTGGATTACTTGTATTGATAAAATTACCAGTTAAGGAAACATCAGTAAAATTTGAGATCTATACCACAAGTTGTCATGTAAAAATATGCTCCAGGATCTGTCATACATGCTGATTCTTTAAAATTAGGAGGAGTTACACCACAATGTGTGATAGTCTTCTGCCTTTTCTTCTTTATTTCTGTCCACTAGAGAAAATGATGTGAACTGTAAAGGGGAAAGAGGGGAATCCATCAATATGTACATTGTTTTTCTCCAGAGATTAAATAAAAGTTTGTGCATGTATTTACATTTTTCCTTCCGCAGTATATACTGCCCAGTTATATTTGGAATGGGGCTTCAGAAAAGCTGCAGAGGAGTTAATGAGAATAGGATGTTTGTACAATTCTGTAAATATTGGTTTATATTTCTGGAAGCAGCTATCATATATCTTGAGCCTTTCTTTCTAGGCTAGCGGCTCTCTTGGACTCCCATTTAGGTTAAACCTCTGGCAAGAGTTCAAGGAGCAGGGAAAGCAGCTGAGGATCTGGTCCAGTGGGAGAGATCCAAGAAAGCTCTTAGATGCTGGGTGTGCAGCTGACAGGGATCTCAGGAGCCCGAGCGGGAGGGCGAGGGAGCAGAGGGGAAGCTGTGCTGCCCTCGGTGTCCGGAGCCTCCAGGAGCTGAAGCTTTAGCCAGGAGGGCCAGGACGATCCCACACGGGGCTCATGTGTTCCCCAAGACACATTCCCTGAAGGCACAGGGAGAGCAGAGCTCAGATTTGTATCCCAGTGTCTGGGAAATTCTCCTCTTCTCTATAAGGCAGCATCTGAGATGATATTTCTCTCTCTCTCTCTTGTTCTCCCTTTTTGCTTAAACTCTGTAGGGCAGATGTAAAGGTCAAGCCAATTGATTTGTCTGGGTAGCAGGGCACTCTCAGTGGAGATGCAATTCACAGTTTCATAAAGTCTGGTGGTATTGGCTTGACTCAATGTTTGTGAGGAGAATCTACAGTTAGGGAGACCTCCATCATTGCTGAGAGCACCTCTGTAATTTGTCTTGAAACGATTATATTTCAAGTTTCTTGCTAAAACAACTCAGAAATGCTGGTAGGTATGTTGGGGGGGAAAAGCCACTAAATACATAATCCATGTTCCTTCTCTGTGTAACTATGAAATGCATCTTGTTCACTTTTATCTTTGTCACAGAATGATTGACATGTAATATCTCAGCGTGACACTTTGATATTGGTGATCAGAGCAATTTGTTTCAACCTGCATGCTAAACCCTCAAGGTTAGGATATTCCTAAAATATAAACATAAAGGATGGATTACTGCTATCATTGCCTAGTTTATAATCTGTTCTTATCAGCAAAGGGCTGGTATTGCAAAAGAGCTGATTTCTTTCTGTAAGTAATTTCAATGTCCATTTTAACTGAACATTTCTTTTGCTCTTTACGAGTAACATTGAGTTATTCCAAGCCTGTTTATAAATACAGAGATAGTTGAAGTAAACTGGGTATATCCATGAGCTCCTGTGTGCTTCCTGATGCACAATATGGAATGGGACTGGTTTGGCAGATGACAAATGACGTTGTCAGGCAGATGAGAACACTTTGCTTCTCAAGGAGAACATTGGTGCTCCTTTTCTATTTTGTCACAGCACTTTGTTCCTTTATTCTTCATCTTTCTACATTGCCAAATACACCTAAATGAATGGTTTGGATACCTGAGAAGTAATGGGTAACATCCTTCTTCATTGCCTGGGTTCACAGTTTATTTGGTAAACGCTTTTGGTCTCCTTCCAGCACTCACGTGAAGCTTTGGGAGGTGTCAGTGAGACTGGGGAAGGGTTTATGAGGCTGATGTTGGGTTGGAAGGACCTTAAATATCCATTCCCACCCCTGCCCTGGCAGGGACACTCCCACTGTCCCAGGCTGCTCCCAGCCCCAGTGTCCAGCCTGGCCTTGGGCACTGCCAGGGATCCAGGGGCAGCCCCAGCTGCTCTGGGCACCCTGTGCCAGGGCCTGCCCACCCTCACAGGGATCAACTCCTTCCTCAAATCCACTCTAAAGTCGATCTACACTCTGTGGGGCTTCTCTGTGGCATCATCTGCCACTGAGGAACCTTCTGTGCCTCAGCCTGTAAAAGCTTTTGCTGTTTTCCTTGTTTCCTTCCCTCCTATTTAATGCTGAAGCCTAATTAATCAAAGTCCCTGGGCTGCCAAGGGTCAGCTCTGGGGTGCTGCTGCCACTCTGCCTGTAACATTTCACTGGGGATGGTTCCCTGCTGGTCAGGGGACAAACTGGGACCGGTGTGGGGGAGCCAGGGAAACGCTGCTGTGTGTCTGGGACTGCAGGAGGGTCCTGTTCCTCATCCAGGACGGACACATCTGCAGCCAGCTCCTCCTTTTGTGATATTTCCCTGCTGTTAAAACCAGAAAACTCTGCCTTCTGGCCGGGAGGGAGGGCCAGACTTGTCAAATACAAGGTAGTTTGTAAGTGTAACACTATTATTTACATTGATATTTTTAGCAGTTTTCTGGTGCTTGTTGAGATTTGCAGCCAAGAGTTCTTTGAGTTCCCCTTTCCTGCAAATACCCGAGCACACACCTTCCCACACTCCGCCGTGGAAGAGAGGGTTTCTCCTGGAGTGCTCAGCCAGAGCTGCTGTCGGTGGAGTGCACGGGGAGTCAGGAGAATTCATCCCCCTGCGGCTCCGTCCCTTTCCCTGCAGCGGGGAACAGAACGGTGCTGCACGCACTGATGGCACCCCCTTCCCATCACAGATTTCACTTGTGCTTAGCCAAATGCTCCCAGATCCTCCCGAGCTGAAGGTGCTATTTAAATGTAAATTATTATTTACAATATCTTATGCTTGATACAAGTTTTGGGGAAGTTTCATCTTTACACTTGTTTGCAGCAGCAAATCCTTTCATAGCTATAATTTATATGCAAAGGTTTTCCCTGTCCTATCACACATTTTCCAATATGTTTTGATGAAGTCTGAATAGTTCAAATTGAGCTCCAGCATTGTGCATTTTATTTATTTCCTATCTCATTTGTATTAAGTTTTGTCATAGGTTAGGGCTTGCTTTTATATTCCAGTAAGAGGCGATATAGAATATGTGATTATTCGAGGTCTTTGTTATTTATATATCCTGCATCCCGTGTGTGCTGCTCCGGTGTCCAAGTGAAATGCAGGATTCTATTTTAATTCTCATGACTGTATGTGATCATTAACAGCCACTGCACCCAGCACAAAATAAAAATGCAATTCCAAGAAGTGTGCATATAAATAAATATAAGTGAGCACGTAAAAGAATGAATGAGACAAATCGGTTCTTTTCAAATATCAAACTTATCTTCAGTTTAAGGGAGGCATCCTCTGCGCTGCCTCTGCTCCAAATGGCACTTTAAAAAAAAATTAAACTTAACAATAAAAAAGAATTCATAGCTTTTAATAACATTTTCAGCCATGTGCTGAGGGTGGGCTCCTTTCCTCCATTTTTCTTCCTTAAGACTGCAATTTTGAAAATAGCAGGAAAGGTCATAACACACTGAGCACTGCCTTGCCATTTCTTTAGCACTTCTGCATCTCCCTCAGCTTGGGTTTGTGTCTCTGCTGGAGCCCCGCGAGCCCCAGCCCGTTCCCAGTTCCCTGTTCCCTGTTCCCCGTTCCCCGTTCCCCGTTCCCTTCCCAGCAGCTGGAAGCGGAGCCCTCTCCCGTTCCCTTTTCCTGTTCCCCGTTCC
>VZRO01001680.1:482713-499269 GCA_013397915.1 Daphoenositta chrysoptera
CGTTCCCCTCCCAGCAGTTGGAAGCAGACCCCTCTCCGGTTCCCTGTTCCCTATTCCCTGTTCTCCGTTCCCCGTTCTGTCTCTTTCTGTGACACATAGACATACAAATCTGTATATATATTTATTTAGTTACTAATGATGAAGTTAGAGGAAAAGCAAGTGGAAACTCAGTGAATTTAGTGAGAATATTTGGGGTCACTGATGTGCTGTGTATGGACTAAAGCTGGAATCCAAAAGAGCTGTGAAACAAGTTTTTACAAATGCCCCTATCGTGGGTTACAGGAGCAGCAGAGCTTTACATCCTCCCAAGAAAGAGGAGTCCTGGCTGAGGAGGTGGTAGGAAGATCAAGCATATTAATCCCCATTTTGATCATTAATAATTATTAGGTATTACCCCAGATTCAGGCTGAATTTCAAGGAAGCTTTCATCCTAGTGCCTTTCTCTGCTCTCTGTAAACCAGGAATAACAGAGCTTCCAAACCTGCCTGGGCTCGTCAGGAGGAGGAGGAGGAGAGGCTGGGGGTACCTGGCAGGACAGTGACAGGGCTGTGTCAGGAGCAGGGGTGCGTTGGTCCAACCCTCCCAAATGAAAGGTGCTCAGTGACCTCCTCCCTTCCTGCTACCCACCACAGAGTGATTTCTGGTAAATAAAATACAATTCCTACAGCAAGGCAATAAAAGCACCTTCTCTAATACAGCCTCTTGGGGCTCAAACCTTCATAGAATACCAGGGTTTTCAAATAATGTAATTACTGCTCCAAAAATAAAACCCAAAACCACCACCAAATAAGAAATAATAATAATAAAAAAGGCTAAAAGATATTCCTCTTCTAGCTTAAGCACAATTTTTTCTCCACCAGCAGACAATGAACTCCAGTGCCTGTGAGCAGCCAGTCATCTCTGACAGCGCAGGGCTTCTGCTGTATAAAATACAGTATTTATAATGTTTCTGCAAGTGTCTCTTTGATTGCATTATTCCTTTGTCTGACCTATACTTTCAGATAAAAGTGTTTTGCTTAGAAACTACATAATAAATCAAGTGGAGGAAACAGACACGTTCCTTTTCTATCAGGGACTAAATGTGAAAAATGGTTTCAAAGAAGCTGAGGGTAAATGATGGAGTTCTGTTACCAGTTTTGCCTCTGCTGAAACAAAGTAAAGGTAATGTACAGGAGGAATATCTCAGGGTCACTGCAGTCATATGTCAAGTGCTAGAATAGTACTTTATTTGGCAAAGAGATCAAAGAAAAGCTTTGTGTTATTTTTCTTCTGTATGCTGAGGAATGGAAGAGGTTTGCTCCCCTTTCATAGTTACTAGAACTGTAGTTTCCCTGATCCGAGATGAGATCACCCACTCCAGGATATGATTACATTTCAGTAGTTTAAAAAAAAATTACATAAGTACTAAGCATGATTTGACCTACCTTTCCTGTGTCAGACTGCTGAAATTATTTTACATTTATATAAATCCAAGCTGCTTTGCACCTTTTTGTAGCTAAAATAAATGCTACCCTGGGAGCCAGGGGTCTCATGGTGGACAACTTATTGCATGTTGAATGTGTCACAGTAAATCTGCAAGAGGTTTTAAGCTGAAAAGAGATTTTTTTTTTCGCCTTAGAAGGCTAGAGGAAAGTAAGGAAATTAATTTTCAAAGCAGAGGAACCAGAAAAATTCCTTTTCATATTCTCTTCTTTTCTGCAAGCACTGTGCTGAGAGAAAAAAAAAGTAAAACAAGTTTTAAGTGAAATAACCACTTACTGAAACACTTGCAGAGACAAATCCTGAAGTTATATAGGCTGCAGTGATTCTATTTTTCAAGCCATGCTTTGGAAGGTGTCATGATGTACTGTGGTTGTCTTTAATGCTACAGTTAACATATATTAAAGAGAGGCTGGTGTCTTCATCCCGAGCGTGTGCTGATGCTCTGACTCTCGCCCTCCCGGTGCTGTGAGCTGCGGGTCCTGCCCGGAGCAGGTTAATGTTGGGAAGGGTCGTTCCCAAAGGAGCGAGGGTGGGATGGGGCTGCCCCGTGCGGGGCCCGGGGTCCTCTGGGAAGGACAGACAGCCCCTGTCCCCCCGAAGCGTCGCCCCCCTCGCTGTGCTGGGGGTTTATTTAGCACAGCTTAGGAGCGGAGCACCCCCTCAGAATTCTTCACGTTGTTCCACAGAGCTCCTATCGCACATCTCTTTTTTTTCCCCCAAAAGCTGATGAAATTAATGAGAAGTGACAAAAGGAAAGGAACTCAGCTAACGACGTGGCTGAGGTCAGGCTTGAGGAGCGAGCACAGTGGGTTAAAACACCAGCACAGTAATGTAGGTGTGAGCAAATGAACCGTCTAATAAATAATTAACAATTAATTTTCTTCTGTCTTTTATCTTTGCTTCTTTTTTTTTCCCCTCTACTTTTCTACCCCGCGCTTCTGTTTTGCATTTGCCGTGTTCCCGCAATTAATTAAAAAACAAAATCAAAGCGCGGGGTTACAAAGTTCCAGTGGTGAAATCCTGCTGGAATGAAAAGTTCTGCTTCTCCGATCCTATTAGTTTGTGCTGGTGTCGAGGGCTGGCTGTGCATATTTTATGGAGCAGTGGATCCCAGCACAGCCCGCTGCTGCCGAGCTGGGAAGCTTTGTTTTAGAAATCTCCAATGCGATGTAGCCGCCGTTTGTGTCATGTTATATTGTCATATGACAAGACATGAACCAATGTAAGCCAGCGGAATGCAGCACAATGCATTGTATGACTTACACCTTGTCAGGTTTTTTGGCTTCAGAAAGAGCTTTTTTCCCCAAGGTAGTAAGTGATGCTAGGAAAAAATCCCCGTGTTACCTAGGAACTGACAGGTGCCCCTATTTCCTGACTATCCAAATTAAATTTAATCTGGATGTGTTTCCACACAGCAAATCTAAATGTTGCTTTACTTTTTGTCACTTCCCGATTGGAGCACTAGTGGCCTGCTAATGTGATTAACTGTTTGCCTCAGGCAGCTCAGGCTGGGCTTTGTCCCGCTGGACAACTGATGAGCTCAGCAAAGTTTAAAGCTCCCTGGCTAAGAAGGGATCAGCATCTCAAACCTGTATCCTGCCCAGGGGGGCTGGAGCGGGGCAGGCGGACCGGAGACATCGCTGTGCTGGCACCGAGCTGGGGAGAGGCACACAGCGATTGTCTGGGGCACCTTATCACACTCGGCCTCAGCACAAATGCAACGGCACCTTGGGACCTGTGCCATGGCCAGGGGAGCAGGTGTGAAAGTGTCCAGGCGTGGAGATGTCCATGTGTCCAGGTGTCCATGTGTCCAGGTGTCCAGGTGTCCAAGTGTCCAGGTGTCCAGGAATTAGGTATCCAGGTGTCCATGTGTCCAGGTGTCCAGGTGTGGAGATGTCCATGTGTCCAGGTGTTCATGTGTCCAGGTGTCCAGGTGTGGAGATGTCCATGTGTCCATGTGTGGAGATGTCCAGGTGTCCAGGTGTCCAGCTGTGGAGATGTCCAGGTGTCCACATGTCCAGGTGTCCAGGTGTTCAGATATCCAGGTGTCCAGGTATCAGGTGTCCATATGTCCAGGTATCAGGTGTCCATGTGTCCATGTGTCCATGTGTCCATGTGTCCAGGTATCAGGTGTCCATGTGTCCAGGTGTCCAGGAGAACATCACATGACACAGACCAGTGCCATTACTGTTAATTTTTATGGGTATCTGCTGTGTGGGGCTATGTGGATTAAAAACCCACATATTTACTTTGTGTATTCCTCAGCTCTGGATGGTTGGTGCCAGCTCACCCCGCTCCTGCATTGCCTAAAGCCTGCTAAAATCCCAACAATGAATCCTTTATTGCCCAAAACACCAGATTCCAGCAGCACCATATGCAGAGCACTGCAGAGAGCTCCATATAGCATTGACACTCCTGGCTGGGGGGAGGAAGGCTGTGGGAAGTATTATAAAAAAGAAATTATATCTGCTTCGTTGAGCAGTCACAGGAAAAATGCTACCCTCAAGTTCAAAAGTTTCCTCTGAGTAATGCTTTCAGCACTGTTTCCCCTCGGGGGAACTCTTCCCACCCTTAGGAGATGTTGTCCCACAGAGTTTGGTGCAGTGCACAGGGGTGCCAGAGCTCGTGAGACAGATCCCGTGGAATTGCTCCAAGGTTCCACAATTTTTAAAGGATTAATGCAGGGACCATGCACACCCACCGTGTTCTGACTGTCACTGTGATTTCACAGGTAGCACAAGTACCACACCATGTCCTGCACCAAGAACCTCCCCTCCTGGGCAGACTTTCCCCCCGGCAGCAGGAATTCCATGGGGTGTGTGTTACCAGCTGGACTCGGTTCCTTCCCGGGTCCAGCTCTTGCCCAGGGGGCCAGCAGAGCAGACAGCCTGGTGTATCCCCTGGGGAGTTACTGCATTAGTTAAGCATTGTTTACCCAGCACACTCTTTGTCAAGCTGGAATTAGACCAGCACCATTTAATTCATTGAAAGATTCAGATTTTTNGCCCTGGCCCAGCCTGAGCCGTTCCCTCTGCTCCTGTCCCTGTTCCCTGGGGCAGAGCCCGACCCCCCCGGCTGCCCCCTCCTGTCAGGGACTTGTGCAGAGCCACAAGGGCCCCCTGAGCCTCCTTTTTTTCCAGCCTGAGCCCCTTCCCAGCTCCCTCAGGAATTCTCCAGCCCCTTCCCAGCTCCCTCAGGAATTCTCCAGCCCCTTCCCAGCTGTTCCCTGCCCTGGACTCCTCCAGCCCCTCCAGGTCCCTCCTGTGAGGGGCCAGACCTGGACACAGTTTGAGGTGTGACCTCACCAGTGCCAGCACAGGGACAAAAAAGATAAAGTGGAAGTTTGTAGAAAATGAAGAATTAATGCTACTAAGGCTAAAATGGTCAGTATTTATCAAAAAGCAGCAGTGCAGCACCAGGAAAACCAGGATGTCGATATTCCTGTGAGGGTGCACTGGCCTGGGAGGTGACCACGCTCAGGGTGGAACACATCTGCGTCTGCCCACTAAATACCAATTCATCAGCCACCTTCTCCCGGTCATCCCCACACCGGGAATGCAGCGCCTCTCCAACTCTCCCCTGGCAAAGGCAATTTTAAAACAAAGCAGAACAAAGAAAAATGTGTTCCTGATATAATTATGCCTTCTGCAACTTAAATTCCAGGCACTCAGTTTCATCTCTTACTTAAATGTATCTGTGTATTTTAATAGGAACATTCAGCTATGCTTTTATTAATGCAAAAACATTAAAGCACCATCCCTGAATACTAAAGCCTTAAAGGGCCGTTTCAAACAGAACCTGTCATAAAATGTGCTCTCAAGCGTGTCCCCTTTAAGAGATTCAAGAATTAAATGTTCCCGTATGTGAATTTTATTTTGTACAGCACATTTGCTTTATGGCTACAATTAAGTTAGATGTGCCGATAACAATGTCTGCTTTCCATTTTAAATCGCACATTTCAGACACTCTGCATTGTTTTATTATCTAATCCACATGCTTTTAATTGCAATTATGGTCCCTTATGAGTCCCCTGGGAGGGTATGATTGCAATTAAAAATGTAATTTAAATGTTAATTAATTACATTCATTTTCTAAACTGGGAAAATTTCATTTATTATTTTCATGTGTTGTGCACTTATCCTAAATGCGTTACCTTCTAAATGTTTCTTTTTTTTTTCAAATTAAGTGTTATGTTTATAAAACAGGGTGTTTAATACCCTTTAAAATTTTGTTAGGATGTTTATACAAATTATTACTTTAAATTAATTGTTTCCAAGCTCCATGCTCAATTTATATTTGTCATGCAAGCCAGAATAGAGTTGGGGTTTATCTTCAGCTCAAATTATCTTAACATGAGAACCAAAAAAGTTCGTCAGCAGTCTGGACTGTTCCTGTGGGTATTCTTAGGCACTTTTTTGGGCAGAAGAGGATTTTTTGGGTGATTTCAATGCCTTTGCTGATTTTCTTCCTGTGACTCAGGAGGATCAGGGAAAGAGGCCGAGCTCTGCCGTTGGCAGGAGCAGCTCCAATCTCCGAGCAGGTTTTGCAACAAGTGCAACAGGCAGGGACAGGGAGCTGCTTAAAGAGGGAAGGCAGAGAATCAGGAATCTGATTCCTTAGAAATGACAAAATTAAAAAACATGCCACTAAATAAAATTAGTTATTTCTATCACCTTCCATTTAGATATCAACCTGCAACCCCGGTGGCCTGGAAAATCGGCTCTTACATGTGAAAATGGGATTTGTAGGGAATCTCCTGACCTTAAGAGCCAAGGGTTGATGACAAATTATCAGATATATTCCAAATGTGGAGCAGCCAGTGTTGCTCTGTCAGAAGCCATCAGTATCCCAGTGTTTGGGATAAGAGAACTCCTTGAAATCTTCCCGGCACTGTCTGGCGTTGGTCACATCGGCACCTGCAGGTGTGAGCCTGGAGGAGGGGGCAGGGATCAGGTCCAAGCAGGAACCAAGTCAGGTACTAAAGGTTTTGAGTCACTGGCTTCCGTAATTAAAAACTGATTAAAGATATCCTGATCCATCCTTTTAGCTTTGCAAAATATATTCTCATTACAAATTTGTGGTCAGTTCATTAAAAAAAAAAATATAGAAAGTGTAATTTATTTTCTCTGAGAGCATCACAGAACAAACCAATTAAGTCAGGAAAATTTGGAATTATGATCTGATAGATGAGCAGCTCCTCTGAAGAGGGAGATGAAGCTAAAGGATACAGCTGACAGATTTTTATTTTAAATACTGCTGCCAGTTGTGGCTGTACAGACACTCCTGTGGAAGGGTTTAGTTATTTAAAAAAAGAGTCAAGTTAACTAAACTGAAAAATATCTATTCTTAGGTGGTGCAAGGCTGCTCACACAGCCTTTTGGATTGATTTAACTAATTGCTTAAGAATTAAAAATGGAAAGTATTTTCTGTCGAATGGGTGCTGAGGGCTGCAGGTTTCTCACCGGGGTTCACGGAGAGCAGGCACCTCCGCGGGCACGGCCGGGCGCGGGGCCGCCGCGTTCATCGAACGCTTGGCAGCTCCCAGGAATTCCACCGGCCCTGGAGCTCCGATCCCCGCGGAGCCCGGAGGGACCCCCGGCCCCTCCGTCTGCGCCCCCCGGCCGTGCCCCCGCATCCCTCCCTGCGCTGCTGCTCGCGGGGAAATGCTGTGACGGCACTGCAGGTTTTGAGTTCTCAACCGGGCATTGAAACGGCAAAATAAAGGGGAAAAGGAGAAAAACAAAACCAAAACGCTGCTTTTTCGCTTGTACCATTAATAACAAGGAAATATAATTGATTCATAGCTAGTAGGGAAAGTCGGAGGCTGTTTTGCCTCTTTGTATAGAATTTATTTGTTCCCTTCCCCTCCTCTCTCCTCCCAAAACACAAATACTTCTGAAGTGATAAAACCCTCTGAGTTTTTTAATTTTCATTGATCCTTGAATGCTCCAAAATGCTCCTCAGCCGTCCCAGTAATCCCAGTGGCATCCAGGCTGCCATGAAGTGCTGCAGGACCCCACACATTCCAGCCAAACCTTCCCGCCTGCTCTGGGGGCCTCGTTAGAGTTGCACAACTCTGGAAGTTCCTGCATCCATTCGGGATGCTGCAGTTCATTTTGTGATGAGGAGATCAAAACAATTACCTGACTCCTGATAACCCTCATTGACTATCTATTGAGAGAATCAGCTCCTAAATAAATTACTATTGTACTTTTAAGGCTGTGCGTGACATGTCCTACTTACTGCGTGACCCAGATAATTTCCATAAATTAACCTCCTTTACCTTCCATTTCCTCTGCCATCCTGCTGTTACCTTCCCACAACTGCTCCATCACCACGAACTCATCCACGGCGTGGAGAAGACAGTGATGCTGTGCTGAGTCTTAAAGTGACATTAAGAACTTACCTGCCTAAGAGTTCATTTGCATCTCGCTCACTAGGCTTGTCATAGAGCTGGGGAGATAATATATTATGAGATGTGTACTGAATTAGCTGTCAATTGTAGTGAAGCTCTCCCTTAACCGTGTGAGGAGAAAGCTCTTGAATGAGCCTCAATCTTGCCTTTTTTTCAGCTGAGATGTTTCATTTTAGTCACCCAACCCCAGCCAGTTTTATTAAGTCTGCTGTCAGCTGTGACCCCTGCTGAGGACTGGCAGGGCTGAAACAGTCACGCTGCCGGGTGTCATCTCTGGCAGCTCCGGATGCCGCTCCTGCTCAGGCACCGAGGGCTCTGCTCGGCAGCAGCGCCCGGCACCGCCGCAGTGGCAGGAAAATGGATAGAAAGCCACTCTGTGCCGGTGGAACCAGCAAGGGAGGCCGTGGGAGGGTGGGCACGGGCTTTCCTTGGAAAGGTTTGGGCTGTGGGAGCAGCTGGAAGCACTGAGAGAACCTCAGCGCCTTGGAAGCCTCGTCTGGGCAACGAGTCCCTGCTTGTGCTGCAGTGGAGCCAGAGCTTCTCCCACACCCACGGAGCATCGCCCGGAGTTTCATCCCTGGTCTTTGCAGGGATTAGCCCGTCCTGGGAATTCCTCTGCTGTGCTTGACAAGCAAAAAGAGCAACTCTCACTGTCTTCCTTGCTGTCAACCCCTGCACGTGAGGAGGTGCTGGCACAGGGCAGAGCCCCCGGACAAAACTGCAGCGTGCCCAGGCTGCAGCAAGCTGGTTTTTGGTGGAGACGAGCACAGGGAGAGCCTCCCCGAGCACCCCTGCCTGGTGACCGGGATGCTGGAACGGTGTGCCTTAGGTGCAGGGGATGCCTTCACATCCCGCAGAGAAGGGCAGTGCGGAAAGGGAGCAGATAGACCTCAAACTTGGAAAGCCCAAATGTAGCTGCCTGAGATCAGTGTATTATATTCTTTACACGCCAAAGAAAGTTTAAATCCTGGAACAGTGATACTTTATCGTCAAGGTAACCAGAATAGGTTCACCAACAATTTACGTGGCTCTTAAGTCTATCTACATGCTTGTTTACTTGGCTTTTCTCTCAAAGGAAGAAAAATGTTACCTTAGCAACTGCCTCTGGCAGGGCCTGGGGCTGCCGAGCCGGGGAGGAGCCTCTGCCCGGAGCCCACAGCCCGTGGGCGCATCTGCCCGACCCCAGCGCGGGCACTGCGGGCGAGCTGGGTGTGCGGGCTGCACTTGGCATCCCCGAGGAGCCCTGAGCTGTGCCCGGGCCTCCGTGGCTTTGGGGAGCTGTGCCAGGGCCGTGCCAAGGCAGGCGTGGGGGAGCAGGAGGTGCAGGGCCGTGTTGGGGAGGGAGGAGGGTTCGGCTCTGCTGCACCTCAGGGTGGCTCTTGGCCCATTTCATGTACCAGATGTCACCAGACAGCAGCACTGCTCCAGCAGCCAAGCCACCTCTCCCGCGGGATCTGTCACGGCCGGGAAAGGTTAAGGAAAGGATTTGAGTCCTGGGATGGGATGTGGGGCATGCTGGGGTAAGCAGTCAGTCATTAGCTCTGCCTGGGAATTGGGACACTTTGCTGCTTCTGTCCCCTCATCTTTTCCCGGAGTTTTGTTCTCCGTCAGCTGCTGCTCTGCTCAGCAGCCCGTGCAGAGAGCAGGGCAAATGAGATGCCAGCCGTCCTTCTTCCTTCCTTGCTTCTCTTGCCACAGAAGATTCGGACCTGAACTGCTGCCTGGGCAAACTCCCAAAAGTTCAGCAAACTCAGTCACCACTCGGGCTGTGTTTGTGTCCTTGCTGTAACAGTATTTATGAGAGAGTTGCTTCATCAAACACCCTCGTTTTATTTGCTTTCCATTCTCATTTTATTTTAATTTGATAACTGCATAGAGACTTCAGTCTGACTGCGAGGCAACTCTTATTCTAGAAAATAATTCAATTCCCTTGAATGATTGGGGCCAGATTTTTTAGGGTAGTTACACATATTGAGAAGAAATCCTAGTAGGATTTTCAAAAGAACCTCAGCAGATTAAAGCCTTGATTCGTTTTTAACCTGCTTAAACACTTGCAAAATTGCTTTTAAGACTCTACCTGCACTTCAAGCTTCCTACTTACCTTTGGAAACTTAGCCCTTTTTAAACTACATTCTCCTAACTACCTGTGTTCCATTTCTCAATTCCATTTCCACCCCTTTTTCCAAAATCGTGATGTGATATCCATCTCCACTCTTGCTGTGGTCTTTGGAGATTTTTAATAATGAGACTTGCATTATTTTCATCTCTTTTAATGTTTTTATTCATTATATTACTCCTCTATACAAATCCAATTTAGCTTGCACTTCCTCTGGAGCACAATCCCAACATGCTGTTGTCAGCCCAGTTCCTACAAAACAGGTCTGTTGCAGTATCCATCCTGCAATGTTGCAATAATTAGTGAATAACACCGACAATAATTGCTTTTTACAGCTTTTTAGCACTGAGATATTTTCCTCCCCTTAAGCCTGAGTGTGAGGCAGACTAATGGCTTGATTTCTACAGCAAAAGACTTATGGGCCTGGAGTTTCCAAACCATTTTTCAGCCTCCTCCAGAGGGTGACAGGTATCCTTTAGTCCTGGGAAAAGCCTCGGGTCCAGCCTGGCACAGTCTTGACCCTCTTCATCAATTCCCTGGCTGTTCCAGAGGTGGGAGCAGCGGGAAGAGGAGCTGCCTCCAGCAGCGCAGGGAGCTCCGGGGCTGATGGGCAGCGTCCCGCTCACAGACACCCATCCCCCAGAGAAGGAGCGGGGTGTCCCGGACAGGGAACGGCGGGAATCTGCCCACTCCTCCGCGTTTCGGGGTGAAGGGATTGCTCTGGCTTGGCCTGATCTGCCCAGC
This sequence comes from Daphoenositta chrysoptera, assembly GCA_013397915.1. Taxonomy (NCBI): domain Eukaryota; kingdom Metazoa; phylum Chordata; class Aves; order Passeriformes; genus Daphoenositta; species Daphoenositta chrysoptera. The sequence continues at coordinate 493,471 of VZRO01001680.1, forward strand.
AGTGCTGAAATCAATACTGAGCTTGGCCTGTGCCCGTGCCCTGCTCCTGCTGGGAGCACATTCCCGGGGCCGCGCCCGGGTTCCCAGCGCGGCTCCGGCGCTGGCAGCCGGTGCCTCTCCCTCTCCACGAGGAGACCCCGCGGCCGAGGGGACACCTGCACAGCGTCCTGTGCCTGCCGCCCTGCTGGGCACGCTCCTCATCCGAGGCCGGTCACTCGGCCCAGCAGAAAGAGCTAATCCCAGCACAGGCCGAAACCTTGCGGAGAGGATCCCTGCAGAGCGGAACAGCCACCGGCGCTGCAGGCGAGAGGAAAACACTGGGGACAGCCGGGGCTTTTCCTGAAATCGTGCAGCAGGTTCTCTCCTGCTTCACGCTGCCTCCAGAACAGGAGTGGGTGTGTTTACTTACTCAGGCACTAATGACAACCAATATTAAAAACCATTTCCCACCCAAAAACTTCAAGGGCTTAGCCAAAGCTATTTAAAAACTGACTCCCACTTTTCGGGATGGCAGGGAAGTGAGTGGCCTCAGTTATGGATTTGCTTCTGTGCCCAAACTCCATTAACTGCCAAGCGCCAGAGCCCCTCCCTTCCCACTCTTCATAAGATCTTACTATAAAAAGGGTTTTCCCTGAGTTGTGTCCCACTCACTCAGACACGCGTGGCACTTTTTAGGGTATCCTTCAGGAACACTTGGCTCATCTCCAGCTGCTCCTTTACCTTTGTTGCTTTGTTCACGCCTTCTCTTCTCTGACGCATTTTTGGTTTGAAGTTCCCAAAGCGCTGCTGAGCAAATCCAGCCCCTTTGCCAGATCTTTCCTTTTGTAAGCTGGAGCTGGCAATTTGGCACAGAGGGACCCGGCAAAGCTGCACATCAGCTGCGAGACGGGCGGGGCTCAGCCGCTGGAGCCTCGCAGGGATTCCCAGTCCGGCAGCTCTCCCTGGGGGCTGCACCCTGCAGGGTCTCGGGGTCAGCCTGGGTATGGCCTGGGATGTGTTTGGGAGACTTTGCTGGCAGACTTGCCATTGGAAAGTTGCTTTTGCACCTCGGATTCCCCTGTTTTAAGTTTTTCTCTGCCAGCCTTTCCCTTTTCATGACCATTTTCCAGGGAAGTGGCTATTTCTCATGTTGCTTTGGAATGAATGTCAGGGGCCTGTTTATCCAGTGCCACTGAAAGTGCACCTTCCACTGCAGGGGTGCACAATGGTGTGACCCGTTTTCTCTGCATTACAAAGGTTTGAAACCCTTTATGTTCCTGTGATGAGCTCAGGCCAATTAGTAACCACAAACCCTCTCGTACATGTATTTCCTCGCATGCTTTGCTCCCACTGGGACTGTAAAGAAAGCCCAGGGACGGCTGCTTCTGTCTAGAAAGGGCTCAAAAGTCATTGCCCTCTTTCTAGTGCTGTGGGTGACTCTGGACAATTTCTGTGTTTGCTTGGTGGCAATTCCAGTCCCTTCTTTTACACTTCCTCGGCTGTACACACAGTCTGGAGATAACTCCTGTGTGATGACTCCCTTCACAAGTCACCTTCATCCCTCCACCCCTTGCTTTTTCCTGGCCAAATGCTGTGGAAGAGGAGGAGTGATGGTGCTTCCAGCGATGGCTCAGGAGAAGGTTCTGTGCCCAGCTGCTCCAGCGCCCTGCCTGACCTTCACCAAGCCATTGCCTTGGCTCTGGCTCAGTCTCCCCATCTGCAAGGGGATAGGAACATTTGCAGAGCATTTTGGATTGTTATTAATTCTTCATAGAGTCTGTGAAATGTGGTGAACACCGAGATGCTATAAAAGTACAAAGTATTATTGTTATTATTGAACTCAGGAGGTGGAAGTAGCTGACCCACAAGGTGCTTCCTCCATCAGTCCTTCAGCCTTTCTGACCCAACACAGGATTGTCACTCTGCTTCTGGAGAGGGTTAATGGGGGTGTTTTAAAGAAACCCAAGAGCTGGAGGAGCCCCATGAAAAGGAATGAAGCTGATGACATCTTAAATTTTTCTGATTTCTCCCAGTGTAAAGCAGGATTTCTCCGCACGGCGGTTCCCCAGCAGCTCTGCCAAAGTCACTTGCAATCGGCCCTGTCCTCTTACCCTCCAATAAACAGGAGACACAGGGCCACTATAATGGCTTGACAATACTTGCACACCCTGGGGTTTTGCTGCTCTCATGAAGGGAAAAAAAAAGAATGTCGTGGACAAATGAATGTTGACAGTGGCCATACCAAACAATTCAAGGAAAAATTGCAGTTTTATCCATACTGCTGTTGCCTTTGTCAATACTTTAAAGATGGTTCTTATTTCAGAGCAGGTATTGATTGTGTATAGGTTGGGCCCCCGGTTTCATTTGTCATTTCTGATATTATGGCGTGTTATCGTTTAAAGCTGTAATGGGAGAGGTGGCTGAGCTCAAAGCAAGCTGGTTGTCTGAAGCTTTGATAAATGGCTAGATGGTCTTCGTTTCTGCAGCAGTGAGCAGTTGGCTGCTATTTGCTTTACCTTTTATCCAAGAATAACTGTCTGATGGGTTCTGGAAGTGAACAGTATCATTTTGTCAGATGTGGTTCAGAACTAGCCGGGTGGTCCTAGCAAAGCAGCTGAGGGATTTTTAACACCCGACAGGATGTGAGCAAAGGCCCTGGATAAATCTGAAACAATTCTGGCTCCACATGGCTGCTTTGGTCGAAAAGTTCTCAGGGTTGTTTTTTAAGGTGAGAGGGCAGGAAATGCTGGGGGGCGGGGTGGGGAGGGGTGGTGCTCCTAAAAGCAGTTCTGTTCATATGGAAGGATCTTACCGGAGAGATCAGAAGACAATAGGTGGATTAGATTTCTTTGATGAACTTACAAACTTGCAAATTTTTTGCAGATCTAAATGAAAGGTCTGCTTTTCAGATGCAGCAAATGGCCCCTCCCCAGGCTCTGCAAACCAGGCTGTTCAACGTGCTGGGAGCCGGCAGCACTGGGCAGACTGGGAGGTAGCACAGTCTGCATTCTTTCCTTCTGCATCACGTACATTTCCTGAGGTTTTGGTATTGCTTTTATGAAATCATATCTGCTTGTCAGACTCCCACTGCAGGGTTGCTCTGGAGCTGGGTTCCACTTCACTGGAATCCCCAGGAGTCTGGAAATGGCGAGTGCTCCCTTTCCCAGTAACAGGCACTGTGGTGTCCTGGCTCGGCAGAACCTCTTCTATCCCATTTTGGGTCACAAAACCAACATGACACCTGTGGATGTTTCCTGTCCTGATTCCCTTGAGTCAGGCAGGTTTAATCGATGGTTTGAGTTTAGCCTGGTGCAATACCAAGGTCTGCTTAAATTGCTAAGCCTGTCCCAAGCCAATGTTTATCAGCAAATGCAGGCAGGGGAATGCACCGAGATCCTCTCTCCGTGGTTTGACAGCTCCTCTGCAATAACTCCACACCATTCCCAGCGTGCTTGGATGGGGGAGTGTTCAGTGCAGGTTTGGAGCTCTCCTCCAGTGCTTGTGAATCAGCAGCAGAAGTCTTTACAGGTTGGCTCTCGAGCCTTCAGTGCCTACCCTTCATTAACCTGATAATCTATGAGACACCGCTCCCTGCTCCTGCCTGGAGTGGATTGAAACGGCGGCTCTTAATCCTGCCACTGGAGCTGAATGGCTCGGACAAGTAGCAGCAGATTGATTCCACCACTTCTTTCAGAGAGATCACAAAAGGCTGTTCAACCCCCAAAATAGCTGCAGCTCCGGTACAGCTCACAGCACTGAAGGCAGGGGAGCTCTGCCTTTGTGTCCCTCGGAGAACAGAAGTTACCTTTTCTGGCATGGAAATAGAAACAAACAGAAGGGTTAGAATTCACTCCTGCAATTCTTAGTCCTACAAGTAGCACAAAGGTTCCCCAAGTCCCTGTTCTCTGTGAGATTTCTGTTCGCTCTCAGCTTGTGATAAGCTGTATAATCTGCAGGAAAAGTTGATGTGCATTTGTAGGACTGACAAGATAATGAGGACAACGAGCAAATAGAAAAGAAACCAATAAGATGCTAAACCTATGCAGAAGATATTGGGTCTCTGTAAAGTAGGAACCACACTGAACATCCTGCCTCCCTCATGAGCCAAATCCTGGCTTTGGGGGCTCTTTGGGAAGGTTTGGTCAAGTCTGGAGCCTCTCTTTGATTGTGCCTGGAAAAGCATTTCCAGAGGATGATTCCTGAGTGTACAATGCAGCCCAATAAATGGGCTGTGCTCGTAGTCTGTCAGTGTAACATCACCTCAGGAGACCTGGCTCCCTTTTGTAGCCCAAAGAGGATCAGAGAATAGTCAGTCGTGTGTTCTGTGCAACACCTCACACCTCCTGTTGGGCTGCGTGTGCTTTAAAGGGCACTTTGCACTCCTCACACAAACAGGCTGGTTGTGTCCCCGGCCAGAACATCCCTGCTCAAAAATCGGCGCCTCTCTGGGCCCCAAAGATGACTGAATTTCAATGAGGCTTTATTCTTCAAAATGAAAGGTGCTGTCTAACAGTAAAATATTGTTCTATTAAATTCAGCCCATGGCAGATCCACTACTGAGGGCTATTGAGGCAAATAAGAGCAGGGTGATGGCAGTGTGTGGTCATAAAGTTGCAATATTCAAAAATGTAGAAAAAGCAGGTTGTCAGATTTCAATAAAGCAGTGGAAATGAATAGATACATCTCAGAGCTGGTTGCTTCCTAGTGGGATGGAATTTGAATAATAATATCACACTTGAACCAGGCTGGGGTGGATTAATGGCTGGCAGAGGCTGAGCCCCGGCGTGGCGGGGCTGCAGCAGCAGCAGCAGCACTGGAGGTGTTCTGATGACACCCAGAGCACTTCTGCTTGTTTGCACACAGGATGGCACACCCAGGGCACCAGGAAGGGGGGAATCATTGCTTTAAGCTGCAATTTCCAACAAAGAAACCTCGCCATTCCAAACTGTCTAGACCTTTAAAAATAAAAGATGTGCAGTATTTACAATGCTCTTCAGTATTCATGAGGCTTTGCTGCTTGTTGTAAGGCGAGATGAAAACAATACTCAGTAGATTTTCATAAGTGACACGCAACTGTAAGATTGATAGATGATGTGGATTTAATGTATGTGGAGTTCAGCGCCAACATAAAAGCTGTGATGTACCCAAACACGGGGTTTATTAAATCCCTGTTTCCTTAAATGATCATCCAACGCCTTTCACCACTTTCTTCTACCAGAAAATAAAGGGAAGAAGGTAAGAAAAAGGAGAGGAGGTAAAAGAAAAAAAACCCAACCAAGGGATTCCCCTTAGTTTTGGTAGAGAATTACAATATCGGAACTGAAGGAGACAAATATTTAGACACTCTCTCTGCATAGAGATTAATGTGAGAGTCAGAAATACATGGAATCCACTTAAATTGATGTGATTTAGTTATGAATGGTTAAACATAAGTATTCTCTGTCAAATGCCAAAACCTATTGTATTAACTCTTCCCTCTCCCCAACCCTCCCGTGCAGCCTCTAAGCCGACCAAATTCCTCCTGGAGCCCACGGGTCCTCTGTGCCTTGGGGACAGGGGACAGCACAGAATCCCGGGGTGAATGCACCGGCTGGGCCCGTGGCAGCTCCTGGGACAGACCTGCTCAAAGGGGGGAGCCAGGGCACAGCAAACTGCCCTCCTTGGGCACATCTGGGGCACAGCAAAGAGCAACCTGCCCTCCCTGGGCACATCTGGGGCACAGCAAACTGCAGAGTGCCCTCCCTGGGCACATCTGGGGCACAGCAAACTGCAGAGTGCCCTCCCTGGGCACATCTGGGGAGCCAGGGCACAGCAAACTGC
>VZRO01001680.1:503272-531790 GCA_013397915.1 Daphoenositta chrysoptera
TTTTTTTCTTTTTTTTTTTTTTTCCTTTTCTTCCTTTTTTTGGACAGGAAGACAGCAAAAAATGAAATGTGTAAGTGGCACGGGAGCCTCCACACTTAGCCCTGTCTGGCAGGCGTGAGGGCTGGTGCCAGCTTTGGCCGAGGGGCTGGGGCTCCTCCGGGCTGTCCCAGGTCCCAGGAGCACCAGCTCCAGACAACGCCTCCACCTGCTCCCAGCACAAAGCCAGCCACACTGGCATTAAATAATGAGGTGTCTTTCTTTTTTATCTTGCCCTTTTATTTATTTATTTTTCGGCTCCAAGTGTCGGAACTTGGTAATGGAGGGTTATTAATGAAAAATATACGTTTGGGGTCTATTTGTTTAGATTCTGCAGTGACTTGATGGCAATTTTAGCCCTGAATTATGTATGGCTCTGTTTTGCCTAGGCAAGCTGATACAAACAACAAATATAGTTAGAAAAAGATATATCAGTAAATAAACTGAAAGGTTGTAAAATATGAATGTTTATCATCCAGACGGTGCCGCTTCTCTTCTTTTTTACATGAACTCTACTTGAGATGGTATTTAGGAGCTTGGGACTTCTTCTATTGCAGCAATCTCTGCAGCTTGTCACAAAAACAAATGACACCAGAGGGAACCTTGTCTTACACTGTATTCTTTTGCATGAACCTCCGTCTTCTTAAGGTGCTCATAATTTAAATTTATGTCTTGATTTATTGGAAGATAAGATTCCACCCTTCTCCCCTCACAGAGCCGTGCTCCTTTTCGCCCCGGCTCCTTGCCTTTCCCAGGGCGCTCTCACCCAGCCCAGGAGGGCAGGGAGGGCGGAGCAGCAGGGGCGGGGGATGGATCCCATTCCATCCCTCTGGAAGGGCCCGGGAGCTGCTCCGAGCCCCTTCCTGCGGCAAAGGAAAACACCTGCCACTGCTCCTGAGCCCCGGCAGCCCCGGGGTGGAAACGGGGCCTTTCCTGCACCTTCCACAGCATCAGGCTCCGAACCTGGGGGGAGCAAAGGGTAATCCCATTGTCTGATGGCATCAAGAGAAACTTTGCATACTCCATCCATAGAGATCAATTCTATTTTTTAAAATATCCTCCATTGCGAGCATCATGATAAATTAGCACTTGTTTTATTCTGGACTAAAGTCTCATCCCACAGGGATCTCCAAGAATTTCTGCTGCTAAAATATAGCATAGAGGAAATTATAATTTTAGCATCTCTCTGCAGCCTTAATTAAGACTGTTCTTCTGATATAAAGCTGTGGTGTCTAATTACCAGAAAGCTGTCAGAAAGTAACTTTCAAAAAACCTGTGTCAAAAAAGAGTTGGGAAGACTGGAAATACTTATTGAGTTACAATTTTATGGTGCTGGTGGATTTTTTTTTACATCTAACAGACAACATTACTACTAATTCCTGTCTCTCAGTATTCCACCTATGAGATAAATTCCAGTTCCAGCCCCTCTTCACCAAACAGTTCCTTTTTGTCCAGGTAACATTTGATAGGTTTTGCTTGAACAAACAGGGGAATGTTTCCTACCTTTTTTTATCTTGTACATTCACAAAGTACCTGAAGTTTTCGATTTCAGCCTATTCCACATCTCAAAGCCCATTTCTGGCACCAATGTGCATTTTCCCCTTCAAAAGCTGCAGAAACTCTGCAGTGCAAAACTCTCAGTTAACCTGCAGCAGATCAGGAATCCTCTCGGAGATTCATTCCTGGCTCCTGGGTTTTTCCTGGAAAAGGCTCATATTTAAACCAAAATCTGCTCTTTTGCTGGGCAAGAAGTGGGCAGAGGCTGTGCTGGCCCAGGTGTGCCTGGAAAGCCCGGGAAGCTCCGCCAGGAGTGGTGACCTGTCCTTAGCCCAGGGACCAGCACTGAGCCCAGGGCTCGGTTCATTCCCAGCTGAAAGTCCCTTTCCTGAGATCTGCATCAGGAAAAAGCCCTGGCAGAGGTAATGTGATGAATGCTGACAGGTACATTTGCTACAATTGATTAAACACTTTTGCCATCCTTAGGATTTTCTTTCCCCGCCTCGTGCCTTGCAGAGAGAGAGGTGTGAGTGACTTTGTCGCTGACATTAAACACTTGTATGTACTTGGAGCTGCAAAATGCTATCCCCAGAGTTTGTTTACTCGATCTGTATTTCCAATCAGTGCAGAAGGTTTACTAAAGCAGTTCATTACTGATTTATTTATGATGTATTTAGATAGCAAATATGGTTCTGTCAGCAGTTGCTGGCTAAACAGTGTTGACAGACATTAATAGCATATGGTATAGGAATGGAATTATGATCTTTAGGAGCCTTTGTGTCTCAACATACATTTACAGTTTGCATCTTTTCTTAGGTAGAGAGACAGAGAACTTCCAAACAAGAAAACACTGTTTCTTTTTCTTTTTGTAACCTTTGGGGTTTGCTGGTGGTGACATTAAAATCTTCTGTGCCTGTTTAGCTGTTCAATTTAATGGAAGACAAATTCTCCCAAAGGTTTAATTTATTCTCACAAACTGAAATCACTGCATTCTCACCATGGGAAATGGCCTTAATTTTCCCAGCCTTCAGTATACATCAAGCATATAATTCATTTCTCCCCCCTCAATACTTTGCTCATTAGAAAACAAAGTTTTTGATATTTAAATGTTACATGGTTTAAGTTGAGAAACAGATTTCAGCCCCGTAAAGTGCATTTGCAGACATGATTGCCTCCCTGACAGCAATGGGTTTATGCAGGGTGGAACAGAAAAACACTTGAATTTTTGACCTTTAATTGTCTGCTTCCTCCAACACCAGCATTTTACCAGTGTCAAGGAGAAAAGGCAAAAAATGAGGCTGCTCATAGAGGAAGGAAGAGAAGGCAGTGGTGAAAGCACCTTGGGGCAGTTGGTACTGGTGGAGGAGACTGAATTGTGTTGGGAAGAAGATGAATTTCATATGAGAAGTTGTCTCTCAGTCACATGAGGACAAACAAATTAGGAAATAATATGGGAAATCATCTTAACTTTTTTTTTTAGATTCATGATAACTGAGGAGGTGAAGTGGGAATTCACTGTTTCATTTCCACTTTGCCTTCCATAAAATGGAATTATTGCCTCAAAAAAATCTTTGCTGGAATTAATGGCTGGGCTCAATGTCCATGGATGTCTTTTCCAACCTGAACCTTTCTCTCATTCTGTGATCTGTAGGTGCCCATCAGACAAAAACAGCACTAGGAACGAGAGAGAGCCAAGAAAAATAAAACCTTGAGCCAATTCTTCCTCTCCCTCAATCCTTTTGTTTCAGAAGAGTTAAACCAGGAGGAAATTCAGCTTATTGTACATGGAAAAGTTAATATATCATTAGCAATTGAAAAATTATTAGAAATTAAACCCTTCAGAGTCAGGCTTCTCTCCTCAGTGCATGGAGACCCCAAGAGCTGGATGGAAAAAAGGTGCCCCTGATACTTTTGGCTGCTTTTCCTCCCAGTGAGTGTTTAAAGACTTGTTTGAAAGGGGCAGAGACTAAAACATGGTGAATTCTTAAATAATGGATTAAAAGCAGTTTCAGTTGTTCTGAAACCTCTTCCTTTAAACATATTTTTCTCTTTGTTTGTGCAACCCATTTCCAGTCGGTGTGAGGGAACTGATTGCACAGAAGGAGCTGTGAACTGGCAGTACAATGAAAATAAAATAAAATTCCAAATTCCCAAATTCAGATACAGACTGGTCAAGTTCCAGCTGTGCATTGGTGGGTAAGTGCAGCAATCAGCCCATGGAGAGAAGGAGAATTGGGAGTTGTTCAAGACAAACCTTGTGCAGGTGTTGGCTCAATCTGTGGCAGGCTTTGCCTTCATTTAAATTTTAGCAGAGATTGATAAACACATTAAAAATGCATTTTTTAAGGTGTTACTGCTGGTAGAAAGAGAAAGAAAACCAGGCAGAAAGGCTTTGAAAGGGAAGTATTGTTTGGATTTGAACCTAGTGGATAAACTGAAAGTGTTTAGACAGTCTGTAATGAAGTGTTGTTGGCCTCTGGTCTGTAATAAATGCTTCAATTTTATAGCTCCAAATCAACTTTACCCATAAAATCCTAAGGGACTTTCTCTACTTAGCAAATCAAGTGGGGCTCGGTGTCCACAGGCAGAGGATCCCTGTGTGTTGTCAAAAAGCTGTGCAGAGCTCCACTTCCCCAGCTCCCTCTGGCAGGAACAGCATCCATCGCTGTTCTGCTTCCACACTACCAGCACTCAGTACAAAACCTCTGCTGGAAAAGGTGCACGAGATCTTTCGTCGGGAATAATCAGATTCTTGGTAGCAAACGGATTTTCCTGGTTTGAATCCGAGCCTCAATAAAATGATTGGGTGGGTTTCTGCTCAGGAAGTCAGATTAGTGTGTGAGTCTTTTATTGTAAGACTGTGCACTTCCCACTCTGTTTCTTATTTCTGTCACTGCTCCAGGGGTCTGATCAGACTCTGCGTGCAGATCCTGTGCCACAATCCCACAGAACAAACACGGCTGGATCCTGGATGGAAAAGCAGTGTCCAGAACTCCTGTGGTGCTTCCTTGTCCCAGCCCCTCCCTGCCTGTCTCAAAAGGCAGGCTGGGCTTTCTCTCTAATTCTCTCCAAATGCCCTGACAACAATCCTGCTCTGCTCATCCTGCTGATTCCCAGGAGAGTTTTGAGGGAAAACCTTTCAGACTCCCGTGCTGCTGTAGAGGTTAAAGCCCTGCTCACGTTGAAGGGAACCCTCTCAGAGCGAGCTCTGCTCTGCTCTGCTTTGATTGATTTATTTCCCAGTGCTTGTACTTCCACTGATCACTTTCTTATTACTTTCCCACTTCCATCCATTTCGGTTTTTCCTCCTTTTCCAGCCATTCCTTACACCTCCCCTGCCACCTGCTCCCACCTGATGGATTGGCTGCTCAAAGTGTTGATCCTGACCTGGCAAGGGCCCTTCCCAGGAAATAAATGATGCCACACAGACATGAAGTGATGCCCTAATAAACACCCCGGGTGCATTTGCTCCTCTCCCAAGTGCAGAGCTCCGGGGATGGTGTCCCAGCTGAACGTTGATGCCTGGAGGCCGTGAAATGGAGGAGGGAGAATTAAAACCAAAATGGAGAATTTTGCTTTTTGTGTGGATTTAATTGCTTGAAAGTTCTGCACTTACCCTTGGGATTACTAGAACGATATTAAATGCATTTTAATTCTGTAAACATTTTTAAATAGCCCTTTTTTAATGGCTTTTTTTTTTTTTTTTTAATAATATTTGGACTTGCCTGCAGCAGCAATTCATCTTTTAAAGTCATTATTCTGAGTAATTTGGTAGAGGTCAGATGCCCTCTGTTGCTTTTCCTTCCAAGTCTGAGTGAAGCCCCAGAAAAAAAAAATGTGGGGAAGTTCACAAAGTTTTGTATAAAGTTTTATATTTTGTTATAGAGTTGGGTAGTAGAGAGTTGGGTCGTAGTTAATCCATCCTTTCAGCTCTTTCAGGACTTCAGAGCCTGGATTTTTGATCCCTGGAGTGTTCTGTGAACTCCTGCAGGTCTCACATCCAGTTCTGCTGGATATAATAAATGGCTTTTCTGTACCACTGAGGTCCCTCACTTCAGCAGAGGTGACATCATGGTACCTGTGCTGGAGAAGTTGTTTCTGTCAGTAACGACCTCTCTGATTATTGGAGTTTTTGCCCATAACTCAGAGTTGTTATTTCTTGCTGAGATTCAGGAAAAGCTGAGCCCGTGCAGCTGCAGCCTCCTGTTGTTGCTGCCTCTGTTTTCATGCTCTGTCCCGTGTGATAAATGTCAGATATCGCTTAGGACAGGGCAGGAATGCAGACTGAGACTGGGGTGATTATGATCTGTAAATGATCTGTGCACTGGCCCTGGCTCTCAACCCTTCCTTGGATCATTTGAGACCCAATTTAAAAGAACACAGCTTAATATTTGGGTTTCAATCATTTTTCTTTTTTTTTCCCTTGAAATTTCCGTTATTTTATGAATCTTGATAGATACTTGGACACTGTATTTATTTTCCATATCAGTTGGAAGTTTTTTCTTTTGACATGGATTGATTTGTTTTGCACAAGTTTCTTTGTGGAATGGAGCCAACAGTATTAATTTTACTGCTGATAATTATTAGAATTCTTACCATTAAAAGGTCTTTATATCTGCAAGGAAACTGTGGGGCAGCATCCCATGGAAAGAAAGAGGAAAGTGCTGGAGTGTTTCAAAAGAGGAGGGAAAGAAGAATTTTATTCCATGTTGGTAAACGATTTTGGCAGGGCAGTGCTGGTGTTGGAGGCAGTAAATAACCAAAGAGAAAGTAAATCAATCAATAAATAATGAAATAACAGAGGTAATAATAAACATGCAGTGTATTTCCATTGTTAATTAAGAGAGTTATAGATGATTCCCCCAAACTTCAGGCAAAACTGGTTGCAGGTTCGTGCTCCCGGAGCCACCTGAGATCTTCCTTCTCAGAGAGAAAATTTCAGGCAGGACCTTTGAAGTTTTTCCATTTTGAAAGGGGTTTCAGAGGATCACAGGCTGATTCTTCCCACAGTTGCTGCCGCCTTGGCACTGTTGGCTGCAAGGAGTCAGGAAAAGCAGGGTCAGACCCTCTGTGCGCCCCTCTCCCGGCAGAGAAATATCCAAATATCGTGGAGGCGAATGGAGATTGTACATATTTTGTGTTAAACGCTCTTTTGGACGGCTTGTTTAGGTAGCTCTCCTTCTGCAAAGGGAGACAGAATCGGTGCTGATCCCCTCTGGCCCTGGAAAAGCTCTGCTCCGGTGAAATCTGCTTGTTACCTGTGGCTCTTCTCTCCCCCAGCACGGGCTGGATTCCGGCTCTTGGGTGTTGTGGCTGCACGTCTGAAGGAGATGTTTTGACCTTTCTCATCTCTGACTGGTGTTGCAAAGATGGAGTGATGTAGAACAGAGATTTTGTGACAGAGTAATAATAAGAAAGAATCTGACTGCCAGTTGCTCATTACTGGATCTCTTTAAATGCCAGAACCTTCTATGTTTGCCTTCAAACAACACTGAGCACCTAAATCACCATAGTAAACAGATATAGAAAGAGACAGAAAGGTTAAAAGTGTACTCATAATCTCTTGCTTTTCCTCCTAAACATGTTTGATAGCAATATTGTTTCTTAAAAACAATATGACCTCATTTGTAAAGCAATATTCATGCTAAACTAGTCAGCTGTTAAATATACCCAGCGCTGTGCATTATGATGAAGCTAAACCAGAATTTCAATTATTTTCTGGACACATTTAAAATTATAATACTTTACTGGGTTAGTGTTATAGTTCATCCAAATTACTCACAAAGTATCATATCAATCTCTTGCAAGTGCTTATTGCTTACATCTCTGGGAAGTTGGTGGAAGGAAGAGGCTGTCGGGGGTAATGACCTTCATGCTGCCTTAGTGCTCGGATGGTGATGTGGCTATCAGTGCAGGCAAGCCTAATGGTCAAAAGTCAATGTTTGCTGGCCATAATATTTGTCACCAAAGAAACAGAGTATTCATTTTGACCACCATGGGCAGCAGGATGTTCCTGAAAGGAAAATAAAGAGGGAAATCAGCCACTTGATGACCTGTGTATTCTTCCTTTTACGCTGCGATCCCAGCAAGGGAAAATTCACATTGCAAAATTATTTGCAGTTTTTTATTGCCTGGAATGCAAGATCAAAACAAAGCAAGAAGATGAGGAAGATGGATTTCATTATACTCCCACTTTCTACTTATGTACCTCATCTAAAGAGATGTTGAGAGAGAAATGATGCTGCAGCGTTTAACCAGCTCTGAGTAACCAGCACGGATTTATGAGTATTGCTGGCAAATCTGGCTTAAAGCAGATCTGACTGGAGCTGCACTGGGACTGTGCATCCAAAAGGAAACTCCAAAGGGCCACTGCTCTTTAGACAAATATCACAGTAGTGCACTCTTAAAGCCATATTCATATTTTCTAAAATCGGCTCCTATAGAAGGTGCTGGGCTACGCTTTATTGCCAGGAACTTGTCTTTTATGCAGCATCTTTAGCTGGACAGGAACTCTGAGCTTGAGTAAAACATGGGGGAAGTGCTGCTGGCTTCCTCTCTCACCATCACTGGATCACCAGCTGAGTCCTCAGGAAGCTCTGGGTTTTCTGTTACACTCCTGCTCTTACCCAAAAAGGGACGAATGTTTAGGAGCTTTCTTGAATTGGGTCTCGACTTCTTCTCTGTGGGACTGGGTACTCTGCTGGATTTAGCCAAGCTGGTCTGTTCTGAGTTGGAGTGGCCAAGAAACGAGCAGCCTTTTAGAAAAGGTAATCAAACCATTTGTCTCTCCCATTGTCCTGTGCATCAGTTATTAACAGAAACAGCAATTTCCCAACCTAAACACCCAAACCCAACTGAGTGAAGGGCTGGTTCTGCAAGGTCTTTGCAGGTGAACGTAGCAACGAAAAGGAACACAATTCTGTGGATCTGTTTTTAGAACAAACATTGAGATTTGTCAGGCTGAGTTCTCCTCTCTGCCCAAGAGCCTCTCCAGGGAAGGTGTTGGTGGTCGATCTCTCAGGGTTTATTGCATGTCCTGAGTCCTGTTCCATGTGCACCCTCATGATCCAAGCCAGACCCAACTCTTTGCAAGGAGAACATGCTGTCCATGAGATAAGCCATGGATTCAAAAGAAACAAGCCAAAGATTTATTTTTTTTAGGATAACAAGCAAGTGTCCATAAACATAATCCTCATCTTCTTTCTGTTTATAATTGTAGTTAATATAAATGTACTTCATTACTGGAGAGCAGTCTTCATGGCCATACAATAGCAAACAAATTCTTCAGAAGCGTCTTTAATTATTCATTTGGCTGCACTATATTTTATGCTACTTTTCATAAATGTTAATCTTTATTATTGCTCTACCAGGAAAAAAAAGAAAGGAGGAAAGAAATACCTGTTATTAAATGACCTATCAGGCTGACATGGATAAATGTTGGTAGCTATTTAATTGTTTCCCATCTGCAGTTTTATACAGTTTCTATCAAACTGAAGGGTAATTTTTTTAGTAGCTGCTTATTTTAAATGTACAAAACCCTTGTGTGTAATTCCATTAGCTGCCCTACAGCATTGCAATCTACAGTTTCCCTGAGGCTGTTGTGAAATATTGATGAAATCCTTGCTTTTGTGGCTTCCTCTGATACACTAAACATTTGTCTGATGTTAGTTGAACTTGAATGGATCTGTTCAGAGTTATATCAGTAGTGACTTCAAAGGCTGTAAGGCTGTTACAGTTTTTTTTTACAAACTGAAGTTTCAAAGCCTTACCATGTGGTACTTTAAAAAAACAAAGTTCATATCAAATGAACCAAAGTGTTAGCAATACACTGGTAAGACTCATTACAATTTCAATTTCTATAGATATATATTTTTTTGTGATTCTGATTGGTAGCTCATGCCATTGAAAGAAATTTATATTGTTACTTAGGGCAACCTAGGATAATGAAAGAGGGAAAACATAATTTGAAACTTGGATTTTAAATGAAGTAATCTCTAAATTTACAAAGCCACTGTGCTGTTTTCCACAACAATAAATAGGACAAGAGAAAACAGAAGAAAAGCAAAGGAAGACAAAAGTTTCAGACTTCTGTTTTCATCAGCAAAGTGATTTACACTGGTGCAATTAAAATGACTAATGAGGAAAACCCGTATTTGCTGCTACGGTATCCCTTGAATTGTTCAGGCCGTGCTGCACACTGGGGAGCAGCCCTAGAGCCTGCACCAGGAGCTGAGCGGGGTCAGTGGCGGGCAGGGAGTGTGGCAGTGTGGCAGTGTGACAGTGTGGCACTGTGGCAGTGTGGCAGTGTGGCAGCGTGGTGTGTGGCAGTGTGGTGTGTGGAGTGTGACACCTGCACCAGGAGCTGAGTGGGGTCAGTGGTGGGCAGGGAGTGTGGCAGTGTGGCAGTGTGGTGTGTGGTGTGTGGCAGTGTGGCAGTGTGGCAGTGTGGCACTGTGGCACTGTGGCAGTGTGGTGTGTGGTGTGTGACACCTGCACCAGGAGCTGAGTGGGGTCAGTGACAGGCAGGGAGTGTGTCAGTGTGGCAGTGTGACAGTGTGGTGTGTGACACCTGCCCAGAGGTGACACCTGCCCGGAGGTGACAAAAAAAAAAAAGGCACACCTGCCCCTGCCGAGGCCGGACAGCCGCGTGAGGAGAGGGAGGGCGGCCGTGCTGGGGCCAGGGGCAGGGTGAGCTCTGGGCAGTCACGACATTTTAGCTGGAAATAGGATCTGGAGATCACCGAACAAACCCCGGTGCTGGTTGTAACAATGACGCTGTCAGCTCCAGGAGTCTGTAGAAAATAACCAATGTTTCTAACGAGAGGCAAATTCTTCACTGACGCTCAGAGCCCTGGTGTGAGGGACTGGAACTCCTGGCTCCAAACACGGCGGGATCTGAACTGACTGGATCCAGAGCATGGCAAGGATGGCTGGAACTGCCTTTTATTCAGTAACTGCCTATGCAAACAATGCTATCCTTAAGGAAAATTATTCAAGAAAAAACCCCACAGTAATTCCATCCCTCCTCTGCACTCTCAGCGCAGCAGCTCCCATCAGCTCACCTCTCTTTTTGCCTGTGTTGGTTTTTTTGCTGTTTTATTACCGGGTTTGGATTTATGGGTCACTCACAAGCAGTCCCTGCACGTGTGCTCCAGCCGCTGATCACGGGGCTCATAACCGTGCAGGATGAAGTGCAAAGGACATCATCTGTTCTCGCCGTGCTGCTAAGGGCCCCGCTGAAACTCGGGGCTATTTTGCCTTCTTAACCAGGAGGAAATTGGATATTTAATAGAAAACTTTATAATACAACTCTAATTAAAGTACAACAAAATGAAAGCCCCAAATTGCTTCATTTCAGCATCGTATATAAATAATAGTTATGGCTTCGTGGAATTGCCTTTGTGTGGTAGAATTCAGTCAGGGTGGAAGCCACTCTTTTCCTTGCTCCTGCAGAAGCTGCTCCTGTCCTCCTGCAGTGGATGGTGGTGGGTGTTCCCTCTCCTACTCTGCAAGAGGCAGGAATTCATGCCTTGGCATCAGCTGCTGTAGCTACTTGAAAAATAAATTTCTAGGGAAAAAAAAAAAGGCTAAGGAATATTAGGAAAAATCCCTCCTTTGAGGTGCCAGGTTGTTTTGGACACAAAATTCATCAGCATGGTGGTGATCCACACTGAGCCACTGCAAAGTGAGTGTGGGTGTGACGGTAAAGAGTAACAGCAGCAAAAGCTGCAGAAAATACCCCATTATCCAAAATAATGCACTGGCCTCCCAGCAAAGGGGCAGCTGAGCATCTCCAGCCTTTCCTGGGGACATCCAGAACCTCCCTCAGGCTGCACCTTTGGAGCTAAAACCAATACCAGGACTTTCAGGCCAGGTGACATAGATGTCCCTTTGTCCCTTCCATCCATCATTCAGGGCCCGGTGCTCTCTGTGCCAGATTCAGGAACATTTCCTTGTGTTTTCTTTCCAACTTAACAGGAAGTTGTTTCTGTGGTACAGAAATCTTGAACATGGCCTTAAAAACTCTGAAATTCGACAATTTGCTCCTGTATGACAAATTTTGTGTTTTGAGAGTTCTTTCCGTGGAACTCCATTGCTTTTCCAGAATGTTCCTTTGGTTTTAATCCTCTTAAATTCCAAAATGACTTTAATAAAGAGTTATGCAATGGAGTAGGGAACTATTTTTCCCCCATCTGCCAATTTCTCTCTTCAGCTGATTTTCAGACTGGGATGAAACTGTAGCTCTGAACTCCTACCAAGAGCCAGGTTAAGATTTGTCTGTGGGTGCCTAATGCAGTTCGACATCTCGGAGAAGGAGGAATGAGAAGTGGTCATTATCCATTATCTGCTCGGAGTCTTTCAGAGAAAGAAACAGCTTCTGCCAAACACAAAAAGATGTTTGAGCTGAAGCCAGACAAGGAGGAAACAAGATCACCTTCTAGCACTGTGAGATTGCTTTTCTGATGATGTTGTTTCAAGGAAAAGTGGAATACGTATGGCTGAAGAAGTGCAGGTGGTGCCATGGGTTTTACATGGATTAGCAGAGTTGTTCTGGACAATGACTCACTGTCCCTTCTCTTGGCAAAAAATAAATTTTCCAGTCTTGGAAAGAAATGTATATATATATAGATATACATACATATAAATGTTTTTCTACATGGAAAAAGAGCAAATTTGAGTGAAAATCGTATCTGCTGGTGGAAAAGCTAGCAGTCAGAATGAACACTTTGCAAAGCAGCTGTAGTGCCACTCCACAGCTCCAGGCCAGGGCGATGGACGGGGTGGTGCCAGTCCCCAGTTTGTCGGGGTGAGGTCGGGTGTCAGTGCTGGCTCACCCCACTGGAGCCTGCTCGGTGCTCTCTGCAGGGAAAGCTCAGCTCCAGCCTGCACGGGGTGGGTTTAGACCCACTTTTTGCAGGTGTATTAACTGGACCTGGTTTATTTTAGCTCCTCTGTGGAAATATTCCAGAAACAGCCAAGAAAATGTCCTCTCTGAAGAATAAAGAACCAGCTGTTTACTGCAGCCCTCATCCCAGAGAAGCAGGTTTCTGAGGCTACCATGAATCCGATCACAGACACAGAGGGAAATAAGGAAAGCAAATAATTTGGAATTGTATTTGTGATTATTATCCATATAATAATATTATCCTTACTGATGTCCTGATTTTGACATACCCTGTCTTGAGATCAATCAGCACTAAACCAGTATTTCCATTTAGGAAGCCAAAAATTGCTTCAATTCAATGCTTTGAAGCTTCTGAGTTTTGTCAATTCTTAATGATAGTGGAATTTCAGTCTCCCACTTCCTCAGGACTGCACTTTTCCCATCTTACGTCTGCCTGGGCCTGTTTAATTTTGGTGGGAAAATTTCTCATCTAGGAAAGGGAGGAAGCATTCATCCAGTTACTGAGTTTGGATTTCTTTCATATTAGCTTTTTCCCTGTAACACAGTAACAGATGAGGATCTCAGAGGTTTGGAATGTCAGAATAAGCCTGGGGGAGAACTGGTGGGAAGAGGACAGGTCACTCAACAATTTATTACATGGACATCAGTGTGATGTGCAAAATTTATGCTACTTATTACAGACTCTGCATTTAAAGCATGTGGGTGCACAGATATAAGACACTCTTTACTTCTAAAATAAATAATGCAAAGTCCACTTAAATTACTGTTATTTCTGTTAACCAGCTACATCCCTTCATGTCCAATGAAATCTTACTAAAAAGCCCTGTTGGAAGAACACGAGCATCTCTTGTAGCCGTGGTTATCTTGTAGAACTGGTCTCCACTGTCCTTAAAATGCCCACAGCAATTTAAATCATTTACATAAACAGAAATGCTTTAACAAGGAGGATACTGAAATGTGTTTTTAAAGCTGCCCAAACCCCTAAACCATTAAAACAGATGTGAGTGATGGTTTTGTGAAATTTCGATGGTGCCTTCTGGCAAGTTAGGATCACAGAATCACAGAATCCAGTGCCAGCCCTGCCATGGCAGGGACTCTCCCACTGTCCCAGGCTGCTCCAGCCCCAGTGTCCAGCCTGGCCTTGGGCACTGCCAGGGATCCAGGGGCAGCCACAGCTGCTCTGGGCACCCTGTGCCAGGGCCTGCCCACCCTCACAGGGAACAATTCCTGCCCAAAATCCCATCCAACCCTCCTCTCTGGCAGTTTGAAGCCGTTCCCCCTTGTCTGTCACTGCAGTTCCTGATGAAGAATCCCTCTCTGGCTTCCCTGTAGACCCCCTGGAGATACTGGAACTGGTTCCTTCTACCCCTTACATGAGATTGTGGCAGTTTCTTACACAGACACCAAAAAAAAAAAAAAAAGAGGATTCCTCAGCACAAGTTACTCTTCTGTAAAGGTTATAGTAAACATGTCAATGCCTAATTAAGCAGCAAATTTTATCCATATTGTGGGGGATGTGCAGCTGTCTGGTACTTCTGCTTTTCCTAGAGAAGGACAGAGGATATCGTGAGGAATAAGCTACCGTATGTACCTTCCAAAGGAAAACTTAACTCCTGGTGAAAAACAGGTTAATAACATTCAAAGAATTGGTGCTGGAATGGAGAATCCAATTTGCAGCAACCCAAAGCTGTGGGAATGCTCTTTGTTTTGTGTTTTGTCTGATTCCTTCGTGGCATCCCTTCCTTGTTCCTGTTGTGCTGAGTGTGGTGTGCCTGGCTCTGGGACACAGCCTGGAGAGGGGCCGTGTGTCACAGGGTCTCTGCTCCTCACCTGGGGACCTTCTGCCACCTCCGTGTCCCTCACCTCTCCTTGGTCCCCTGAAAATCACACAGCAAAGGGAAAGAGGTATCTGGTTATTGGGGAAAGGTTTAAGGAGGAGAAATAATTATTGAGGTCTAAGCGCTGTCTTTGCTGCTGCTCCAGTCTGGTCACCTGCCAATGTTTGCTGGGACCCTGCACACTGCTGAAGGGATTCGTTTTTGGTATTTAGCCCTGAACATTTAATATTTAACTTCGTGGCTGAAAGCATTGCTGAAGAGCACAGTGTTCCTCCTCCTGTGTGATTATTATTTCATCAGGCTAAAGTGATGAGCAGGTCACTTGCTCAGAGCCACTGCTGTGCCTTTGCCTCTGGCTGTGACCCTGTCTGGTCCCACCCTGGAGCAAGCCAAGCCCAGCTCAAGCCAAGCCCAGCTCTAAGCCTGGGTGACCTGTGCAGGTCCTAAACCCACGGAAGGGTGTGGGAAAGATGACCCGTGGATTTCTCAGCTGCCATCACACAGAGAGCCATCGTTTCCCTTTTCCTGTGCTGCAGCTTCATCCAGGGAAGGGTTGCTCTAGTTCTGGTTCGTCTCTTTGGCCTGATGGCAAATGTGTGTGGGAGGGGGTGAGATCATGCAAATAGATTGGAAAACTGAAGGCTTTGTCCAGATGGTCATTAGAAAGGTGGAACACTTTCCTTTGGATTTGTCAGAAGGATATCATGGGGTCAGGAATACCAAATTCAAAGGAGCAAAATAAGCCAGGTTTTTGAAGAGCCATAAAATGACTTTATGATAATGGGAAGGAATTGGATTTTACATACATATACTCTTCCAATATCAAGTTCATCTTTGTAATTAAATAGTTAATTTGCCAAAGAAAATACTTCTGGATTTGTTCTACTTTTCCAGTTTTACAATTAACTTTGGTTTACCTCTGTCAAATCTTCTGTAACTTCCAAGGGTTCTTGCCTTGAAATTTATGGGTTTGTTTTTACTGAAACACAATTTGCTTTTATGGTACACAGTACATTACTTTTATAAACAAAAGAGTTTCACTTATGCCTATTAAAGCTTTCAGATGTTGTATTTTGACATATAAATTATTTGTGTACATCCTAAAGTGCATTTTTAGGTGAGCAAGTGGCAAAAGGTTACTGTACCTAGATGATGCTCTGAACCAGGAAGATTATGGCACTTACTTTTCTTCTCTTCCTTGCAAATTCCACCCTTTTTCTCACTGAGGCTAAAAACAATTTCATAGAATTGAAGCTTTTAGTATAAACTTTAAATTCCTACATATGAATTTTCCAACTGTCCCATTACAGGACAGTTAGAATTATACTCCCATGACAGGAAAATTATTAACTCGAGATCTCTGGCAGTTATAAAGAATTATGATCATCTGCCAACAAAATGCAGCAACCTTCACAAAAAAAGAGACATCATTTGGCTTTTTTTCACTTCCAGAACTAACAGGGAATATAGTTATAGATTAAAGCAAAATCTAGTAAAGAAAATACATAGTGAAACTAGAAAACTGGAACTGTAGCATTCTCTTTTAACGTGTTATTTCATATATTGACATTACATTTCAGGTTATGTCCAAGAGGAAGATTTGAAGGAAGAGGAAGATATAAAGGAGGAGGAAGAAGATGACGATGACAACAACTCAACTGCTCAGCTGCAGGGCAGCAATGACACTGGCACGGATGAGGAACACGAAGTGGGTCCTGAGCAGAAAGGGAACTTCAGTTTCCAGAATTCCCCTGTCAGTCACGTATCCAACCAGGATGCGGAGAACGAATCACTGCTGAGTGACGGCAGTGACCATGTGGCAGATCTCAAAAACATCTGCTCCAGGGAGCCCCAGGACCCCAAAAGCAGCGCCCACCCCAAAGCCCAGAGCGAAGCCCACGATTGCATGGATAAAATGACAGCAGTCTATGCCAACATCCTGTCGGACTCTTACTGGACAGGCTTGGGGCTGGGTTTCAAGTTGTCCAACTCCGAAAAGAGGAGTTGCGACAACAGGAACGGAGGGAACAAAGCTGATTTCGATTGGCACCAGGACGCGCTGTCCAAAAGCTTGCAGCAGAATTTACCTTCCAGGCCCGTCTCCAAGCCCAACCTGTTCAGCTCGGTGCAGCTCTACAGGCAGAGCAGCAAAATGTGCGGGACTGTGTTCACGGGCGCCAGCCGGTTCCGCTGCCGGCAGTGCAGCGCTGCCTATGACACCTTGGTAGAACTCACGGTCCACATGAACGAGACAGGGCACTACCAGGATGACAACCACAAAAAGGACAAGCACAGACCTACCAGCTACTCCAAGCCCCGGAAAAGGGCGTTCCAGGACATGGACAAGGAAGATGCACAAAAAGTTCTGAAGTGTATGTTCTGTGGTGACTCTTTTGATTCCCTTCAAGATCTGAGTGTTCATATGATAAAAACAAAACATTACCAAAAAGTGCCTTTGAAAGAGCCGGTACCAACCATTTCTTCAAAAATGGTCACTCCAGCCAAGAAACGTGTGTTCGATGTGAACAGGCCTTGCTCCCCCGACTCCACGACGGGGTCTTTCTCCGACACCTTCTCTCCTCAGAAGAACGCGAACCTGCAGCTCTCCTCCAACAACCGCTACGGGTACCAGAATGGGGCCAGCTACACCTGGCAGTTCGAGGCCTGCAAATCCCAGATTTTGAAGTGCATGGAATGTGGAAGTTCCCATGATACCTTGCAGCAGCTCACAACCCACATGATGGTCACTGGCCATTTCTTGAAAGTCACGAGTTCAGCTTCAAAGAAAGGAAAGCAACTTGTTCTGGATCCTCTAGCTGTGGAAAAAATGCAGTCGCTGTCTGAAGCACCAGCCAATGACAGCCCCGTTTCAAAATCAACCAGTAAATCATCTGCAGAATGCATAGGTCCTGCCTCTGAACTTAAAAAAGAAAGCAAAAAAGATAAAGCTGATGATGCAAACAAAGATGAGAAAGCAGTGAAAACTGAGGAGTACGAAGACACTCTTCAGAAACCCCTGGATCCCACAATGAAATACCAGTACCTCCGAGAAGAAGATTTAGAAGATGGTTCAAAGGGTGGCGGGGACATTTTAAAGTCCTTGGAGAACACTGTCACAACAGCCATCAATAAAGCCCAGAACGGGGCTCCCAGCTGGAGTGCGTATCCCAGCATCCACGCAGCGTACCAGCTCTCCGAGGGAGCCAAGCCGTCCTTGCCCGTGGGATCCCAGGTGCTCCAAATCAGGCCAACCATGACCAATAAATTGAGGCCCATAGCGCCCAAGTGGAAGGTGATGCCCCTGGTCCCCATCTCAGCGAATGTGAGCCAGTGCCCTCAAGTGAAGAAGGAGGCTGAGGACAAGGAGGAGGTACAAAAGGACTATGCTAAGGAGGGCGTCCAGGCTGAGCCGGCCTCGCTCAGCCAGAGCGAGAGGGAACCTCTCCTCAAAGCTGAAGCCTCTGTGGAGCCAAAAAAGACAGAACCGTGTCCCTTGAAAGAAGAAGACAAAATTAAAGAGGACAGTGGAAAAGAAAAACCAGTCCTCAAGGAGCCAGCAGCAGCTTCTCTCAGCAATGGTTGTGCTGCTGCCAACCATTCCTCGGAGCTGCCCTGTGTGAACCCCCTGAGCGCGCTGCAGTCGGTCCTGAACAATCACCTGGGCAAAGCCACTGAGCCCTTACAGCCTCAGTCCAACTGCAGCCCCAGCTCCAGCACAATTTCCATGTTCCACAAACCCAATCTAAATATGATGGAGAAGCCAGTTTTATCTCCTGCTCCAACCCCACCAAAGCCTGCAAGTGTATCCAGGCACTATTTGTTTGAAAACAATGATCAGCCTATTGACCTGACCAAATCCAAAGGCAAGAAAGCTGAGTCAGCTCAAGCACAATCTTGTACTTCTCCACCCCAAAAGCACGCTCTGTCTGACATCGCCGACATGGTCAAAGTTCTTCCCAAAGCTACCACACCAAAACCTGCTGCATCCTCAAGGATCCCGTCCATGAAGTTGGAAATAGATGTCCGGCGCTTCGAGGACGTCTCCACGGAAGTCTCCACTCTGCATAAAAGGAAGGGCAGACAGTCAAACTGGAACCCTCAGCATCTGCTCATTTTGCAAGCTCAGTTTGCTTCCAGCCTCTTCCAGACGTCTGAAGGTAAATATTTATTATCAGATCTAGGCCCACAAGAGCGCATGCAGATTTCCAAATTCACTGGACTGTCGATGACCACCATCAGCCACTGGTTGGCAAATGTCAAGTATCAACTTAGGAAAACCGGAGGAACAAAGTTTTTGAAAAACATGGACAAAGGACATCCAGTCTTTTATTGCAGCGACTGTGCATCTCAGTTCCGAACCCCCTCTACTTACATTAGCCACTTAGAATCCCACCTAGGTTTCCAAATGAAAGACATGAACAGGCTGGCTGTGGAGCAGCAAACCAAGGTAGAGCAAGAAATCTCCAGAGTTTCAGTTCAAAGATCTCCTGAAACAATAGCTGGAGAAGAGGACACAGACTCTAAGTTCAAATGTAAGTTGTGCTGTCGGACATTTGCGAGCAAACATGCAGTAAAACTTCATCTAAGCAAAACACACAGCAAGTCACCAGAACACCATTCACAATTTGTAGCAGAAGTGGATGAAGAATAACTCTTAAGGTATGCATGCTCTATAGTGAGTTTTCATTTCAGCATTTCCAGGAGGCTCCGTCAGGCTCCGTGCTTTGGTAAAAGTAGGAAAACAGTATAAAATGCATCGTGTATGCTGCGCCGCTCCTCCCTCGCATGTACACATCCATTTTATAACGTTTTCAGAAGAGAGCTTGGTCAATGCAAACCACACTGCCCTAGAGAGAAATGTTGCTGCTTATTATTTGCAAAATAGCTGTTTGCCCATTTCTCTTTTGTTCCTAAGAATAAATCATTTCACATCCACTGCACTTCCATGTGGAATGCAAGAACTAAGTGCTACTCTTTGCAGTGAGAATGGAAAAAGCAGATAAAGAGCACTGAAACCCAAAAGGTTATTAACTCTTTCAGTGCTAGCACACCAATAGATCTGATTTGGATGGGGAAAAGAAGACAATTCAAAAGTCAAATTAGTAAAATCTCAGTTATTCCAAGTTTCTCATTATCTCAAACACAGCCTCCAGAATCTACAAATAACTCTGCAAAGTTCCTATCTAGAAGTTCAGTTATTCTTCTGTTGATATTTGGATGTTCAGTTTTGTAAAATATTTTAATATTTTACACTTACTTAAACACTTGCTACTGTGAGTGGCCTTTTTTGTCACATCATTTTAACCTCTCTCTCCATCATTTCTTTTTTAATCTTTAAGATGTTTGATTATATTTTCTTCGTGTTGGTGAAAGTCAATCCATAAACATCACTGACTTCAGTGCAAGTTCTCGTATAACCTGGGGGAGTTAATGCTTAATTGAGATTTTTTACAAGCTTAATATTTCCAAGACCTGTTAGTAGGATACTGCTGCGTTACTGTTGCTATTTTTTTGCTGCAAGATACACCAGTTGCCACAACCAATGTTTATAACATGTAATGTAATATTCAGATGCCACACCATTTTTGCATTTTTAATTTTACTTGATTCACAAACTTGAATATTCTTGATTTAAATAAATATGCAGAACATCAACTAAAAGTCCAAATAGAAGTTTTTTGTTCTAACCAGTTTTTTTCCAGGAAGGCTCTGTTTAGTTGTTCCATTGATTCCTCCAGCAGACTCAGGCTCTGCTTGTGTTCACAGAACAATCGTGTGCAGATCCAGGTTTTCTCCAGCCTGTTAATTACTTGAATAACATTCAGAAAATGAATTTGTCACATGGCGAAAATCAAAGATGTGCTGTGAGTTGTCACTGATGCCACCTGGCTTTGTGGCCATCCTCTGGCTGACTGAGGGGACAGGGGCTCCATCCCCGTTTGGGGGAGGATTTCCCATTTGTTTGCTGCAAATATTCATGAAGCTTTAGGAAACGCTTTCTGTGGCCAGAGCTGGCACGAGGGCTCTGCGTCACTTAAGTTCCATTAAAAAGGCTACTTTTGAATAATTTAAACCACCAATCAGGGGGTTACTTTGGGCTGGGTAATGTAAGCTATTGCCATGGAGTATAACGTCAGCGTTCAAGTGCAGTAAGATTTAAGTTTTGCACACATCTTGTACGTGCTGTCTGCACTGGAGGAGATTTATGCTTCCTGCATATTTTAGCCGGCAAAATTCCATCTCACTCCGAAGGAGTTTGTTTTCTAAATAGGGCTAATACCCTAAAGTATCTATTTGGGTATTTTAATCCAACATTAGAATGTTGTTTGTTTACCTGGCCAGTCCAAATCAGCACCCCTGAGAGACTGGGAAGGAATAAACATCCCATACTTTGTTTCCTTCCCCACCAGTTGATGATTATTAAGACTCTGCCATTCATAGTTTTCACACAAGAGATATCAGAGCAAACCAATAATTTGGGGACTATCAAACAAAAGCTATCTGCCAGATATATTAATACAACAGTTATTTTGGCACATTCATGGCTTAATGTGTGACAAATGTTTCAGATTTGGTCTTAAAAGCACCGTGTTATTACTCAGAGGCAAACCAAACACCCACCTTTGTAAACACGTTACTGTTGCTGAGGACTGGAGGAACAAATACAAAGGGGGAGGAAAAAAATCTCCAAGGAAAAAAAAAAAGTGGTTTCTGCATTGTAATAACCTGCACGGAGACATATTATTCAGGTGATGTGTAACTACATAAATAAGGGACTGTCCTTCCTGCCTCTGGATCCCGAGAAATTGCCGTCCTCGTAATACTCATCCATTTCTAATTTATATCAAGATGCAGGTTGTATCTTACCTTTGAAAAAATATATTTAAATTGCAATGACAGAGTGATAGCACTGTTATCTGGAGCTATAATTTCAGTTGGTATGCATGATAGCACAAATTGTCTGAAATGATGGGGTATTTGGGATGGCATTGTAAAGATTTTATTACAGTTTCGGAGGCAAAAGCCTCCCGAAGTTCTGACGAGGTTGGGAGTGGGGAGGCCAGAGTTTATTCATATGGATTCTTCAGAAATCTGCAAGGAGACTAAATCAAATAACAGGGATTTTCAGAGTTTACTTTCTCTTACCATGTTATTTTTAAGATCCAGTATACATTTGAATAATAACAGAGGGAAGCAGAGTATTTAGAAATGAGAAATATAAAGCTGAAATCCTTAAAACACACACATGCATTTGTGTTTCCTTCTTGCAGGCAATATTGTAATGAAATAGGCATAAAAATAGAGAATATAGATTGAAATAAATGGAAATAAAACAGTGGAAAGAGTACTTGAAGTATAGAAATACATAAAGTACTTTATATTTCAATGGCATTTACTAGTAGAGGTTATATTGTCAAATGTTAGCTATCATTAAAAATATAAATTAATAATCTGGGTTAGTACTGTAGAAAAATGTGTTATGGGTATGGATTTATTTTTAAGACCTCTGTGAGGCTGTTTATAAGAAATTTGCTATAAATTCTTCTTAAATGTAAAGATATATATCTATCTTTTATATTCATCTTCGGTGTTTTCCTGAATTCTTCTAAGTGATATGGGTTTAGTAATATAAAGTAAGATTATGTGTAATATACAACAATCAGACATCTCTCTTCTCTTTCATTTAACCCACTTCAAATTTGTTTTTATTGCTATTCTTCATAGAAAACCCATGAACATTAGGAAACATAGCTTTAATTAGAAGTAATTTGTATGTTGACTTGTACCTTGAAGAACATTTGTTCATTTCTTCAACTGAATTAGAATTTTTATGTTGTTCTGAGGAAAAAGGCAGGGCAGAATTGTCTTTGTCACTTCAGAGCCAGGTGAGATTGGCTTGGAGCTGGTCACTGACTGAGGCTCTGTGGCCTCAGCTGCAACTTCTGAGAGAAATAAGTCTCGATAAAGTCAAATTAACCAACCTGACTGGGGAGATTTCTGTTCCAAAAGACCCTGATATGCAAACAGGCAGCTACCTGAGATGAACTAATTTGAAAGTAAGGCTGCTGCAAAACAAAAAAAAATGAGTCATAATGATAAACAGTTTTTCTCTCTGTTTCCTCCTTTGTCTTTTTTTAACCATCAAGTTTAAAGCTTCTACGGCGCTTTTTTTCTACTTTATAGGAGACAACTGACATTCTGTGGTAAATGGAAGAAAGAGCAGAGCAGAACTGAAAATCCTCTAATGCACTGACACTAACTTGCCCTCTATTGTTGAAAATGAGCAGGCAATCATGATTGTTCATCAAATGGCTCCTAATGCAGTTAAAGCATTCAGCTATAATTTCTCCTTGCATTTATAATTACTGTCATAGACTGCACACCTCAGTGAGCAGATTAAAGCTATAAACTATTTAGCCGTAGCTTTAAGATGAGGAACTTGATTTGTCTGGCAGCAGTTATTTGTTAGAGAGCTTGACACTTCACATAAAAATGACTCAACTTGATGAAGAACAATGCAGTTTAAGCAATGCAGTGATTTTAAATCAGTCATTATACCACGCCCTGTAAGAATTGCAAAGCAATTTGTTAAATGATATATAGGACACGTAGATAACTGTATGTGTTAAGTATACCAAAATAGAAGATTTTTTCCTTCTCTGGATTTTATTTTCTCATCCCTCGGAAGCAGGAGGAGCTGCTCTGATCATGTTCCACTCTTAGCCAATATGGCTGTTACGTGGTCAAGGACAATTGTGTGAATCAGTGGTCCAAAATTCTATTTTAGAGAATTTAGCTTGCTCTTCAACTCCCATTTCTTCTTAGCAACAAATATTAGAAGCTGAGAGATGCTTTCAGGAGAATCAGACATGCTGGGATGTAGCTGCCTGCAGTGCTGTCACCACAACTTTGTGAGCAGAATTTACCAGCAAAACCAAGGGCTCTGCTCCCCATGTCATCAGCCAGAAACAGAGGGTTCATCCCATGGAAGTGCCGATTATTCCATTCAAATGGGGCTTTCCTGAAAATGTCTTTTTGGAAAACAATGGCTTCTCAATGGAAAGAAAAAGATCTGTGGGGAAGTTTCATTTTAAATAGATTTTTGTTGGGATAAACAGGGTAAAATTGAAGGAGAGGAGACAGAGGTAGGAAAAGAAACAGGTCGGCCTTTTTGCTGAAGCAAAATCCTGCTGAAGCAAGGAACTACTTCCAACCCATCACTGCTCCCTCAAAACAATCCTGTTCTGGTGAAGTCTCAGTTCCCCTAATCCTTTGCAATTTATCGCTGTTTCCCTGACGTGGTAGATCCAGATTTTCTTTTTTAATTGAACATTTTAAAATCTTCAGAACTTTCCTGGATAGCATTTTTTCAATCCAGCCACCAAGGACAATCCTGGTCCTTGTAAGCCCAATCACAGTTCTTGGCTTCCCTGAGAGCAGGGCCGGGCCAGGGGATCCATCAGACGGTGGCAGCGCTGACGTGTCCGTGCAGATTTCCTGGCGTTTTAGGAATACCACAGGTTGCTAGGAAGATCAGTATTATTTCATATTGCATTTGAGCTTCCAGCCTGCTGGGTCAACCCGCATTGTTCCCGTGCTCTGTACAAACACATTGCATCTGGCAGTTCCAAGGCAGGAACTCCTCTGCTCACAAAGAAACAGCAACTTCCCACCAGATTTTAACTGACCTTGAGCAGTGCCA
Source organism: Daphoenositta chrysoptera (assembly GCA_013397915.1). Classification (NCBI taxonomy): domain Eukaryota; kingdom Metazoa; phylum Chordata; class Aves; order Passeriformes; genus Daphoenositta; species Daphoenositta chrysoptera. Next base: position 527,253 of record VZRO01001680.1, read on the forward strand.
GCCTCCTCCAGCATTCACTATTCATAAGGACATCAAAATCTTGCCTTCTCCTTGCTGTACCTGATATTATTAAATGCTACAGCCTTCATAATCTATAGCAGAACATTTTTACCCGGTGAGATTTCAAAGGAAGGGTACCTGAGTCTTATTTATACATTTTACACCTCAGCAATCAAATCACAAAGATCAATAACAAAAGGAAAAGACATGAGCAGTATCCAGCCCTCCAAAGCACCTTTCAATAAAAATAATGTAATTTAGCAGGATGATCACTCAGTGCAAATATGATGGAGCACAGATGGAAAATGAGGAAAATTATAGATATGGCTTTATGGGAGGAGGAAAGGAGGAAGAGATTTTTCACTATTTATTGGGATAATGAACAGATAATTCATGATTATTAAGCTGTAGTCTTCAGGCCTGATTCTGCCGTCTCTTCCCATCCCCTCAGTTTGGAGCTGGGTGTGTTTGTGCATCCAGGTGGGCTCTGTTGAGAGGAGGGATCAGACCTTTGCACTGGCTCCACAGAAATCCAAGCAGGATTGGCACCAGGGCAGCTCCAGCCCAGGACTCTCCCTGCCAGAGGGGGAACGGGGTGGGACGAACACCCAGCACGGAGCTCACGGCTTTGATGGGACCGTGGTTCTTCTCCAAGAGCATCCCACCCTCCAGAGGGGCAGCACTCCCCGGGCCTGCAGCTGGGATAACACCAGAACGCAGCACCAGGCAGCCAAATCCCAGCCCTGGGAGAGCCAGGGGGGCTGATCCTCGTCCTGCTGCCTCCCTGGGCCTGCAGAATCCCGCTGTCCCAGGAGCAGGACTTGGCCGAGCCCGCAAAGGTGTGAGGGGCAGGAGAGGTCTCCTGCGAGAGGCTCCAGCTCTGGGGAGCAGCTCTGGCTCTCCTGGCTCTCGTTCCCAAGGGATGGAGCCCGGGCTGGCTGCGGGGACGGCAGATCCCGGGTGTCCAAGAGCATCCCGCACCGGGAATGGCTGCAGGGGAGGAAGGAGGGACACGCAGGGCCGGGAGGGAACTTGTCCATCGTAGTAAATTTACACAATCCCTTTATTCAAACCCAACAGTTCCTCCTCCCCTCCAAACTCCCTCCCTGCCAGCTCTCAGCTCTTCTGCCGGGGGTCAGCGCACGCAGGAGTGGGGGAGGGAGCCGTGGGGAGTGGAGGAGGTTGTCATGTCTAATGAATACCCTGAATGTATCCAGATATATATTTTTTTCATTTCAGAAAAGGTTCCATTAAGAGGGAGACAGCCCTAACATGTGCTTTGGCCCCTCATCAGATTTATGAGTATTTGCTCTGCTCTTTAATAGGAAACTCTGCAGCAACTGCCACCTTGCCTGCTCTCCCTGAGATACACAGTGGCTTCTCGGGGAAATGCACTTCATTATTAATGTGAATTTGTACGTTTTTATGACACTGCTTGGGGGAAGGGGCAGGCAGAGATTTCCTGGTGATATATGCTCATTTCTAACATTTATTGTCCCAGACAATCGAAGAACAATGATAAACATTGTTACAGAAAGCAGAGGGTGCCGCAGTGACATTTTTGAAAGGAAAGGAGAGGTGGCTGGAGTGGCTGTGATGTGGTTGTTCCCCTGCTCTGCGCCTCTCCCAGCAGCTGTGCCAGGTTCTGCCTCTCCTCGCCAGCCTTTCCTCGGGCCAGCCAGGACCATTTGCTCGGTGCTGTTCCACAGCAGAGGGGAGGAAGGAGGAGGAATTCCTCCTTTGGGAAGCCTGAGCTGCAGAGGATCCTCGGGGTGAAGGGATGCTCGCTGCACTCTGTGCAGACAGAAGTGGGCTTGCCCTCTCCTCTGGGAGAACTCTTCAAACTCCAATGCGAAACTGCTGCTCTCAGTCATTGAACGAAAACTCACAAACGCTCACCATTTCTGACCCCCCAGAGTTTGTACCACGAACCTCACAGGTGGCCTGGGGGTGTCTATGCCAGCCCCTGTCAGCGTGGCTGCCCATCAGCATCTCCATCCAGCTCCACCTCCACCTCCGCCTCTCTCTGGCTTCAAACCAAGGCTTGGGAGAGCCTTTCTGCCCCCTTCCCTGAGTGCCTCTGCCACCCTTCATTCCACCTCTGCTGCCCGTGCTCCAAGCACAGCAGCGGCTACACCACACCAACTATTTTGGGGGCCAAGACAAGCTGCTGGCACTGATCTCCCCTGGAACTGCCCACTTCCCTTACGTTAAAGACACTGCCAATTCCATTTTCCCACCTCTTCATCTCCATCCCAAGGGACACCACAGAGGATTCCCTCTGGGATATGACAATGCCGTGGCCTGTTTCTGCCTGTGCTCGTGTGGGGTGGACACGCTGCTCTTCCACCAGAGAAGGGCAAACTCCAAACTTCCTTCGTGCTCGCTCAGCTCAGGATCAGCCTCCAGTGGAGCTCACCCTACACTGGCCAGGCACAGACAGGCTGTGGGTGGGCTCCCACTCGCTTCCCTCCCTCATTCCATGGAGCCCTAATCTGTTGGCCTGGGTGTTTTTATGGTGCAGGACCCAGGTTTGTCATCCAAGGAAAAAACGATGAGGGAGGTAATTCTGTTTATTTGATCCGTGTTTTTTAAAACATTGTCTGCTCTCCCAGGAATTATGTGGTGGCCTCCTGTAAATCACAAATGCACAAAAAAATAACTCTGGGTATTTTTCCGAAGATATTAAGGTGAAAGTTCCTACATTCATATTTCACGTCTGGAAAAAAATATCAACAAGAGTGATAAGTATAGCCAGCATGAGTGTAAAAGCACACCCTGTCATTTGTTTTCCATGTGCCATATGTTTTCTGAATCCTGCACCTCCCACATACAAATCTCATGCAATAATGTGGGGTGCACACATTACTCAGGATTATTTAGTTAAGCCCTGCCTGTATGGAGGGAATTCACTCAGAGAAAGTCAAGCCACTGTGCTTTGTTTTGCTTTTTTTGCTTATTCTGGATTCATAGAGTAGAAAATTAAAGATCCCACTGTGCCAGGCGTCATGTCATTTGGTTTTAATTTAATTCATATCTTCGATTCTCCCTGTTTCTCCTTTTCTTTGAGTATCATCAGTAGGTGGTCCAAGCATCAACCAGAAGATTTACTGGCAAGACTAAATGTATGAATGCTATGAACACATTGTTTTTCCGATATGATTTAATGACCTTTTTGGCATTCCCATGGCTGTTGAAATCTTCCATAATAACTCCCTTTGGCAGTCAGAGCTCCTGTTGATCAGGTGAAAGCTGATGCAAATGTCAAATGTCAATAAATTTGTAATCCATAAATGTAATATTTGATGCTGGAGCGAGACCATTAACCAAAGTGCAGCAGGAGACAGCGAGGAGATGAGCTGCAGCTCAGTGGGAACAGACGCAGGCAGGGAAGGAATGCCACCTCCCAAACCTCTCCATAGCCAAGTTCTTCTCCTCTCCGTGCTCCCTGAATTTTCTGAGTTGCTGAGCTTTGCCAAAAGAGAGGTTTGTGGCTTGTTTGGCAGAGCGAGTCAGGTGATGCAGGGTCTGTCCCCTCTGCTGCTTTTGCCTCATCGTGTGAGGCTGGGATTTAACTTCTCCATTTCTAAAGGAGCTCTTCACAGCTCAGAGGTTTCTGAGGCTTCAGACTTTGATCCTAGAAATGATTAGTTATGCGAGATATTCCAGTAAATTAGCAAGACCACTTACATAACTTAGGTGTTGCAGGAATGAGTCATGACTCTTTTATAGTTTTAAGATGCTTGGAAAGGACGAGCCAGTATGAAGCCTGATTTTATGCACAATAAAGACATGAGAACAATCACATCATTTCCCAGGAGATTTCCTTAAGGACCCTCCACTTTGACCTTTGGCTCTGAACAGCTCCAGTTTGTTTGACATTGAAAAAAAGCAAATGTGTGAACACAGTGCCACGAGCATTTGCACTTTGAGCATGCTGGGGCGGAACACAACTGAACTGGAAAAGGCTGCAACAGCTAATGTACTGGGGAAATAGAACAGAGGCATTTACTTAATAACTCAACTAATTCCTTTAACTCACCTTGTAGAGATTTAACCTTTGAATGAGAGAGTCCCTAGTTCAAAATCCTGTGGCTCCTCTGTCCCCGTGTTAATTTTTAAATTATATATCATTGTTGAGAGGCCCTCGTGTTGAGCATTACAGGCTATTTTTCATGTCTAAAATGGGGAATTATAACTGAACATTAGCTACTGGCTATAAATCACACGGAACAAAGTGGCATCTGCATCTACTCAGTAACAAGAGTGGGAGAATTGTAACTTACTTCAAATGAGACAAGAGCGAGGACACAAATGTGGTAGCAGAGATAATTGTGACTTGAGAAAACAAATGGTCTCTCCAACTGTGTCACACTCACTCCATCCTCAGCAGCTGCCCACAGCTGGACGTGCACGGGCACAGCAGCAGCTGGGGCACTCCTGAGGGGAAATGTGGAGCTGGAAACTCTGCAGAGCCCTCCCTGCAGTGCCAGCAGCAGAGCGGGGCCGTGCTGGGCCGGGCTGGGCCGTGCTGGGCC
>VZRO01001680.1:532217-575304 GCA_013397915.1 Daphoenositta chrysoptera
CGTGCGGGGCCGTGCTGGGCCGGGCTGGGCCGGGCTGGGCCGGGCTGGGCTGTGCTGGGCCGTGCTGGGTTGTGCTGGGCTGTGCTGGGCAGTGCTGGGCAGTGCTGGGCCGGGCTGGGCCGGGCTGGGCCGGGCTGGGCTGTGCTGGGCCGGGCAGCCCTCCCACAGCCTGCAGACAGCTCTGGTCCTGTGGCTGTCCCAGCACCGCGAGGGAGCAGTGACCAGTGACCAGAGCTCCTCTGTGACCACTGCTCCTCTCCCAGGACGGGTTTTTATTCCCAGAGGTGGCTCCAGGTAAGGAGGAGGCAGCACGAGGCTGTCGACAGGAGAGTTATCGAGGCTGGGCAGGGGCTGACCAGCTCCTCCTCTGCTGCTCAGCTCCCAGGGCTCACCCTGCTGCTCCTGTGCCTCTCTGAACGCCCACTGATAATCTGGTGTTATCTTAAAAGACAACAAAATAAGCTGAGCACGGCCTCATTCTTGCACTTGTCTCTGCTGGCCCTTTTTTTCCTTTTTTTTTTTTTTCAGTTCTTTCACTCTTTAGAAAGGTTCCAAGATCTCTTGTCCTCGCTAGGATGAGCAAGATCTACCTGGTGCTCTCTGTCACTGGAAATTATTTGGTGCCTTTCTGAGGGATCACCTTGCCCTCAGAACTGCACCTTCACAGTGCTGTGTCTGCTGTTGGGTTTGGACCCTAAGGCATCCACAGATTCAAAAAGAGACAACTACACATGAGCCAGGGGTCTCCAGGGTGTTTGTTCAGATATTCCTCATTTTGGGGGTCTGTACAGCACCAGCCACTGGAGCTGCTTAAGAGCTTCTTGAACCAAATGTCCAGGAATTAGGATTAGCTCTCCCTGCAATGCAGGTCTGTCTGTAAAAAGAGCACAGACCTCCACAAGAGGTTTTACTGAAATGAAAGCGTCAGGTTTCTTTCACAGCAGACAATAAAGGAAGCAGCTTTTCCAGCTAGACCGGGGTAGCATCCTGGCAGGAGGTGTTTGCTCAGGAGCTGCCAGCAGGACGGGGGCACCAGGAATCCTCCTGCTGCTGCCTGCTCCAGACTGATGAAGGTCCTTCCGTGCTCCCTTACTCAGTGTCCCGCCCTGGCAACTGTGTCCAGGCTTAAAACATTAATCAACACTTTATGTTGATTATTTAATCACAGCTTCCTAATGACCCTGGCCTTGTCCAGCACTCCCTGGGGGGATCAGCACCACGGGATCCTGGTCCAGGAGCAATCTCTGAGTAACAGCAATTGTAAGAGCTGCTTTGCTGATTAGGGACAAACTTAAGAACATTCTTAAAAGCTCTGCAGAGCAGGGGCCTATGTGCTGTATGTTTATTAGGTTGTTCATCAGTAATTCAGGCAGCTGAGAATTGTTGGGGACCTGGTCCATCTAATTGTGGGTCTAAATCATGGTTTGCCCGTGCTTCAGAGGTGCTAATGTTATATCCTGCACAGAGAGGTTCAGGTTATACGGTCAGAATCCTGCGGATGGTCAGTCTGTAGCATAAAATTGAAAATTACAACGTGCATCATAAAGCTACTGCCTCAAATTTATTATATATTGCAGCACAACAAGCAAATTCATACTAGATGCAGTATATGCCCAGACATTAATGTGAGCAGAGGATGAAATATTCCCCTCCCAGCTCATTGCTACGTGTTCTCTGCAGAGCAGAGCTGAATTGCCCAGGCTCCCCAAAGGAGAGGCAGTGACCAGGAGTGTCAGTGCCGCGTCCTGGCTCGGGGGACACGGGAAGGACATCCCACCCCTCATGGCGTGAGGCCCCGGGGTTCTGAACTTGCAGTTCTGCTCGTGCAGGAGCCGAGCTCTCAGCAAAATCTCTTTATTATTCGTCAGAAGGAATCCCAGCTGTGGAAAGCCAGCGCTGGGAGGAGAGCGGGGCCGGGCTGGGCCTCGCCCCGGTGTAAATCAGGAGCAGCTCCCGCACGGGGCCGCTGAGTTCCGCGGTTGTGTCTCGGCCTCAGCTCGGAATGGGCCCTTTACCTGCAAAGGATGAGTGAAATCTCTCACAGCTCTGTGGCCAGGGGCCTGCCGAGCTCCTCGCAGAGCTGCTGTCAGCATGCCCAGGGCAGGAGCATATTTTTTTCTTGCTGTTGTACATAAGGGCTCTGCTGCAGCCGACAACATGAAATGTGTTAGTTCGGTTTGTTCAAAATGGAGTGTGTTTGTTAAGTGTTGCCTCTTTGATGTTGCGCTGCCATCTCCATCTTTGTCAGCATTGCCCATCTTTTTCAATCTAATGAACTCAAACCATCAGTGCAACTTAAGTTCGGCTGTCTGTTCTTGCATAGTTAATATTAAAAATGTACTAACAGTGTGGCTGCGAAATCAAATTATGCACATAAATATGCTGGCATAGCAGAGGAGGCGGCAGAAGCTGAAGTTAGCAACATTGATGCCAGTTCACATTTGCAAATCAACCGTCAATCTGTCATTAAACATGTTATCAAATGATGATAAGTGTATGCTTCTTGCTTGCATTGGCGCGCTTATTCCCGATGTTGATGTGCATTAATGGGATAATGTGCATTAACATAGTCTTGCTTGGATGAACACAAAACATTTTTTATCCGTCTCAGTTTGTTTCTCCCTGTGGCCCCCAAGTAAGTGTTTTGTGTTATCAAATTGCCAAAAAATGGGAAAACACATTACTTTTAATTAGCAAAAAATTTTGAGTCTTTTTTTTTTTATTTTTTATTTTTATAATTTTTTATCCAGACTATCTCCTGGGTGTTGTCACTTGAGGTGGGGGGGACACAAGAAAAAACATTCCACTGGCTTCTTTAAGTAAAACGATTAATGTCAGAAACTCAGAGATGACAATTATGTGCTGTCTTAATGCGCCGGCCTTTCCTCACAGCCCCTGCCCGTGACACGAGTGACGGGCTGTGCTCAGTGACAGGAAAAGCAGGAGCGGGAAGGATCTGGGCATTCCCGGCCCATCGTGTGCCACTCTCAGGCATGGCAGGGCTCCCCGGGCTGCTGCGCTGAGCGGTTTTGCTGCCAAGGCTGTGCTGAGGGACTGGACACCGGGAAAAGCCTGGATGCTCCAGGAGGGAACAGAGTCCAAAGGAGCTTCCCCGGCGTTATCCCGGCCCCTCATCCCTCCCGCAGGCAGCCAGGGCTCCGTCAGGGTGCTCACTGCTGGGTACTGCCAGCAAGTTTAAAAAATCCCTGATTGGAAAGAATAAAGGCATGAAAAGCACTTGTTACCACCCAAGGACGGACCCGGCCTGCCTTCCCCGGGACAGAGGCAGCGGCTCCTCGGCTGCCGGGGAAGGCTCTGCTGCCCTGGGCATGACTTGAACAAAAAGAAAAAAAATAGGATTTCTGTTCATTGCTTCTAGGTAGAATTGAGCTGTTTGCCCAGGCTTTTGGGGAAGTTGAGGTGGAGCTCCCCCGGAGCAGGGAAAGCAGCTTTCACACCCGCAGGATCTGAAGGTTTGCAAACTGCTTTTCAAATGCCAATGGAACAACGTTCTCCCCGCTCCCTGGAGAACAGCCAGCCTGGTCAACCTTCATATTTATGCAACAGGGGCAAAATTGTGATGATCTACCCGGGGTTTTACCTTAGAACAGGAATGAAAAACAATATGAACAATATCTGGTGCTGTTCAAAATGCTGGGAATTCTTCCAGGAGTTTTACTAGGACTTTACCAGTGGTGTTATCAACTCAGGCTCCACGGTTGCCTTAAAGGAAAATCAATCATTTCAAGTGTTTTATTTTTAGTTTATAAGCTGGAAAATGAAACTTCTTCTGAAACTTTTATGAAAGATATCAGATTATTTATGTCTTTCTAAAATAGCAACTCTCTCTCATATAATGGAAATGTTTAAAAATTGCTCTGAGTCTCTGCTTATGACTACATCTAACCTCCAAACATGGTTTGTGAGTTACCTTGAATTTAAAAAAAATAATAACTGGTAGAATAGCAAGATTCTACAGACTGAACTTTTTGGTAAATGGGTCAAACTTTTGATCACTATTTCTTTTTTCTCTGTCTAATAATTCCATTAACTTTAGGCATCCTATTCAGGTCTCTGATTTCTATTATGTGGATGATTTAAAGGAAAAATAAAAGGGAATAATTATTGATTTTTTTATATATATATAAATTGTCTTGATTTTTTAAAAAGTCATCCGTAACATTTCCTATTATTTCTAAATTGGGGATACAGGAGCACAAGTTTCACAATCATAAAACTCTAATAGCAGTAATTGTACTCCTGTTAACCCCAGCTCCAGCGAGCCCTCACAATTCCTCCTCCGAAACCAAAGAGCCTGTCTTCTAAGACAAAGAGCTTGAATTTTAAGTGTATTTTCTGTTACACATCCATTACTGGCAGAATTTATCCAGCAACATTTCTCTTTTTTTACAGTTGTGTAGCTCTCCGTTGCTTCTACTCCATGAGCTACCTTGAAATTAACTTGTCAAACGTTTGTCCCACTACTTAGGGAGGATTCCTCATCAGCTGAGTGGACTGGTTTGTCAGGACTGGGAGGTGCTGGCAGTGAGATGGCACTAAACAGGCTCCTGGGAAGGCCGTGCACGGGGCTGCTGTGGGGGCTCCGTGCTGGGAGGGACTGCTTGTGCTGGGAAACTAAAACGGGAATTGTGTCCCAGTGACCCCCTCTCCACACTGACCCCTTTAACCCATCTCCCCTTTAACCCACCTCCCCTTTAAGCCATCTCCCCTTTAACCCATCTCCCCCAAAGTGCTTCACCACCACGGCCCAGGGCTCTCCCTGCCTCTCTGGGGCACTTCCCAGCACCCTGGAAAACTGGGAAAAGCACCACAGAGCTGGATCCCAGCCTCGTGAGGCTCCCGGGTGGGAGCAGGCGGGGTCTGATTCTGTCTGTGAGCTCCAGCCAGGCTGTGTTTGGAACAGCTGTACTAATCAGGTGCATTAATTTCCCGGTTTTCATTAAGCAGTTTGGAGCAGGGAGATGTTGTTTTCTCTGCGTATTTCCGAGCAGATGTTGAATAAGGGATGAGCAGTCGCAGAGTTGAGCTGTTCCCCCTCCCCGTTCTCCCAGTCCTGACTCTCCCTTCTCCATCTCGTTCTATTATCCTGGGCCTGGCTTTGGAGTGGTTTCAGTTTTTGAAAATGGCAAGTAATTAGTCAATATGTTTTCACCATATGTATGAGGCTCAGTAAAGAGGCAACCAACGGCCTTTGTCATGGCACAGTGAGCGCTCGTTTTCTCGGCACTTCAAGTGACGCCGAGCGTGCGGCGAACGCCAGGGAATTTAATGAGCGGTCCCACCAGGAAACATTTGACATCATCCTTCACGGTTCAGCGCAGGTCACAGATTTGGGCTGAGGCCCCTTCGAAGGTCACCCCTGTTGGTGCTGCTCACGCCAGCGCTGCCCCTGCCCTGCCTGGGCCCGGGGTGAGCCGGGGCTGTGCAGAGGGGGCTGAATTGCCGTGACTCCGAGTGGTCCCGTTTTACATCTTCTTGGCACTGATGCTGTTACAGCAAGGCAGAGTTCTTGAAACCCTTCTTCTCCTTCCAGACTGACTTTTTACATACCCCAAGCAAGTTATTGCATATTTTCCAGATAGAAGTTTTTGCTGTAAGGCTTCCTCTCTTGCTGACTGTTAACAATATTTAAAAAGGTCAGAATCTGTTCTTAACACTGCTGATATGAAATGACATTTGCCCAAATTTTGCCATCTCCTGGGCAAAAATATGTCCAGTGTTTTCCAGAGAGACACGGGATAGACAGCAGCTTTGCCTGGCTGCTTTCCCCTCTTGGGAATACTGAATTTCAGTTATCTGGGGAACAGGTTTCTGCATTCCCCACTGGCTTTCTTCAGATTTACAGATAAAGCATTTGAGCTCAGCCTCAGTTCAGTGAGTTACAGGTTTGTGTTTTTTTAACATTTTGGGATATTTACAACAAATAATCTTCAGTAAGAACGATGACATTTTGTTTTACTGCAGCCATGATTTAAATTTATGTGGCATTGCTATTGAAGTCAATAGGACTTTTTCCTGAGTATGTTTTGCAGGGTACAGTATCATTAAAATATGACAGTTAATAGTCTTGTTTATGTTATTACATTTAATGAATAAATATATCAGTCTGAACATCAGACTCAGCTTTGTTTATACTCTTTAATTGTAGTCTTATCTCCCCTAGAAGCATGTTATATCTTTTAATTTTATAATTATCCACTTTATTCATGTGTGACACTCCAGAACTGCTGCTCATATCCTAAGAGACATCCAAATACAAACAGATGGAAGACAGGCAACCACCAGGAAATTCAGATCTGGATCTGAATCCAGCTCCATCTTTTCAGACCACTCCACAACTTCAGCTCCAAGGTCTTGGTTTGGGCTGTTGTATAAAGAAGCAAGAGTTGCAGAGTGACTCTAATTTATCCAGCACCTCCAAACCTGAACTTCCACAGGGATTTTACACCATCCTTCAGCACCTAAAGGTTCTCTGTCTCTTGAAAGAAAGCTGAGCCTTAGGAGCACTGCTCACGTGGCCCTTTCTGAAGTTTTTCAAAATGGAATTCAAGATCATCTCTTCACTCATAGGTTGCACCTAATCCCAAACTCTCTCATTTGGGATCTTTTACCATAACAGAGTTACAGTTAAAAAAGCCAGACTGAATAAAGGTCTGACACTTCCACAGCAAAACTGTGTTATAATTATTTGTGTTATAGTGAGGAGAAGTTGAGTAAGACCCACGTGCACATAGGAAGAGTTTTCACAGGATTCTGCATGTTCTCCCTTCAAACCTTCCTTCTTGTTTGTGGTGTAACACAACAAATATTTACTGAGTGATGCTGCTTCCGAAGGCGATGCCTTCCTTTGGATCCAGCAGCCAAAGCAGGAGCAGGCTGGGAAAAGGGAACACCCAGAGCCCAGGAAATGCTGCTGGGATTACAGGGGAGCAGCTGGCAAGAAGAGACAAGTGCAGCCAGGTAACAATAAAAAACACCAAAAAAAGGTAGAGTTTCCCCAGCTGCTGAAAGCAACATCTCCACACAGTATATTTTTTCTTTCTTCCCAACCAGTTTATCTGTTGCTGGGCAATATTTTAACCTCTTAGATTTGGAAAACCTCCCTCGCCTGTTTTGTGTTTGAACAGAACTTCCAGTCAGTGCCCTCCCAAAAGTCACCTCAAGGCAGTCGTGTAAGGAAGGGAAAATCTGCTTAGAGACTGACACAAAGTCAATACTTCTCCCACTTAGCACTTGAAGAGGAAAATATCATAATATTTAAACCAGTTTTGAAAACTTTCCATGAAAATAGGGGAAGGGGAAAAAAAAAAGAAACATAAAACACTAGTTGCATACAGAGAGAGGCCAAAGAGAGTTCAGTTACCATAGAGATTATTACTGGCAATTGGTACTCAGCAGCAGATTGGGATCTGTTACAATATTTTTATTAATATTTTCTCTTAATTGGTTATTTATGTATTTTGGATCCATCTCTGTGCTGGGCCCAGATTTTTCTCTTTACCTGTCACTCTCGCTGACGTGAAGCAGCAGTGGCTGTGCCAGATAGGAGGCATTTCCTGGCTGTGCAAACCCTGCCGGGTCACAGCAAGTCCCCGAGCTTGGCTCGGGCTGCCAGGGGAGGGAGACACTCCAGGAACACCCTCGGTGTCCCCATCCCTGCCCTTTCTGGGATCATTGCCACCCTGGCTGGGATGAGTTTTGTGGGGACAGCAGAGGGGATGCAGGACTCCCCTGCCCCGCTCAGTTTCCCCTGGTGGATGTGCAAGCCTGCCCATTTAGCACATCCACAGCCCAGTGTGCGGCTGGTTATTTAGGAAATACCCCATGGTAAAGCCTTTCCCCTCCTCCCGAGGATCCTCCTGTGGCCTGTGTGTGCTGCAGCAGCTGATAACAGCCAGCCCTGTCACAGCCCCTCCGGTGGAAATCACTCCGGGGCCAGGGCTGAGGGACTTTATAATCCCCCCGCTTCCAAAGATTCCAGTCTTCATTTTTTAAATTTTAATTTCGTTATTTACCCGATGTTAAATGCATTTTAAAGTGCTGCTAGGTTGGTTTTTTTTCCTGCCACACCAACTGCCTTTAGGGAGGTATTTTTTCAGGATGCCTGAGACCAGGCAGAGCCAGCTGGGCTTTCACCCCTTTTCCCTCTGACCCCCAGCCTGCTGCTCCCTGCTCACCTGGAGCCGTGCAGGGGACAGGAGGGCACGGGAGACGTGGGGACTCTGCTGCAGGGAGTGCTCCCAGCTGCAGTGTGAACCAAGTGCATCTAAAAGAACGAAGAGACAGAGAGGGAGAAACATGTTCTTTTCATCTCTAATCTCCTTTAGTTATCGTGATCTCCAGGGTTATTTGTAATGATAGCAGGCACTGCATTTCAGATGGAAATGTGATTTTCCAAGCTGACGGTGTCACTTTAAGTAAACAAAGTTAATTCTGCTTCCTGCTATGCAAGGCCTAATCTCATTACCCAAACCACAAGTAGCATAACAGAAAATATTCCCATCTGTCAAAAGAACTTAAAATAAAGGTGGAAATTGTTTTTATGTTTCGTCCCTCCTCTTTCCCCCAAATCCCTCGCTGGACGTTAATTATCACATCAGATCTATCTAAACCTGTTCAGATGCCCCCGCCTGGGCCTGGGCTGTGTTTTTCCCTTGCTGTCCATGGAGTAATGACGGGTTTGCTGCAGCGTGGGCTTGGAGCATCCCAGGGCAGGGCAGCACTCGAAGTGCCGGGGGATCCCGGACGGGGTGACTGCTCTCATGGCCTTGTCACTCCCACAGGTGTGACTCCAGCGCAGCTCCCCTGGATTTGGGAGGGTGGGATTTACCCTGGAAGGGAAGGAGGGAATCGCTGCAGACCCAGCGGGAGCTGTGCCAGCCCCAGGAGCAGACCCTGGCATTGCCAGGGCTGACTCGGAGCTGAAGACAATCCAAACACTCTCTCGAGTAATTCTCGGCTCCTTTCAAACCAGCAGCCACCAGTCATAAGGAGATCATTCACAAAACTCTCCAACAACAGTGTTTTTCTGCTCCTCTTCATTTGAAATGACCTTTATGTGATGATAGCGCCTGCCTTGCTGAGCCCTAATTGCTTAATTAGAGAAGCAGCTTCTCTATTAGACAAACAGGTTTTTTAAAAGTGTATTTTTTCTTGCAAGGCTGATGTTTTCTTTCCTTTTAAGCTCATCAGCAGTATTTTAAAAAGTTTAAAAAGACGATTTCAAGTGGTTATAGGGTGTTAGTTTATTTACGTATTAGCCATTTGAAGGCTTTGTTTTCCACTCTCTTCCTGAAAGGTATTTACAGAAGGAATCTCTCCCATTAGGAATTTCTCCGCTTTCCCTACCGTGATTACATAGCCCTTTAAAAAAAACGCTGATTTTCACTGAGCAGCTGTTAAAGATCCCGGGTGTGATTGGGAATTTATTTATCCTGGGCAAAGGGCAGAGCCAAAAATCCTGCACCTGCTTCCCACGTGGAGAAGGGAGTTTGTGCCCTTGCTGGGAGCCCTGCTAAGCTGAGCTCTGGCTACCATGTTTTCTGTTTTACATGGGACTTTTGAGCTGTTTTAGCCTATTTTTGTCGTGGAGTTTTTAAGATGGAGCCAATCAATCTGTTGGCATAGGGTTGCTCCTGACTCTGTGGTTGTTGATATCTTCAGTACACACCCAATGTTAAATTTGTTGTGAAAAGCCATGAGGATTGTGCCCGAGGTTGGACTTTTTGGGATGGCATTGTTACACTGATGCTCTGTGCTGGAAGCAAAAGCTTCCAGAGGTGATTTGGTGCAGATCAGAGATCAGTTACACCAAACCAGCACTTCTGAAGTGACATTTGGGGCTGGAGGGGCCACCTTTGTGCAAAAATCTCCCCTCCCAGGGCCATCCAGCAGGAAAAGGGACATTTGGGATACCCCAGCCCTGAGGAGCAGCCCCAGACTTTTCTCCCCAAAAAAGAGTCCCCTTGTTGTGTTCTTTCTAAAATCTTGCCTTGCTGAACACAGAGAATCTCATCCTAAAAGGCAAAAAGGTGAATGAGAAATGACTGTGATGGGGAAAAAAAATGGCCCAGAAGTGACTCCCTTTCAGAACTCTGGAAGTATTTAAGAATTTGCTTTCACTTATTTCAACCTCAGCATTTTTCAGGCCATTCCACCCAGATTATTCTCCTTGTTGCTAATAAGAGCTCTGAGTGTGGCGGGAGTTAAGTGCAAAAGGTGCTTTTTGGGTAGCTCTGCGTGGAGTTTTGGGCAGGTTTGCTCCGAGGCAGCCGAGCCAGGTGGCTGCGCTGGCACGGGCTGAGCCCTGCATCACCCCCGGATGGAGAGCAGGGTTTTTGGGCTTGGCCCTGCCCCCGAGCTGCCAGGGGGTGCAGCAGGGCTGGCCGCCGTCCCGCTGGGCCACACCACCCCGGCGGCGCGGGATTCCCCGGTCTCACACCTGCCTGTTCGCAACGCTGGGCTCTTCAACAGTTGTGTCCTTTCAGAACAAGGAAAGAAGCAAAAGGACGTTTTGGGGTGAGGCAGGAGGTTTGTGTGTGGCCAAAAAAAGTACTTGCAAACAGCAAAAATTGATGTTTCCCTAACAAAGGCCAAAACCACTTAGATATGATCTATGCCTAATATATTTGTTGTGCCCTAAGGTCATAGAGAGATTTTTTTCTCCCAGGAAAATAATGGGTAAAACTTGCAGTTTTGAAAATATGTATTTGGCTTTAGGGCATTTTCAAAGGCTTTTTTATTGTGTCTACAACCACTGGTTCACTTTGACTTTTCAATTCCCATATATTTTTCATGATGTCTATTTTAATAAGTTTTGGGTCAAGCCATTGTTCTCCGTTAATGGTTTGTTACAAATGACATTGCTTGGATCCGAGCTGGAGCCTCTCAGAAATGACACCCTGGGATTTTTGAGGTGTAACCCAAGGGATGGGCAGAGTGAAGTCCCTTCCCGACGTCCAGAGTTTCTCTTTTTGCCCTAATTCCACTCAAAGTCACGTGGCTGCACCATCCCAGCTCCTTGTGAGGAAGGCTCAGGAATGAGATAAAAGAGCTGCAGAGCAGAGCTAGAGGAGCCAAAATCTCTGGATTCAGTTTCTGCCCACGCTGTTGAGGCAAATAAAAAATACAAATGAGAGAGAAATGCATCTGCAAACACACGCAGAGGCACATGCCACGTGTGGGAGGGAGCAGGAACGGGGCTGCACTGCCAGAAGGGAGCATTGTCTGCAACAGGTCTCCAGAAATGCTCTTTTTTATTGTAGCCATAGAAAAGCAGGGCCTTGCATGATGTTCAACATGTGGCCAGGGACTCTGGAGTTTATTGAAAATGTTCATTTCCTTAAAATTAAGCAGAGTCTGGTTCCTTTGTCAAATCCTTACTTTCCTTCTGCGATTTATAGCTCGAAAATCACTTTTTTTCTTAAATGGAGGAGGAGCCTCTGCAGGGAGCTGAGTCTGACTCTGGCCTGAGCAATGCTTTGCTAAAACAGTGTGGTTTTATTCTTATTTTTCTCCCTTTCCTTTTGTTTTTAGACCCTGAACCAGATGTAAAAGTTCATACTCAATTCAGACAACCTTTGTCATAAATTAATTTCTGAGAAAAGTCTGCATTGCAAAGAAACTTGGTCTGTGCAGCACGTGAGCATTGCTGGGCTATGTCCTCATGATCAACAATCATTTGGGTGTTTAAACCAAAGGGGAACCGTTTCTCTGTGTCATGAGGAATGTTTCTGAGGCCATAACATCCTGTTAAGGCAAAATAACGTTGGTGAGAAAATCTGTTTGATTGGCTCTGTGATCTGCCAGAATTCCCAATTAATGGGGAGAGAGAGGCCCAAGAAGTGGAGCTGAAAATCAGCCAGAATTATTTCTTCTTTTGCTGCTGTTCTCTGGAGCTTCAGCACTGAAATTCATTCCTGGGGATAAGCACAGAGATTAGGTCAAGAGCTTTTCACTCTCCAGATCCTGTTCCCTCCCTCCTCTCAGGTCTGAAGTTTTCTGCCGGTGTAAAAGGAGTGATAAATTATTCTAATGGTTTGTATTGCAGTGGAACCAAAGGCAGCAGGAACATCCATTCTTCTGGGTGCTTTACATACCCACATTAAGAAATCATCTCTGCACAAGATGTCCATGCAATTTTATTTCTCTCTGCTGTTTCTCTTTCTTTTTTCGAGGACTATCTGCTTTATGGTTGCAGTTTTGAAAACTGTTACCTCGTTGAGCAGTTTAGACTAAGCCTGACTCAAAGACAGCCTCTTTTTTCATAACTCAATCTTCCAAAGTCTGCTATAAATGCAAATAGTGAGGAGATGCCCCAATGTTAAGATGCTGATACTCACATAGTATGGAAAGTGCCAGGGTAATATGTGTGAAATAACTTTAGCACCGACCATTTTGGAAGCTCTTTGCAGAAAAGAAACTTTTCCTGCCTATAAATGTGTAAACTCTATGAGAAATGGGGACACTTACAAGAAAAAAGAACAAGACTAATTACAGTTGCACTCACTGCAGTTCTGTTCCTTCCTCAGCTGAACAAAGGAACCCAAGTGGAGTTTGTCTGACTCTGCCTCCTGCAAACCAAACCAGGGCAGATTTTCCTGGGCTCTGCTGCTGCCCCTTTTGGCAAATACTGAGTTTAGTTGAAAGCTCAGATTAAAGCCTCGCCGAGGACGAGGGCCTGGTCCTTTCCTCACGTCCTTTTCCCAAGGAGGAGCTCCCCTGACCTCGGCTGGCTCACCCCGACTGGCAGTGAGTCGGGCTGGGACACGTGGCACCGTATCAAAAGATCTGTGAGATCTCAATAAAACAAACACGCCTTTTGAAGTTGTTTGGCTGTTTCCAGAGCAAAGCAAGAACTTCAGAAAATGCTTAGACTACTAGGCCAAAAGTAATCCTTTTTTCATTCTTTTCCCTGCCCTCCCACCCTGTTCGCCTTCCTCTTTTCCCTATTTAACTTTTCTGTTAAAATTCCTCCAAAGGAACCCTTAAAGTCAGTAAAACCTTTTGTCAGCACAATAATTTTGGTTAGGGTTGTCATTCTTTTTATTTTTTTTATAGCACTTCTATGTTGGTACAACCTTCAGCACAGGTTCAGCTGTACTAAACCAAAGGGATTTTGCTGATAGAGCTTATTTCATTTAGGGTATTAGTAAAAGCTTTACTGCTAAAACCACTCTTTTGGCAGCACAAGCTGCATCTGTATTAGTGGGATTTGGTGGTGTAGCAGCAAAATGTGGGGTTGGCCAACAACCCTCAGAAGTGAAGCCCTCCTGTTGAAATGTGCTTGCTTTGAACTTCTGTGGCCTCCATATGCTGAAGAAAGGCTGGTTGTAGCATTTGAAATTCACAGGACTAAAACGAGCCTTAGAGTGATTAAATTCAACTCCCTAAACATAACTTAGGCGGCTCCCAGCTTGATTTATGTAACTTCATCTCATCTGGTAAAGAAGTCGAGTTGTGCTAAATGGAGCTGTGGCTCTGACCCTCTTCCCCTTCCTTCGATGGGAATATCATCATGAAGAGATTATTCTAACAAGCCTCGACTTCCCCAGGTGTGAAACAAATCTCCTGCTGTCTGTGTCCGTGCTGGAGAGGCTCAGGAGCTCGGCTCCAGGGCATTTGCACATTTTGGTACCTCAGGGATTGTCACACCAGTTTGAGGGCTCGCTGGCCAGTTTGGACTCGTGAAACTGTAGCACCACTTACTGGTTTTGCTGGAGAAATTCTAGCCAGCAAACCCAGGCAGTGTTGTTTATCTCCTGCTGTCATCGTAGCTATTTCCTGAGAGCTGGAGAGATGTACTCCTTCCTTTCCCTGCCTGCTGTAGCCCAAAGGATCAAAGATAAGGATTATAATGGTTATGTTCAAGCAGAGGAGTTGTTGATTGGGATTTATCCTTTTAAATATGTGTAAGTCATACAAAGCTTTGCAGTCAGAAATATTGACTTCATTGATCCATGCCAAGAGCAGAAGAAACCCATGTGGGCTGAAGTGGAAAGGCTGTGCAAGATGCTTATAATAAAGATGTTATCTGGTAAATAAGATATTGCTTTATTCCTGACCAAGGAAAATTAGAAATCCAGACTTTAAGTACACTGCTCAGGTCATGCCAAGTTAACTGTGGCAGCATTAGCCTTCCATGATCAATATTCAATGTGAGGGCCCTGCATTCCTGTTTCTGCTCAAGTGAGATGGTTACACAGGTCCTGGTTCTGCATTGTTTGTGGGTTTGAAAAGGAGAACATCTGAATGAATCAGCCTCAGGAACATAATGGACTATAAATGCAGAGAACATCAGCTTCATCACTTAGGATGAAGGGAATGGGGTGTAGGTCAAGATATTGCCTTTGGAAACAGCTAAAATCCCTCGTCTGATTAGCTGGGATTGCAGAGCTGACAGGGAAGGCAAGTGGGGTTAAAGGTGTCCAGCGTCACTGGAGAGGGACTGTCAGAGCAGGGCCATCCCTGAGGATCTGGAGGGCCTGGGTGGGTCAGTTCATGTGAGCAAACAAACAAACCCACGAGAAACCCTCCAGGAGCAGGGGAGCCGCTGTTGAGGCAGCAGCTCCGAGGCTCCCGAGGGATACAGGGATGTGGGGATGGCAGGGATGCGGGTTTGGAGGGGTGGCTTGGGGTCTGGTCTTTTACCCCACCTGGAGCAGTATCAGCTTGTCAGGCTGCAAATGCAAGCAGGGGAAGGCGGGAATATCTCCAAAATTCCTCCTGGTGCTGTGGAGACTCGGGAAGGGGTCGGTGCAGCCGCTCTGGCTGCGGGTGAGAGGAGCTGCTCTGCCCAGCCCTGTTGGAAATCCCCACCCCATCCCCAAACGTTCCTCCCCTCCAAAGCCCCAAACCCGAGGGTTTCCCACAGCCCGTCCTCGGCCACCCCTCCCCGTCAGCTTTTGAGCCCCGTTGGCAGAGCCCGGTGGGCAGAGCCTCGCCCCACGGCTGGGAGAATCCTCGGGGGGACAATGAGCACCATCAGCCACCACTGCAGGAACACTTTACTGTCTGCTGCAGATATTGAGCCCTCATTGCGGTAATTGTCACGGTGACAGAGCTGGGAACACTTGCTGTAATTAGGACAGTTGTTTTGTCATGTGTAACGATCTGAAGAGAAGCAAGGAAAGAGGCGAACGAGCACTAATCTGCTCTGGTGTAGTGAAGGGGAACCGTGCACACACCAAATACAGCTAATATATTGGAAATTCAGATGAGCAGGCATTTTGAGGACGTGAGGAAATAAATGGTAAAACAATACATCTATTCAGGGAAATTTATGCTCTCTTGGGTGTCTGTATCTGGAATAGCAAGTGCAGATGTTTTGCTGTAGAGGGTTTTTTTTTTTTCAAGATGATCCCGGTGATATCTCACAAAAATCCTCAAGCAAGCCCATGTGTGTGTATAGGCATATAAATACATGGTGATATATGTTGATATAAGTGTCTTTAAGCAAATTCCTATAAGTGGAATGTCTCTTCCTCCAGTTGCTGCTCCAGCAGTTGGAGAACATTCAGTACATGTTTAACAAAACTGAGCAAATGTGTGGAATATGTATCATTCAAACTATTTCAATTTCTCATAAATAATCGCTCCAGCCTCCCCCTTTCCCCTTTTCCCTTTCCCCTTTTCCCTTTTTTCCCCCTTTCCCCTTTTCCTTTCTTTGGAAACATAACCACTCTCTTTTTATATTGTGCTCCAAATTACCTTTTATCCTGGTTCAGATCCTGGAACGGCTGTTCTGGTTGGGTTTTAGCTGATGTCAAACATTTCTGTGGATCAAAAACTCCTGGGAAATGGCCACAATTTGGGAGTTGTAGGACCTAGAGCTGTAGGGTATCTATTGCTGGCAGGGGGACACTTGGGTAGCTGCAAGACTCTTCAGGCAGGAATTGCACTGGAGTGGTTGGAGACAGTAGTAGAAGTTTTCCTGATTGAAAATTTCCCATGTAAAACATTTTTCAATGAGAAATTGGATTTTCAACTCTTTTTTTCTGGTTTCCACAAAAATTTTTACATTTTCTTTCACAGCTGGAAGGATCTTGAGGCAAATAACACTTGCCATTTAGTGTTCTTTTTTAGTGTTAAGCTAAATTTAGTGTTCATATTCTCAGTTATTTTTTTAGCTTTACAGTTTTCAGTGAAATCTTTCCTTCACCACTGAGGCAAATCAGAGTTTTCCCATCTACTTCAGTAGCACCAAGATTTCACTTTTGATGTTTTACTACAGGAAATCATTCTTGTAAGGACCTTAAATGGCCCTTGGAGCTTATCAACCTCTAACCTGTATTTTAAAAAGGTTCCAGGGAAAAACAGACCACTTAGTCTGACCCTGATTCCAAGTAAAACATCATGATTAACCCCAAACCTTATTAACAAAGAACTAGAGGGTAAAATACAATTAATGAGAGCCAGCAGGGAGGAATATAAATCTTATAAATAAATAAATAAATAAATAAACATTGTCTTCTTGACAGGATTGCATTCCTGCTCCAGAGAGGGAACTGGGACAGTGCAATGTACCTGGATTTCTCCAGGGCATTTCTCTTAGTCCAGATGCTGTCTGGCCTCGTTAGGTGTTCAGACGTTGTTGGGTGGTTTAAATCCTGGCTCACCAGTGGATCTCTGGGCGGATTGTTCATTTAAACCCAGCGTTTGTGCCAACGATCCCAGCAAAGACATGAAATAGATGGTGAGGGCCTCAAGGTGACCTGGGGCTTGGTGGAGCAGAGAAAAACCAGGACAAAAGGTAGGAGCAGTAGGAATTTTCAGTTTAAGGGGCTTCAGCCCAAGAGAATTCATTGGAAATAAAGCAAATCCTGTGGCAACAGAGCATGTGGATTTTAGCTGTGGCTCCAAATACTCCAAGGCACAGGTAGAGAGAGGTGGGCAGTCACCTCCACGGACTTCAGAGAGCAATGATTCTGTAGAAAGCAAATTAATAATAAATTACTGATCAAACAAACAAATCCAGCAAACCAGGAGCAGATTCTCTTCTCATCTGAGGCTTTGATGGAGTCCTGATGTGAGATGTCCACATTCCAGGAGTGTGTGAGAGCATTCAAAGGGAAAGTTCGAGGAGGCCACAGAAATTATCTGGAGGTTGGAAATGCACCCTCTGCTGTGAAGCTGAAAGAACTTGACGTGTTCAGCTTCTCAGGAGCCCCGAGTGATGCTTTGCTTGCCGTGTGTGGGCATCCCTCCCCGAGAGCCAGCTCCTCAGCCCAGCCGAGAAGGCACCTTCAGCTGGATATTTATGTTGGCCAAATTTAGCAGTAAAATAATAACGTTATATTAAAATGAGACACAGTTCCTGCTTGTGAAGGTGATGGAAGCTCACAACAGTTTCTCAAGTGCACTCCTGAGTGCTTTCTGTTCTTCACAACAGGATTAACAGCCCTGTGGAAGCAGATATATAAAATCAAGCTGGATTAGAGGGAAATTTTATTGCAAAAACAGTGTGGAACTGGTATATTGCATGTACTTCACATGTGTGCGTGTCAGGAGGGGCATTTGAAAATGGTTTTAATTTATAAAGAATTTCCAATGAAAACTTTTTTATTTCTCAGAGAATTTTTTTCTTCAGCACCAGACTTCTGAGATTTGAATGTTTGGGGCCTTTAAAAAAAAACTTCTCTAGCAAGCAGATACGTTTCTACTGAATGACTGCTTCAGTTAAAAATCTAATTTCCACTGGAAAGGTGAAAAAAAGTTTTCAAAGGAGGCAAAAAAACCCAAAATCTGACAGCTCGTGTCCTGCATTGGTGTGAACCTCACCAGCACTTCTGTAAGAGAAGGGATTGACAAAATAATTCATGAGCAGGAATGTTCTCCTGATGGAAGGCAGAGAATGTCTGCAGAAGGAACTTTAAAGGCTCCTTTGTGTCCCCAAACACAAACATGGCTCAAAGGACGAGTCCAGGGCAGCTTGTGGGGCTCTGGACTATTTGTGGAGTGGCTTTGAGAGAAGCTGTCCTTGATTTAGGAGAACACCCTCATCCCGCAGAGCAGGGGCACTGGGAGGGAGGGAATTGTGCCAGGAGCTCGCCTGGCCACAAGGGAACAGCAATTTGCTGTGGGAGAGGCTTCTGTGAGCTGGGGACGTGTGGGGAGCGTGGCCTGGAGGCACCACCGAGGGGCTGTTCTGCTCATGGAGGGGCTGTTCTGCTCATGGAGGGGCTGTTCTCCTGCTCATGGAGGGGTTGTTCCGCTCATGGAGGGGCTGTTCTGCTCATGGAGGGGCTGAGCTGNGTTCATGGAGGGGCTGTTCTCCTGTTCATGGAGGGGCTGTTCTGCTATGGAGGGGCTGTTCTCCTGTTGATGGAGGGGCTGTTCTCCTGCTCATGGAGGGGTTGTTCTGTTCATGGAGGGGTTGTTCTCCTGCTCATGGACGTGTTGTTCTCCTGGGCTGCCCGCTCGGGCTCTGGGGTGAGGGGAGCTGCTCCAAGCCCTGCATTTCCACAGCAGCTCCCAGCCCCCTCCCCTGGGCCAGCCCCTGCTCCTGGCCGTGCCAGGGCTGCCTTGGCAGAGGGACACAGAACGGGGCTGGCTCGGCACCATTTTGATAATTTTGAGAATTATCTTGGCGAATCCAGCTGGGTACCAGGGGTAAATGCCACCCCCGGCTCTGCCTGCCCCCTGGATTCAATGTCCCCATGTGCTCTCGGCATGCTGCTGTGCTTTGGGACACCTTTGGTGGTGCCTGTGCCATCCTACAAACCTCATGGCATCTCCCAGTGCTTTGGTGTCAGCTTTCCCCGATGGGAATTTCCCAAGTTTTCCTGATTTGGTGGGGCCCCAGCATTTGCAGCAGCCTCACCCCAAAACTCCTTCTGCCGCCATCCCCTCCCGGCCGCTCCCGCTGCCCCCTCGCTGTGGTTTGTCACTGCCCTGAGTTATGGATCTTCGGGACAAGAACCAGCTCCAGGTCACTCCCCGAACTCCAGCTGGAATTCCGGGGGTGTTTTGGTGCCAAGAGCAGCAGCAGCTGCAGGTGCATCCCGTGCAGGGGCTCCAGCAATCAGCATCCCAGCTCTTACTGAGAGCAGAGGATTTTCCCTAAACTCTGATTAACCAATTATGTTTGTCCTGATTTAAATTCTTCTGTCATCTCCCTCACCACGGGGCAGAGCAGTTTACTGAATTTAAAGAGGACTGCCACCGTTGTGTAAATGAATGAGATGTTTTCTTAAAATAACTATTTATCCATGTAAATCTCTGCCTGGATCTTGGAAAGCCTCCCCAGCTCTGCCTCTAGCTCAGGCCGTGGCACCTCTCTCTGTCAGGCCCATCTCGTGGAGCCACACTGGAAATCCCAGGAGCAGAGGCCGTGTCTCCCTTCCCTTTGTACAGTGCCAGGGGAGGCTGCAAGCCTGAGGACAAGAGAATGTTTTTCTGCCAGGGACACAACAAATTAAATAAAAATTATTTCTCTCTAATAGAAACTACATTGGAGGCACTCTGTTTATTTTGAGGCAGCCCAGTTGGTATTTATCCGAAATTGGAGGTAGAATATTGGGTATTTTTATTCTGTTTAAAAGTACATTTTCAGTCCAAACAAATATTCTCATGTAATAATATTCCTGGAAATTGCTGGTGCTCGGTTGCCGTTTGGCGTTATGGGTTCAATGTAGTTTTGGAGGACAAAACCTCCAGCTATCAACATCATAATGAATTAAAAACCTGCAATATGAAACAAAACACTAAATTCATTACAGTTCCTGCACACCTTTAAATGACAAAAACAAGTTTTCATTGATTTGTTTTACAGATTTTGAAAAAAAAAAGGAAAAAATGTAATGACAAAAATTAAATCTTCGTTACTTGGAAGAGACAACATTTGTAAATGTTCAGTGGTGAATTGTTCATGTAACAAAACAGCTCCTAAGAAGGGCTCATTTCTTTCCATATCTTTCACTTCTCTCTCTTAAGTGTAAAAAGTATTTTCCATTTTGCCTGGCTTTTAAACGTATTTTCCCAGGTTGGAATGGAGTAAATGAAGTTGTACAAAGCAAATGCTATGGCAAACTTCGCTGCTGCCTGGTTAATCCTGCACGTGAGGCCCCTGTGGACATATTTATATTTAATATTTTGCCTTTCATGGAAATCATTAGGTGGACAAAATGGCCCAACTCCTCCTTGCACAAACAATCCATTAACATCCATCCTTCACCAGGACAGGTGGCAGGTTTGGTTTAATTCTGTATTTTCAACAGCAAGGAACTCTGGTTCCAATGTGCATTCAAGGTGGAAAGCTAATTTTTGAGGGTTCATGGATGAAACTTATTTTAGCTTTTTATTTTTCCTCCCATCGTGAGGGAAAGTAGAAATAAATGAGCTTGATTCACCATTCAATTATGTTAATTTATAGCCCTCTAACCCCAGCAGTCGTGCTGACATATAAATGATGAAGCAGAGCATATGATCAGATCCCTGGTACTACAAAAGAAGTGTTGAGCCAAGGGTGAGCAAAGATTTTGGAGCCCAGCAGTGTCCAGATGGGAAATGCAGTTTGCCCACAGACCCCAGAAAGTGTTTGTCAAGGTGCTTAATAATGATGTCTTCTGGATTTCACCCTGAATCCACATTTTGAAGAAAAGTTTCTGGGTGTTTAAAAACCAACCAACAAACAAATCCCTCTGTAAGGTAAAGCTATACATTTAATTTTGGGCCAAACAGTCCAAATTCTTAGAAATCCAAGTTGATAGTTTTTCATTTTCAAGAGCTTAATTTTTTTATTTTTGAGTCAGCCAATTGTGATAATAATTTGGACACTGAACGAAATGTCCATAGCTCTACTGAGATCCCATTTATCCCTGAATTCCTGTCCCTGTTTTGAGTGAAGCTGTACCTGGCCAGAGTGGGACTGTGATTATTACTATTATTATTATTANTATTATTAGGGCAGTCACACAAAGGAGGATGAGAGATGCACTTTCCAGGCGGCTGCATTAGGGCAGAGTCAATTTTCTGTCTGTGCCTTGAATTTTCTTGGGGTTCTTGATAACCTGAGAGTGTTTTTGTGGGAAGGTGGGATGTGCCGGGGGCAAGGGAAAGCAGCCAAAACCACCTGATGGTCTGGGGAGCTGTGCAAGCAGAGGCTCCTCTGCCCAGCCCTGTCCTGGGACACACTCAGCACCTGGCAGTCACTTCCCGCTGGAACCTCGCACCTGAAGAGTTTTCTTCAGGAAAACTTTTCCAGGAGAAGAAGGAGTTCTCAGGAGCCTGGGCGAGGCTGGGTGTCCCACACGTGCACCAAGGCCCTTCCAGGTCACCCTCCTGCTCTGTCCCCGAGCTACCGAGCAGAGCTGACAGCACCTTAAAGCCTGTTTGCTCTGGGATCAGAGCTGTGCTTCCAAACGATAAGAATCTCTTTTTTCCAGCTCCAGTGAAAACAGAGATCTCAGAGAGCTGCAAGGCCAGCCAAGTGTGCTGAAGTAGACTCTGGCTCCGACTCACTCGCTGGCATTTTCTGACTCTATTGGAACCTGTTATATTAAAATGAGTCCTGGGGGCATTGGAGGCTCCAGCGTGTATCTTTGGGGAGGAGATTTGGCAACTTGCAATTCTCAGGCAGGATTTACAAATGCTACAATAAACCAAAGAAAAGCTCATTAAAAACATGCTGATTTTTTTTTTCTTGGTCCCAGTAACCCTTTTCTCAGTCCTCTGGTGTTTTAAATGCCAGCACTGAGCTGAAGTTTGTAGCCAGGGGGAGAAGCAAACAGGTCAGACACGGAGATGTTCGTGCACAGTGTGTGATTTCTGGGCAAGAGCTCAGGTGGGCACCCAGCTTCTGCATCTGCACCAGTAAATGTGAGAGTTTGCACGTCCCTGCACCACGTGGCACCTTCGTACAGATAAAATTAGTTTCTCACAACACATTTTGGAACAATTTTTTGGGCTGCAGATCGTGGCAGGCTCAGGATGCTGCTCTGTAAGTACAAATATCGTGACAGGGTGATTTCCACCACATCCTTGGAAGCAACTAAAGGAAAGGTTGGAGGTGCTACAAAGTCAATTTGTACTTTTAAAGTGAGGGCATTTTGTCATTTCTAAAGGGGCTTAAAACTAAATTCTTGGGGATGAGGCAGTTTGTAGGATTCTTTCATGCTGGGCAGCCCCTGTTTGGTGCCTGTTGCAGGAGAAGGAGAAGGAGAAGGAGAAGGAGAAGGAGAAGGAGAAGGAGAAGGAGAAGGAGAAGGAGAAGGAGAAGAACGAGGTCTGTGGGTTGTGGAGATGGGGGGAACACAGGGACAGGAACTTCTGAGTACCACGTCAGTGACCTTAACCAACTGCCCTTCCTTCCAGAGCACATGCACATCTCCTGGTTTTGAGATCCTCATTCAGGCAAGGAAACCCAAGGGAGGGGATCTTTAGAAATCTTGGCTGTGTAACTCTCCCCCAGCCGTGGGCCCCGGGAGAGCACAGGAGGATCCAACCAAGCCACCAGAAGTTGGCTGTGTTCTCATGTTGTAGAAAGTGTGTAATTTCTCTTAATTCTCCATGAACCTGACATCTGATAGGACATCTAATAAAGCCCATAAGTAGCATTTTATGAAGCTACACTTCCCTCCTAAGCTCACCAGGGATCATTTTTCTCTTTGAAAAACAGCTCATCATTAGGAATCAAAGATGTTTGATATACAAAATAATTTCCCAAATTAGGGTTTGTCAAATGTAGGTTTGCAAATCTCTGCGCTTTTTTTGTCCTTTTTTTTTTTTTTTTCCCCTTTCTCTCCCTTGCTCTCCCCCTTAGGTTGATTATATCTTGGAACTAGAGGCAAAATAAAATTCTTCCACCCTTTCCCCTCCCTTCATCCCTCCCCGTGCCTTTCCCCAGCCCGGGGGCACATCCAGCCGGGCTGCACCGAGTGCCAGCCCCCGGCAGTGCCAGCAGCGCCCCGAGGTGCCCGGGCAGGGACAGGGGCTGGGGCAGGGACAGGGACAGGGACAGGGACAGGGACAGGGGCTGGGACAGGGAGAGGGGCTGGGACAGGGACAGGGACAGGGACTGGGGCTGGGNNCAGGGACAGGGACAGGGACAGGGACAGGGGCAGGCAGAGGGGGCTGCCGCCGGCGCTGCCTCCGCAGTGCCAGCAAACAGTTAACGGTTTAATACTTTACAAAAAAGTCAAGACAGACTTGTGATTCTTGATGTTAATGAAGGTGTCACACATTGTCTAGAGAAAGTTGTGCCTGGCAATCTTCCTTTTTTCGGATGCCTACACCACTGACATTTCATCTCGCATTCAAAGAGCACTACCTTAATGAAATGCATAATTAACATATTCTAATTGTGCTGAGCGCTGTGATGATTTTGACAGAACTCACTTTCCATGTCTAATTTGATGCTAATTTAATCTGTTCCTCTCCCGCTGACATGACCTTTCTTGATTGAGTTTCACTGAGGAAATTTTTTGATGGATTGATTTATCAGCATTGCGGAGACAACAAAGGCTCAGGGTGCACGGCAGAGCCGGGGTGGGAACGGCCTCCAACGCCTGCACACCCTGAACTCTCCAGCTCCAGTGGCCTCTTTCCAGAGCCCGCCTGTCTGATCTACTGATGGAATTCGAGAAATGTGACATCTGTGTGTGGGTTTGATCTCTGTGATAAATACAGTAAATATCTCGTTGTGCTTGGGAGTTTCCTGCAAGGGAAACTTCTCCCTTCGCTGCCGCGGCGGTGTTGGAGCAGGGCAGCGCCAGCCGGGGCAGCTGGCCCTGGGTTCTAGACCTGCTTTAATTACCCTGGGCATTACTGGCCATCAGCAAAATGAAAAGTGCAGTGACATGGGGTTGTCAGAGGTGTCACAAAACGTAACCTACTTTTTGGAGGTTCCTTCATCCAACTTTGTGTGGTGCTTCCTCGTGGCTGTGTGTGTTTAACACCCAGGGTGTGCGTTTAGAACACACACACATTATCTGTGCAGATATAGATACATAATTTATGGCTTGTGTATATATGATTATACCCTCATTCAAACACTGGAGAGGAGGTTTAATAATCCTCCCAATGTTGTGAAATATATTAGCTCTATCTCCCAGCTCAGGAGGTGAGTGTGTGCCTGTGGGAACACACAGATGTGAGGAAATCTCAGCGGGAAACAGCAAATTTTTGGGTTGCTCTACGAAAGAGGAAATTTAGGAAGGAATTGTTCCCTGTGAGGGTGGGCAGGCCCTGGCACAGGGTGCCCAGAGCAGCTGTGGCTGCCCCTGGATCCCTGGCAGTGCCCAAGGCCAGGCTGGACATTGGGGCTGGAGCAGCCTGGGACAGTGGGAGTGTCCCTGCCAGGGCAGGGGTGGCACTGGAGGGGCTTTGAGGTCCCTCCCAACCCAAACCATTTTCTCATTATATGGGGACTTCTCTTCTGGATCAGGAGGTCTGTACCTATTGCTTTGTACTGTGACAGCTTCTTGCTCCCCTCATAGTGTACCTGCCTTTTTATCAGGGTTCTGTATCAGAAAAAAGGTCCTGACCCTCCCCGTGGTCTCTTCCGTGCCTCGAGGCACCAGATTTAACTTTGCCTGTTCCACTGCAGCTGCTGCTGGTCATAAACTCCGAGTTCCTTGCACTGCAGCAGCATGTGTGTGTTTGCTGCTTTGGGAAAAGCAGAGATAGCATCTCACTTTAGAGAGCATAATAATATTAAATTGACAGCGTTGTCGAGATGAATTTTATAAACACCAGTGACATTAAAACAAAAAAAGGAAAATTAAGAATTTATGTTTCATCTTGCTACAGATTTAAGAAGACACACATGTTCAGTTTCTTGAGGAGTTGATGGAATAGTTTAGTTTTAAAAATGACTTCTTGATGTAAGTCCCAGATTTTCTTATCAGTGTTTAGCTACACTGAGCAAACAGGAGATGCCTGAGGAGAAGGGCACAGCCAGTCCAGAGAGCAGGGAGATTCTCCCAGCTGGGGCTGGGACCTGCTCCTGCACTGCCCTTGCCCTCAGGGGTCTGGGACCAGGGTTCCAGAGGGGCTCCCATTCCCTGTGCCGGCACAAAGGAGCTCGAGGAAAGCCCTGCAGAGCACGGGGGGCTGGGGGTTAAAACGCCCCCGGCCCCACAGGAGCCCCCTCCCCTCCCCGCCCCGCAGCCCCAGCTCCTGCTGAGCACGGCCCTGGAGAGCCAATGGTCCCCATCCCTGCTCTGAGGACAAACTGGGGCTGAGCCTGCCCAAACTGGACCTGGGTTTTGGGTGCCTGGGAATCCCCCCCATCTGCACGGGCCCTGAGCTTGGGTCTCAGTGGATGTCTGGTTTTGGTTTTGTTTGGGGTTTTTTATGTGGGTAATTTTTTAATTCTGGAAGAAAACCTCATTTTGCAACAGAGTCCTTCCTGTCTGATTTCAGCTCTTTGCCAGAGGACAGGCCAATACTGATTAATTCACAGATCCCCTGCTCTCTCTCTCAAAAAAAAAACACTTGTGTATCCATTCTGGCTAAGTCTGTTGGGCAGCTGCATCCCAAAATGTGTAAACCACGTTATAACTGTGAAACTATGAGTCATTCAGTGTTATTTACCATTGATACTGGCAGGCAGCCTGATCTGTTCCTGTAATTATGTCTCTGTCTCTACCAGGGAGATCAAAAGTACAGAAATTCCAAGTAATAGGAGTACAACTATATCAGTGGGGTGAAACCGAGCATCTGGATCAGAGAAAGAGATATTGAGTGCACAGTGTTGCAGGAGATCAAAGAGGGAACTAAATCTAATAAAACAGTAATAATTGGTAAGCTCACTTCCAACATATGGAACATCAGAATTTGGTATTAAAATGGTATTTCTGAAGAACTTTAAAAAATTGGAACAGATAGTTTGAGGACATACAAGACTTGTGTGCATTCTGCTCTAGGCTCAGTATTTCTGAAAAGAAATCAGATGCCTTCATCCATATTTAGGCAACTAATTTAAGAACAATAAAAAAAAAAAAAAATAAAGAATCCTGAAGAAATCTTACCCGGATACTTTCATCTGTGGTCACCTGGGTGCTTCTGGTTATTTTCCTGATGAACCCAGTTGGAAAGAAGGGAGTGGAATTGAGTTTGCAGCCATGCCTGTTCATCAAATGCTCTTTTTCATTAGAACAGTTCACTTCAATAAAATCCTGGGCACGTTTGATAAGACAGTATTCAAGGAACAAAGCTGTTAGGAAATGACTTGCTCATAAGTTCCAGCAATAATTTTTGGCCTTAGAATATTACTTGGTGTTTTTCATTGTCAGTGGAAAATGAAAATGTAGCATTTCAATTGTGAGCCATTAGGAACTGAGCGAGGCCCCCTGTTCTGTGCACTTCATCTACAAATTGCACCAGAATACTTGGGTGAACTTTTGATCTGCCAGCACTCACAGGGGAAAAAAACAACAACATTCCCAGAAAATGCCCATTAATTTGAATGACTGAATATTCAAGGAGAAGGTTCCTCCTTATCAAGGTTTCTACAGAAGGAAAGTGAGAATTAGTAAAATGTGGTTAACATAAATAGAACCTGGCTGCTGTATGAAGGGACGCTTTAGCACTGAGTGCTTTGCAGATGGGTGCATCTTCTTGCAAAATGGCTGAGGACAGGAATGTTTGGAGCAGGGAAAGGGAAAATTTAAGATACAGATATAGATAGATGCAGTGAGTCATCCTTGCCGTAACTGCATCTGTATTCCCACCTCTCCATTGTTCACGTTTGCTTCTGATGGAGCTATAAAAGCCAGGATTTATATCTGTGGAAAGGTTATTTAGCATGTGGGCTTTGCACAATATGGTTTGTGAGAGAACAAGTGTGGAAAGACATCCTGGGAGTTAGATAAAATACTGGCTAAAATAGAAACAGAGCCGTGGCATGGTTTGCACGGGGCTCTTTGCCGTGGTGCTGTTTGCAGCAGTATTTGGTATTGTCTATTTTTTGATCAGCTCTCTGACATCTTAGGAATGATAGTTATGACTCACATAACCTCGATTCTTCTTCTAAGAGAACATCATAGGAAATATTTCCCCAGTAGCCTTAAGGGATCTCTGGTGGAGCAGAGTTTGTGGCTTCATCAGGTGATGGGCTCATCAAATATTAACGCACTTTGCATTCTTCTGTCTTCCAAAACCGAAAAAGCTTTTGGGAAAACCAGTTTGGCTTTGAATCTGCTCTGGTCTGTCCTTTCTTTTGGGCTGTTTTGAAGGATTGACTCACAGCTCTTTATTCATGGCAAAGAATGAACCCCAGTAAGACAGGATTGTGTGAGCGGCGCATTTGGGCTTGAATTAAGAATTCGACCCCACATCTATAAAAATGAGCTGTAAATGTACATTCTGCACAGCCCCTGGACTTCAAAAGCAAAGGGAGCAGCTGTCGGGCTCCATGATCATGTCACCATCCCCAAGAATCACCACTTTTGAGAACCCCACGACCATAGACGTGTATATTTACATATATATAACATAATACACACTCAATTCCACTCCCAGCTACGGAATCAACAACAAAACAAACAAACGAAAACTTGCAGCGCAGAAATATCTGCAGCAAGCCTTTTTTCTGAGGAAATATTATTGAGGTGCTGAACAACATTTGATCACTTGCAACCCTTTCAACTGACGTTCTATTATTCACATGTCTCTTTCATTATGCAACAGATGGTGAGTCCTGTCGCTGATTTTTTTCTTCAGATTCACAAAACTTCAATGGATCGTAATATGACCCTAAAAATGAGTAGAAAAAGAGAATGCTTGTTAAGGTTTTATCTTTGATAATAATCCATTGACAGAGAATAGCAGCTGACCTCCTATAAACCAAAAAAAGACACATTTGCCTTATTTTATGAAGAGCATTTGTCTAAAACATTTGACTGAGCTGCAGAATGTGGCCTTCAGCTGAAATGAAAGATGGTCCTTCTGTTGCTACACAAAGCCATATTTGCTGCTGCAAAGTGCAAAAGGATAGGCTGACAAATTGATAGTATGTCAGGAGCAAACCCGTCCTCGTCTTCACAAACATCTGCATATTTGTGAAGATTCTGACCGAGAAATATTTTATTTAGAGGCTTCATTTGGCAAATTTAAGCTAGTTACCATGCTGAGGTCTAAACATTGTTAGAAACGTCTTTAAATACAATCCCTCTGTCTGCTTTCTGGCCACTTATTAATAGACATTTCTCAGCACTGAAAGATGGGGGGAGTCTTGGAGCAATTAAAAGCTATGCTCCATATGCCTTTGAAGTTTTTTTATCTCATCCTAGACTGGCTAGATCCTGAATTATTATGCCATGAGTTATTAGATTGGAGAGTTTGCAGTAGGAAGTTAAATAATAAAATGCTTGTATGTTACTCCTCCTCCTTATAGACCGAAGTAATTTGTGAACACAGAGCTCGGCCTGGCAGAGCCCTGCGTTCCTGAGGAACCTAAAGCACACAAAATTCACCCTCCAGCTCGCCAGGGGGGTCTTCACCTCTTCATGCCAGGAGATGTGAGGCTGAAACGGGACCACCTCTGGGGTGAAAAGCTCCGTGGGGTGGTTTTGAGATGGGTCATTTGTGCCTTTAACCTCTAAGAACTTCATCCAGGTCCTTCAGTGTGAGGCCAGGCTCTGTCTGCAAGCAGGAGAGCAGAGAATAAACCTTCAGTGGGGTATTCAGAGCTTTCCTCCTTTAGTTCCAGGGGAAACCTGAGCTGTTAAACTCATTGGAGCAATGCTGATACTTCAGCCTATAGAAAAATTGTAATTAAGACCTGAGAACTCAGAGAATTATTTTGTAGAATGGCATTAATATCAATAATACAGAATATTTTATCTGGGAATCATTCCTTCTTCTGCATCTTGTTTTCTCTGATGATAAGAGTTGCAGGAATTCAATAACTGTTCAAGTTTAGGTTCTTGCCCTGTGAAAAAGATGCATGAACATACTCAGATTGAGCTGTTTGTTTGTCTTCTAAATCAAATTCCTGGCTGAATCAAGCCAAGCCAAGATATGAATTTTTTTTAAACTCTGTTTGCTTGCTCTAAGGCATAACCTAATTGATAACACAATATCATCCTTCTGTAGTGAAGAAAAGTTGATAGACCAGATCCTCTCTGCTATAAGCCAGCATAAAGCTTTTCCATTTTAACCAGCTAAGAATCTCCTTGAACACACATATTTTTGGCAGGCCTGGCTCTTTAGACACTATTATAAGTTGGTCTTTCACATTTTTGCAGAAAGTCTTTCAGGCTCTGCCTCCCCGAGTTAGGCAAGCACGACGGAATCGACATGAGTCGAACTAAACAAAAAAACTCAGCCCCAGTGCCTGCTTCTTGCCAAGAACAGTGCCCCAGAACTCGAGCACTGCTGTGTTTACTGGCCCTTTCATAACACTGTCAGTATCGAGGAGTTGGTAAATAGAGAACTCATCCAGGAGGCTGTCAAATCCTTCTGCACTGCTGCACACCCCACGATGATATGCTAACTCTCTCCCGTTTTGCCAGGCAGCCTGACTTTCGAGGCTGGGTCAAGAACGAGTGACACTTTGCAGTAGGCTGTCCTTCAGGGGAAATGATGTTATCCACTGGTTTTTCCTCAGTGTGGACGGGCCAAGGGAGCTGTTTGATGTTTGGGATTCTGCACTCGTTCAGGATCCCCAAGCCTCCTCACAGCATCACCTCCTACTCGCTGCTAATTCTCGGTCGCACTTTAACGTTCCTCATTCATGCGCTCGAAGCAAACACTCCTGAGCCACGCCAGGGCAGTTTGTGCCACAGCCACCTTCTCGGGAGCTTCTCACACCAGCCAGCCCTTGCCCCGGGGAGCCCCGGGTCTGCCCAGCGGGGCAGGAGCGGGCAGAGGGGTTGGCAGGGACACGCTGGGAGCAGAGGGGTTGGCAGGGACCCGCTGGGAGCGGCGGTGGGATGAGGAGCAGCCCCGGGTCTGGAGGTGCAGGTGGGCTCCTGGGGCTCCCTTGGCAGCTGCTGCTCCTTGTTTTGGAGGTGCTGTGGGACTGCAGCTGCAATTTCATTTCAGCGACCAAGCACACCAGAGCCAGGTTTAATTTTTGTCCTGTGACTGGTGGCAAATTAGATCCAAATGCCAAGCCAGGGTTTGTACTCCGGCCCTGGGTCAGTGCTTGCATACAATAAATGGCAAATTTTTTGTCATATTACAAGAAAATCTCTCATATCATTTAATACAAGAATATTAGAATCCTGGTAGGTGTTCTGCAGTGCTCAGGCAGTTATTTGATGCGTTGACAGATTTGAGGTGTGATGCCTCATGATGGGCACTGTCAACCTGCTGGACAGTTCAACAGATTCTGAGAAGGATTCTGTGACAAAAAGTGCATAAACCACACTTTTAGTTCCCTGTTCCAAGTCTTCTCACTGGTGCTCTCATCCTACATGTCAGGAGAAGCAGCGAGGTACAGCGTGAGTGACTGTGAATCATTTCCACCATTCTGAAAAGGAAAAAAAAAAAAGGAGAAAAGAAGAGGGACGTGTATTGTGGCAGCCCAGGTGAATTTGACATTCCTGCAGATGTGCAATAACATAATTTGCTTCTTTTCCCGAGTTCCTCTCCTACAAGTCTTTGTTGGCATGATTAGCCTCCTTAGTAGCATCCTCCAGAGGGAATTCTGCAGAGATGAAATACAAAAACTGCTTTAAAATGATAAGTCACAAATAGGATCTGCCACAAGGCATTATAAACAAAACTAGACACAAGAGACTCATAAAAAAATTAAAGTCTAAAGTAACTGAGAAAAAACTCCAAATCTTCCTGCCTCCAATCTCGTTTGCACACCTGAGTTGTTGGTGCAGCTTCCAGGCTGCGAGGAGCACCAGGGCAGGGAAGGGGCAGGGAGTGACCAGAGCAGTGGTCAGCGGGTCCAGGGTTAACCCCACACAGTTTTCACTCCCACATCGGGGAGGGTGCTCCCGGCTCTCTTCTGCAATGCTGGGAGTTTTTCTGCCTGCGTGTGCTGCTGAAATTTTGATCTTGTAACAAAAAGGGAGACACTGGGGGGAGGGAGAATGATCGAACAAAGCATTTTCTGAAGTTTTAAGGGTTGTAATTGCCTAACTACTGATATCATCTGGATAAAACTCATCAATGTATTGAACACCTTACCAATAGCCCCAGGCTCTGAGGGTGATGTGTGTCTCCCAACACATTCATTTCATGATACTGCAAACATGAAATTCTGACCTAAAAATGTACAATAATATTCCAGCAGATGTGGTCCCTTTTCTGATTTTTTAAATCATATTTTTAGGCTGCTTTTTCAATCTTGGCTTTTTTATCATTGTTTTTATCTTGGCCATCCTTTTGCCCTTCTTGGAGCAAACAGGTCTGATGGGCATTGGAGACTTCATCTTCATATTCAAGTGGTTGGTTTAAATGAGAACTTCCTGACAGGAGTTAAAGCTGATAAACTTCATTGTGAAGCTCTTCTTAGTACATTTTAAATTCCAATTCTAGATGCCCAACCTTGTCTGGTTAAATGAGTTTTAAATGAGTGTCTCAGGGGCTGCTGAGCCTTGAATCCCTGGTTTTGCCGTGCTGAAGGCTGGGCTGTACAGAGCGCGTTGAACCACAGCAGGACTGGCCAGGAAACAACAGTTCCACTTTCTGGAAAACGTCAGGACTTTACACATTTGTAATTCCTTTCTCATCAGTGTGGGAAGCCATGAAAAAAATTACAGTGTGGCCCAGAATCCCAAGCAAAGGGAAAATGCCCAGCAGTCAGACGTGGGAGGTCACCCCAACACCGCTTTTTGCCGCGGTTCCAGCAGAGATCTGCAGCTCGGGCCGTGCTGGGTCTACCCCGCTCTGTAATCAGCTCACTCGTGGTCTCCGGGCTGTGCTTTGGGCTGACCCCAACATTGCTGATTGCCCTGGAAATGTCCTCCAGGAGCAATGGACTCATTTCCAGCAGCGGGGTTTTTGGGGAAGCGCAATTGCAGTGGGCAGGGTTGGATGGCAGAAATGAAGACGTTGCAGTTCAGAGAAAGGTTTGTTATGTGGTAACAAATACCTGAGGGAAGCATTGTCAATAAAACAGCCTGTGAGATATCCTGAGCCCACTGAGCAAGAGCTGCTACATGAGTATAAATTTAAAAATATTGTTTGCTAGGCTTTGTAAAATTATGCATTGGATAGATAGACTAGTTCAGGGACCTAAATTTAAGCTTAGCCAAGAAAATTTGAGGTGTTGGTCTCTAGGGGGTTCTCCACAGATCTGTTTCTGCTGCTGGCACAGGGGAAAATTCCGGTTTTTAGCCCTTGGGGGTGCAGGAGTTGCATCACGGTGTCAGTACATCATCAGCACTGGATCCTGACCTCACTGGGGTTGTTGGACCGTGCACCAAACTCCAACCCAGAGTCCAGACAGCTGCATCGCCATCCCAAATTAAACCATCAGGGTGGTTTTCCTATTTTTTTTTTCAGTGTCAGGCTGTTTTTTCACACACCAGTGTATTCACTAAAGCACCTTTCTTCTTATCAGTAAGGTATGACCAAGTTTGTCTTTTGGAATTATTCTGTAAGGATTGAGGCATCGATTGCCATCTTCCACAGAGCAGAGGCAACAGCAAAATTCTCTCACCTGCTTCCTTAAGGGAAAATCATTTATTTCTCCATCGGCAGAGAAACCAGTTCATGTCAGATAAGTCATTTAGGAGTGGACAGCATCATGGAATATTATTTCCAAAATAACCCCTAAAGTTAAGAATATAATGTCAGGGCCAAGCATAAATGGCTTTTTCTTCCTGTGATTCAGTTCTCCAACAGATCCAACAAATTGCTCCCAATGTACAATCACACAAACAATTTTCATGGATGCAGAATCAGGCACCCCATCCCAGGGATTTCTGGGATGATTTTCTATCATGCCATGTGGAGGATTGCAGTCTGCTCACAGAAAAAAAAAAAAAGGAGCATTCCACTTTATTACTTAGCATTGAGAAAAACAAGTTTAATTGGCTTCTGCTGTGCTTTAATAACTAAAGAACAACAAAGGCATTTAGTCATTCACATAATTTCCTGTTTTTAAAGGATTTTAAATGCAACTCAGTGATTAACATTAAAAAGTAGCTACTGTGCAGACATAAGAACTACTTCATTTTTTAATTATATTTTAACAGGTATAGATTCAATGTTCTTGACATTTATAAGAGGTCCTTCATTTCCAGCAAAGTACCATGATGAAATTTCCACTCCCATGGCTTGATCACCTTGCTGTGCATTCCCAGAGCTGCTCTGGCAGGCCAGGCAGAGATCCACAATCTTCCATATCCCAGCTATGGAGCGTAGTCATCAAAACAGAACCAAACTAAAACCAAAACCTCTCTGCTTTTCCATTCATGGGGAGAAAAGAAGATGGTTCTGGGTTCTGGTCCCCATATTTTGAAAAGTGGGGGCTGTTAAAGGCAGGAAATCCTTGCCCCACTCCGAGGAGCTTGGTGGGACCACGAGCAGGGGGTGCCACGGGGGCCCAGGAGGGGCCTGGTGGGCAGAGACCAGGAGGCTTCAGAGGAGAGTGAGCAACAAACCCTTGAGGGTTCAGATCCAGCCACCTCTCAGTGGACTCCAGACATCCCTCGCTGCCTTCTGTGCCTGTATGTCACTGTAGAGTGACCTCAGCGTGACCGTTTGGCACAGAGCGAGGAACTGGCCACTTAAACATCATTTTTGTCAGAAAACCCCCACGTGGAGTGTGTCTGTGGGGCTCAGCCACGGACAAACCTGCAGCAGCAGCTGCTGACAGCAAACCACGTTTAG
This sequence comes from Daphoenositta chrysoptera, assembly GCA_013397915.1. NCBI lineage: Eukaryota > Metazoa > Chordata > Aves > Passeriformes > Daphoenositta > Daphoenositta chrysoptera. Next base: position 565,980 of record VZRO01001680.1, read on the forward strand.
TTTGTGTCACACGAGCACAGCTTGCGTGGGGTTTTTTGTTGTCATGAATCACAAGTTTCGCTTCAAGATTTCGCCGTGACTGATGCTCGAACGCGGGGTAAAACCCATTTGAAATTGCTGAGTATCATTCTGTTCCTTGAACTTGGCTTTCAGGGAGGGGGGAGCAAACCCTGCCCTTCTGTCACAGCTTGTCTGCCCGGGTTTGTCTGGCGTGACACCTCCCTGCAGGGCCCGGCGCCGCCAGCCCTGGCGCCCACGGTAACACGTACACACATTAGGCACAACTCCTGATTTTGTAGGATTGCTGTTGTTTTTCATCCTTCTCCACCACTGACCCCTGCAGACCTGGGCCACCAAGAGGTATTTCATGACAGAAAGAGCTCACAAACGGTGTAAGATGTGTGTCGTGGAAGGGTTGGCATCATATTTCTTGTGTGTGAAAAGGACAGCAAAAATCACCGAAATGGACGATAATAACTGATTCCATAGAGCTTCCAGCTCCCTCAAGGCTGAAACATCCTGGGCCTTTCTGAAGAGAGGCATATATTTTGAAGAGAAAGGGGGAAGGAAATAATAAAAAAAAAGCCTAATCTTCTGCTGATGTGGCCTTGGCAATCGCCGGAACTGACAAGGCTGTGTATTTGTAAAACAAGCTGCGCTAAGTATTTTTTCGGCCTCGTGTTTAGAAACACGCGGCGGGGGGGGAAAGAAGAAGGAAGAGGGGAAAAAAAAAGAATAAATATGGAAATGAAATGTAAAAACTTCTTGCACTCACCACCGGCTTCCCGGAGGGAATTCCTGCCTCTGTTCTCTGCTCTTCCTCCACTCAGCAAAACAACTGCCAGTCATTAGCGGAGCTGCGCCGCGCTCGCTGTACAGTAATTGAACACCAATGGCCCACCCTCATTTGCATCCCCCAGCTCTTGATTGGCAGCTGTACATGAAATGCCAGATCAGTTGAAAGTATGTTGTGAGCTGGCACTAATGATCCAGTGGCTCGGGGGAAACCTGCCATATTGTAATTCGGCTATCAGGCATGAAAGAAATAATTCTAAGTGCCAGCAATGTGAAGCCGAATAAATGTTTCAGTGCTGCAGGTTGCCAAGGGTGACACTTCTGATTTAGTATAAACGAATGCCCCGTTGCCTTTGGGGTTGGGGGAGCTCGCAATGTATCTGAGATGTGTGTATAAAACATTAGTATTAGAAAATGGCTTCGGCTCGGGATGGGAAACAGAGGCCTGGTCCCAGGCGGTGCGGAAATGTTTACAACTAATGACTGGATGAAAGGATTTTTCTACCTACTGTAATGACAGGCAAAATAGGATTTGCTTTCCCTGAGATGGAGAATAATGGCTATGTTAACTCTGCCTTTCCTTTTTCTTTCTCTCCCTAAATGAAATGCTCTTTTGTAAAGAAAATCACATCTATTTTCTTCAGCGTAGTGGAGGGAGGTTGCGGATTTAACTCCTTGGGAGCGTTGGGTTTTGGAGGGGAGGAGGTGGATGGGGGTTTGTGGGTGGCCTCTCTGGCCAGCCCCTCATCACCTGTCACAGACTTCGTGCCAGGGAAGGTTTTTTTTAGTAGCACTTATCATCTTGATTAATGTTAAAATCTGTTGAGAGATGAAAGAAAATAAGCTCAATGCCTTAAAAATGTAACGCAGAGAGTTTTTACTTTAATATTTCAGCTGCTGCACATTAGAATGTCACAAAAGGTGAGGGTGGAGGGACAGGTGTCTGCAGACTCTCGAAAATGGGGAGGCAACACGCAGGAAGAAGCTGCTGCTCTCCTGTTGTGACTGTACACACACAGCTGCAGGGACTGTAAATGGAGCTAATTAATTGCATCTGCACATGGGATGGTGTTGGCTCTGCGGTAGCTGCAGGTACAAAAACCTGCCAGGAATTTGTTATCTTTTCAAGAACAAAATCCTCTGATGCTTTGGAGAACAGTGCACAAAGGTGTGGGGACAGTTTGAACCTCCTTCCTCTCCATGTCAGTTCACAGATAAGATAAATTTTGTTATCCACACCCAGTCTGCCATGCAAATTGGCAATATCTCCAAACTTGGATGACTTTTATTAACCCCATCTTTAACTTCAGCAGGGTTATCTGAAAACCTGGCTGGCAGAGGAATAAAGCAGAGTGATGCAGGAAATTAATTCATTTCTTAAAGTTGCATCTAAGTAGAAAGCAAAAGGAAAAATGTGAAAACAGCTACTTCAGCCTGGTGATGGTTAAACTGCTGCTTTGCTGAGACCTCAGCCTTTTCCGTGTGTGTCATTTCACTGACTCCAGGTGTTCTTGTCCTCTCCCTTTGTGGTCCCCTGTTTTATATTTTTATAGTGAGTTCTTCTGGCACTGAAGCCTCCCCTGCTTTGTACCCAGCACGGGGACACCTCCCCATGGCCTGGAGCTCCAAGGTGTGAGAGGGACACAGGAGATGGGAACATTGACCAGCAGGGATTAATCCTCATGGATAACAGAGACCCTGGACCCACAGCAGGGCTCCCCTGACACCTTGTGAGGTGCTGCCTGGGAGATGCTGGGTGGTCTCAGCTCTGCATCCATGAAAATCGGAGGCATTCAGCATCACTCAGGATCAGATCCTGACTATTTTGTTGAGGCTTTTATTGTTGTTATGGAGCCCCATGATGAGACACCATCTGTAATTTGTGGTCAGTGGGGATGCAGGAAGAAAAATGACAAATTAGAAGCACAAGATGCTGTAAGATGAATGAACTACCTGAGAAAGAATGTGTGTCAGCCTGCAATTTATGAGGATAGAACATCAGAGCTGACAATCTATTATCAGAGATCAGATGAAGCCTAAAATTTTGGATATGGATTTGAATAGCCCCAAACAGAGGCAGCAGATGGATTGGTAGGCTGATATTCAGAGATTTCATTTGGCCCCTCTTGAAAAAAAACAAATAGGGATTTCTTTCAAACCATGGCTCTTGATTTAGTTTCAGATGTCAATCACTTGGCATCTTCAAAACTGTTTGGAAAAAGTGTTTTGGTTCAGCTGCATCTCAGCATAATAAGCCTTTCAGAAGTGTCTGCTCAGACTCTGGCTGTCATTCCTGTTATTTCGGTGCTGTCCTGCATCACCTGCACCCACATGGATGAGGGTTGTGTCCAGCTGGCTCCTCTGGAGGCTGAGCAGCCCCAGCCCCCTCAGCCTTTCCCAGGCAGGGAGATGCTCCAGGCCCTTTCTCATCTCCACGGCCTCTGCTGGACCCACACCAGGAGCTCCAGGTCCCTCCTATGTTGAGGAACCCAAAAGTGGCCACAGCATTCCAAACTTTCCAGCCCTCTGTCTGGTTCAGCACACAGCAGGGTGGGCCCAGCAGGAATTCCTGGGAAGCTCCCAGGGTGTTTCACCACCGCTGCAAACCAGGGGAATTTCCTGGAAGAGATGAACACCTCCCTTCAGTCGTGGTCTCACCAGACGCTGTCACTCGGGTGCAGCTGAGTGGCCAATCCAACATTATTTTTTAAAGGACTGCCCAGTCTGGGAAGCAGAAGGAAGTTCTGTTGTTGTCTTTTATACATTCTCCTTCAAATAAAAAAAAAACCAACTCAAAACACCTGGTCAAGTCTCGCCAGGAAGGTTTTAGGCACCCCTGAGTTCTGCTGCCCATATTCTCCCTCTGCATCCCCTGAGCATTCATCCGTGACTCGGAGATTTGCAAAATAACCAATATGTAAAAGGTGAATTATTTTCATGAGGATAATGAATGATATATTTGTCTTTGTAACACACCAGCTCTGTTCCTGATTTTTGTAACAAGTCTCTTTCCTAATACAAATATCCCCGAAGCGAGCGAGATGATTTCAGTAATTTGAGAATGGAATGTATTCCATGAAAGTTAATAATATGGTGCTTCCCAGAAGTAAGACAAATATAAAGACCTACAAACCAGATGATAACACTTTTATTTTTATAGATGAAAAATCCCAGGAAAAGCTTCTTTAAATTACCTAAGTGTAAAACCAAATCCTTTGTAATAAAGGCAATAATTTATGCCGTAATGAAATTTGTCACATAGTTTATTTTGAGTTATTTAAAAGGATTAATTTTGTAGACGCAGGCTGATAGATCCACGGTGCCTCTCTGCAGGAGTTGTGTTTTTTCCAGAAGTGGATCAAAACCACAGAGGAAGTGGGAGCAGGGGCCCGTCCTGTCTCCAGCTGTCCCTGGTTGTAGTGGCAGTCACACACGAGCCATGCAAAGCAGGTGGTCAAATGCATGCAAAATTCTGCTTGGGCAGTACCAGAAGTAATAAATGTGGTAAGGCAGAATAAATATGCAAAATATAGTACTTTAACCTAATAACATGACCACTTGCAAGTTTTAGCATAACACTGAAAATCACTAATGGAGCCCTGTGCAGATTTGCACGATACAAGCAGTCAAGAATCATGCATAATGGAACAGTGCAACAGCTAACAGCAGATTCGCACAAGATAATTTAAACTTGTTTGTATGGAAATGAAGAACTGATCTTTGAAGTGGTCCTTAATGAGATTCTGCTTGATCCTCTCTGTATCCGGAGAAAGTCTTCCGTTTTCCTCCTGCATCCGGCTCGTGTTGCTGGGGTGCACGAAAAGGACTCCTGTAAATTATGAATGCCAATTTGCATCTGCACTGTTAGGTGAGAACCCAGGGCTGCCACGTAGCCTCGCAAAACTGTTATCAAAAATTCTCTGGGTTGGCAGTGCCCCCCTGCACCACCAGTACCCAGCCCGGCCTTCTGGCCAGCGTGGTGGGCTCTTCACCACACCCAGAGCTTGCTGCAAACCAATCCAGAGGTTGTAATAAAAGTTTGATTTGGATTTAAAATATGGGAGATGTTTTAGGAAGGTGGGGGTCAGGCTCTGCTCCAGGGAACAGGGACAGGGGGAGAGGGAACGGCCTCAGGCTGGGCCAGGGGAGGCTCAGGGTGGACATCAGCAGGAATTTCCCCATGGAAAGGGTGCTCAGGGATTGGGAGGAGCTGCCCAGGGAGGTTTTGGAGGTGTCCAAGGAAGGGCTGGAGGTGGCACTGAGTGCTCTGGGCTTGGGTCAAGGTGGGCATCGGGCACAGCTTGGACTCAATGGTCTGGGAGGGCTTTTCCAGCCTAAAGAATTTGATGATTCTGTGATTCTGTGTGTTCTACAGCAGAACAAGCGCTAGGAATTTTTTGGTTTCTTCGCTTTTTTTATGGACTTTTGCCTTCCCACTCACACGCCTGGGCACTGCAGCACCCTGAGTATAATTGTGCAGTTTATTGCCAAAGCTGTAAACCCCCGCTCTGAGAGGGCTGGAAGGCAGACGCTGTGCTCGTGCATCTCGGAATATCTGAAAGCACCACCAAGCTTCTGAGCGAACTCCCCCGTAGCCCGTCAGGAAACTCTGCTGAGTGATCAGCCTTCTCCAACCCTCGGCGAGCTCTGAAAGCGTCCATCTGGCAAACGAGCCTTTGTTTGTGCTTTTGAAAGGCAGAGGGAAAACATTCCGCTGGTTTTTTCTATCTGTTTGTTTGTTTGCACAGCTCAGGAGATTAAGGACGACTTATTTAAAGTTAATGATTCTGCTCCCATGAGGGGAAAACACCTTTCTGTGAGCCGCAGGTCGCCTCAGCTATTTTTGTCTCTGATGGGACATTTCTGCCTTCAAAGAAAGCAACCACTGTAAATACCTTCAGACGACTGAGACTCCCAACCTGCTGCTTGCTGGTTTTCAGGCTTCCATTTGAAAAGGCAAATAATTCTCTGTAATGAACAGAGAGGAGGAACAGGGTTTATTGTGGTTCCATGTAGGGGTTCACATAAGGCCACGGTAAACTAAGATGTTAAGTGACTCTAGGAAGAGCAGCGGAGAAATCTTCCTGCTTTTAAGAGCTGCACAAAGCAGTGCACAGGACTCGTTCAGAGGCACAGGAATAGCTCCTGGACAATTTCCTGCTGCTGGGTCCATTCTTCTGAAAGGCCTCCAGCTGCTCCAAACCCATCTCAGCTCTCTCTCCTGACCGTGCTTGAGGGCTGGTGTGGGGTGACTTTAACAAATGTCAATCAACTTAAAAGAGGTGTTTGATGGCTAAACATAGAACTCATATAAAAAACCTGCCAGAAAGAATATTTGGCTTTCAGGAAGACACATTGTGAGACCTGGAGCACCTTTGGCTTGTGGCAGGCTCAGCAGGAGCAGTGGGGATGCAGCACCCAGCAGGATCCTTTCTCCATCTTCCCATAGCCCTTTCCTGCTGTGGGATTCATCCCTGATTTCCTCAGGTTGGTTCTCCCTGGTGCTTTCCCATCCCAGGATGAGCTGCACTGGGAAACCTGCTGAGGATTCTTGGCTGAAACCCTTTTGTCTCTTCCACGAGCAGCAGGAACCAAAGTTTGGTGTCCCATGTGTGCCTCGTGTGGTTGTGTATGGGAAGGGCTGTCCCAAGATTAGTCCCATTTTCCAAGGTCGCGAGAAAAACCTTTTTCTAACGTTATTTAACTATTTTTTGGCTTTAATTGCAGGGTAAAAAAAAAGTGTTATTATTTCTTGTAAGGCCAAATACAAAAAAAAAGTCATGCAGAAATTTGATTTTTCTTATATGCATTTTAAGTGTTTAATTATATTAATTATATAATCCTCACAAAGTCAGTCAAAGCAGCAGTAATTGTTCAATCTGTGTAAGTTCTGGCAGGTTCATCTTCTTTCCATCCAGTTTTCTCACTACAAAAGCCCTTTAGAAGGTTATGCTTTTCACCAGCTGTTTTGTTGGGAAGTTCAAAGTTTGCCCATGGAGGGATGGAGAGAGCTGGACCTCTCCTGTGCCCACCCCGTGCCAGCCACGGCCGGGGGTCGAGGGCTCTCAGCCCCCTGGGGCAAACCCAGCACCTCCTCCAGCAGCGTGAGGAGCTTCCAGGTGGGCACAAATATTGGAGGCTTGAGAAGAAACTTCAAGGGGTTTGTGCACATCCCTTTTTTGGCTGTAAGTGCCACCTGTGTTTTCCTTGCTTTTCCCGAGGCCCGTTAGGATCTCTCCTGCTTTGTTGTGTACAGAATTTACACACCCAGCTCCTATTACTGCCTAAGGGGATGCCTGCAAGTTTTATAGCACCCATATAGATTTGACAACCTGTGCATCTGATTAGTTACTGTGTTCACTCGATGCCCTGAGCTCTGAATGGATACCCAGGGCAGGCCCGGGCCTCAGAGAGAGATTTGGTGGCAGATTTGGCTTTTGGCTGCTGTCCTGAGCTAAATCACCCCATAGCCACTGCATTTCCCAGCCCCTCGTGGTATGGAAGGACAGTCCAGCCCAGCCTCTCCTGCTTCTGCCCCAGCAAAGCCCCTGGCTCTGTTTCCAAAAGAAATCCACATCAAAAAACTTTCCCTCTGTCACAGACCCACAGGTAAATTAATGGTATGTTCACCAGAAATAATTATCCATTAATTTTTCTTCTGGATCTCCACATAAGCAGGAGGACCGAGAAGAAAATTGAGATGTCTGCTCTCCTCTTTTCTCAGGTTGAAGACGCTCATGGCTCTGTCTCATTAAGGCTGGGAGGTGTTAATGGGAGGTGTTAATATGTAAATCTGGTCCTAGCAAGGCTGAGGAGCAGGCTGCACTTGCACGTGGCCGTGGAATCCCAGCCTGATTCCAGCCTACACGTGTGACATCTCTGCAGGACAAACGAGGAGGCTCAGGAGGTCACACACCCACTCCAGAGGTGTGGGAAGGGCCAAATTATGCTTTTAATTACTTTTTAAGCTTTTTCCTGGAGTTGTAGAAAAGTGGGGTTTGTCCTCATCTTCCAGGCAGCCCAGGCTGGGCCAGGGGAGGCTCAGGGTGGATATTTGGGAATTTCCCCATGGAAAGGGTGCTCAGGGATTGGCAGGGGCTGCCCAGGGAGGTTTGGAGTGCCCATCCCTGGAGGTGTCCCAGGAAGGGCTGGAGGTGGCACTCAGAGCTCGGGGCTGGGGACAAGGCGGGGATGGGGCACAGCTGGCACTCGATGGCCTGGGAGGGCTTTTCCAGCCTAAATGATTGTGATTCCTCTCTACTGAAGCATCCAAAATAATTCTCCATACCTGAACACGCAGGACTGGTCATTTCTGTGATTGTAAAAACAGGTTTGAAATAACCTTTAGAACAAAACTGGCAAATTCCTGTAAAATCGAGTCTGAAAAGAATATTTGGGAAGTCCCCAAATACAGGCCAGAAGTGACCCGGGGAGGAGGGGGACGTGGGCAGCCACTGCCTGGAGCTGGTGCTGTGCCAGCTGGGCAGCCCCAGCCCTGCTGCCGGAGGAGCTGCTGGTGCAGGGGGCTGGGCTGGCTCCCCACGAGCCCGGCTGGTGCGGGACCTGCACTGCCTGAGCACGGCTGCACTCACAGCAAATAAAACATTTTAATATGAGCAGTCACTGAATGTTTACTGTATCATATTGCTGGGAGCTGAATGTGTGCCAAATGCTATAACAGAAGGGAGCATATGAACTCCAGAATGATGACACTAATAAGGAAATTACAAAAGGCCCAACAAATGGCATTTGTGTTAAATCAATAATGCTCTGTTTGTTATTTTTTATTCTAATCTTTCTTCTAAAAAAAAAAAAATTATCTTTCCAAACAGTTGGCAATTCCCATTCTTGTTCTTCTTCCTGAACATAATTAAAAACATGTTGTGGCGTCTACTTAAGACATCAACTTTCCCAAGCCTGTCTTGTCCACTGCGTTTTAAACAAAGACACTTGTTTTGGCATTGTGCCCTTAATTAATCATTTGAGACTTTATTGCTGTACAAAAAAATGTCTTTGTTTAATGATTCATCACAAGCCCAATTTCTGCAGAACTTAATCAACTACAGAACCAACTTTCTAATCAGCTTAAAGTAAAAGGGAAAAAAGGCCAAGGCTGCTTTTGGTGTACAGTTTTGATAAAGAAGCATTCGTTCAAGGCACACCAATAGTCTGGGCTATCCGGGATCTAAAACTGCCGAGATCAGATTGGGCACTGAACCTGGGATTCAGGAGAGGGAATCCTGGTACCTTCTGAAAAGCAGGATCCTTGAAGGCCTGGCCAGCACCAGTGTGCAGTGCAGCAGCAGGCACCAGGCAGCTTCTGGGGAGAGGGACTCCAGGCTTTGAAGATAAATTTGCAATGTAAAGTTTGGTGTGATAGGAAAGCATTAATGAACACGGCTGGATTTATGAACTGCAGAGGTTATTTTTCCACTGGTTTTGCTTTTTTCCTGCCTTTTTTTTCTCTCCTTTTTTTTTTTTTTTTGTGTTTTTTTGTTTTTTTTTTTTTTTTTTTTTTTTTTTTTTCTCT
>VZRO01001680.1:575309-591770 GCA_013397915.1 Daphoenositta chrysoptera
TTTTTTTTTTTTCTTGTATCACATTTTTCCATTTAACTTTCACTTTAATTCTCATACGGCTACAACCAAACTTTTGTTCTAGCAGCAGATTTTTTACAACACATGAGTTTCCCATAGGACAGTATAGGAAAGTCTTAATTTTTCTGTGATTGTTTTGTTCTTCCTTTTGATTTGGAACAAAACAATCACGAATAAGGAGCTCAAGTCCCTAAATGACAGAGGAGAACAGTTGTGCTTTAGTGACCATAGGCAGCACAGGAGCCACGGAGGCCCTTTGCAGGATCCCTCCCTGCTCCAGCACGGATTTCCCGGCTCAAACACACCCAGATTTGAGCTGATAGCCCTTGGCTCGTGGTGCAGTCCACCACGTGCAGCTGAGGCGCAGTTACATGACTGACATCTGACAGACACACATTTGATAGCTCAATTATTCCAGACACGGGAGCCAAAGATCCTCTGAATTTTGCTTGGAGTTGTCAGAATCGCACCAAAGTACCCCCAAGACCATCTTTTTTCTTTCTTTCTTTCTTTCTTTTTTTTTGAAATTAGGTTTTTTAGTATATTGGTAAAAATATACAATCCCCAATTCCCTAAGCAACTGCACACAGCTTGCACTGTGTCAAAACATGCCTATATTGAGTAAATATATTATTACTCTATGTTAATGTGTGTTATGTAACGGTCATCTATATTAATGTATTCTTCGTGTAAGATAATAGCATTCATTTGCTGGAGTTTGTAGCTTGTGCTGCTCTCTACACTTGGATTTTTACTGCAGAATTTCCTCTTTCAGGTCAGGCAGAAAGTCTTTGATTTAACAGGCAATGCCAGTCTGCGCTGCAGTGAGTTGTGCCAGTCCTTATTGCCGTGCTCACATGAGTTTTTCATTTCTGTGATCATCTTCACATCTATGTCCAGGAAGTTTTAAGGCATAAATAACCTGTGCAGGGTCCCTGGCACAGGCTGCCCAGAAAGGCAGCAGAGCAGTGAGACCCTTCTGTCTGTGATCACCTTTTTGGGTCCGAGAGCCCCAAATCCCCTCCCGGGGCACCCCGGGAGCCCCGCTCACACCGAGGGGAGGATGGATCCTTTCTCCCAGTTGTGCTGACTGATGAGGGACCGTTCCAGAGCCCGGTGCTGACCGCTGGCCCTGCTGGTTTAGGTGGTGTGTGCAGGGACGGGGGCAGGCAGGGGATCGGGCAGGGGATCGGGCAGGGGATCGGGCAGGGGATCGGGCAGGGGATCGGGCAGGGGATCAGGGAGCCCCAGCAGAGCTCCCCTGGTGCGGCCGAGCCCCGATGGAGACGAGAGATCCTCACAGAGCCACCCTTGTGACACTTCCCTGGGTTTTTGGCTGAGCACAGGGAGCAGCCAGGACTTTATTAACACCAGCCCGTGCTGCTCCTGGCACTCTTCTCCTCCAGGGAAGCCTCTCGGAGTCACCGGACACATCCTCCGGCCAGATCACCAGGGCTGCTTTTCTTTGCTACTTGGCAGCTGCAAAAACAAAACTCAGCTGTAAAAAATAACAATCTCTTGTCTATTTGGCAAGGCCTCTTTGGATTTGGAGTGTGTGTGTCTAGGCAGGACAAAAGCAGACTTGGTGAGCAGCGTGGTCTGAACACGTTTGCCACCAGCGACATCCTCAGATATTCACAAGCGCTGAGTGCCCGGGTGAAGGGAAGGTGTGTGGCTGTGTCTAACAGGGTGTGACAATCAGGCTGAGCTCTCCACCCCAGAACAAGGCACGCTGGCATCGTGCTGCAGTGGCTTCAGGCAGAGCAGCACCCTCTGGGAGCAGAGCAGGAGCCCCTGGTTGGAAGTGTGGTGCTCTGGTCACTTGGCAATGCCCAGCTTTCCATCATGAGATGATGTTTTCATCTCAAACCATTCTGTGTGCAAAAGTCACTTTTGGTAATTGCAAGGAGAGGAACTCAGCCACAAAGAGATGGATTCAGATTTTTTCCTCCCCATTAGGATGATTTAGGATCGTACAATAAGCATCACTGCATGGCTGCTGGATAATGCATGTTATTAATTTGGCACATACTATTGCTCTATTTATGTAATATTTCATACACTTTGCAGAGTTTTATATTCAGAGAGCAACCACAGAAATAACAGACCCTCAGGTCTGCTCCTGCCACTTCATTTCTTCCTGAGCAGTAGCACAGCAGCTCAAGGAACTCCTGAACCACAGGTTCCCCGTGCTGTCTCCACAATCAGCCCTTCAGCTGGTCCCCACTATCATGGGGACAGCTAATAGTTAAATCCTAACTCTCTGAAGCTACACAAATAAGGACAAGTGACATAATTAAAGCAGAGAGGTGCCTGACTTTTCATCCTCCTGAGAAGTTGCAAAGTGGCCTGCACAGGTCTCTCTCTTCGTGCCAGAATTTTTACTTTAGCCACTTCACCTTGCAGGAAGGGATCTACTCCTCTGTTTATCAGGGACCAGGCAGATTCTCCACTTGACAGAAACAGCCCTTGGGATCCACAGCATTAACTTGTGCACGAAGTATTAGGGGTTGAGGACTTGCAAGTCTGGACCTCTTGATGAAAATCCAGCATGTAAAGAGAGAGGAGAATGAGAACCCAACAGGGAAAAAGTTGGGAAATTGAAGCAGGTAAGAAAAAAAGGTGTTTATCTGAGAGCGAAACTGCAGACGGAAGAGTGACCACGTCAGAGGAGTTCATTTGGGAAACAAAGAGCTGAACTTCGGTGTCCTGCTGCAGGAGGGTTTGTGTCGTTCGCTCCGCCCTGGCAGCAGCACAGCGGCGCAGGCTGGGTGCAGCTCGTTCAGGAGAAGCCCAGGCGCAGGGACGGCGGTGTGAGCCCGTCCCGAGCAGTGAAGGCAGCGGGGTGTGTGAGCAGCGGCGGGGGAGCTGCTCCTGCCCGCACCCGCCCGGCCGCGCTCGGTGCCCGCCCTTGGTGCCCGCGCTTCTGGCACCTTCCCCGCCACAGCCCCGCTGATGTGCGGCGGCAAAGGTTGTTGCTAAGTGACGTGACAACTGCAAAGTGCTTTTCAATTCCTCTTTCTGTTTGCTGCTCCCACCCTCCGGGCTCGCCCTGCGTGGAGGGTTTGCTGCTGGAACATCCCTGTCTGGCAGCGAGCGCTGCGCGACGCAGCTCCAGCTCCCGCTTCTCACTGAAGTGGCACCGCAGCTTCTGCTGCTGCCCCGGTGCTTCCAGAAGTTGGAAACTTGCGTTTGGCCCAAGATTATTCCCATTTCAATTTGCTCGTGTGCAGATCTGGGTGATGCAGAGTGCAGTCTGGACGGGGTTTGGTGGCACCTTCCCCATCCCGTGTAGCAGCTGCTACCTGCCCTTCCGAGCTGCGCCGCTCAGCCCTGCAAACACAAAACACAGCCCAGGACAAAGTTTTGACTTTGATGAAGCTGCTGTCACTGCTTTATCCCGCTGTGGGTAACTGCCTTGGGCTGGAAAGCACCAGGCTGTGCTGGAGTGGAAGATCTCTATTTCCAAACCCCGCTGGGAGCCCAAGTCTCCATCGCTGAAGCCCTCTCAGGTTATTTCATCTATGGCTCCATGTAGGAAAGGAGCTTAATAATAACAAAAAATAACCCAACCAAATTTCAAACAACCAGGTTCTTTGAACTTTACCTCTTAGAGCACTTTCTGCTCCTTACATCTCCCTGCCTTGAGTTTCCTTGGCCTTTCCTCTCCTTTTGTTGTGTGCCAGTGCAGTGACTCCGATGGGCCCTGCCAGGAGCCAGCACAGCAAAGCAGGGAGAGGAGAGCAGGGAGCTGCTTCCCAGGGCTGCTGTCACCTGCTCAGGGCTGCTGTCACCTGCCCAGGGCTGCTGTCACCTGCTCAGGTGCCTGCTCCCCTGCCTGGCCTGGGCCCTCCTCTCTCCCACACTTAGGTGAAGTCACAACTTCTTGCCATGCAGAATTAGTGAGTGAAAGACCAGAATTATACCTGAGCTGCCTGTTCTTTACCACATTGAAAAGGTCATAAAAGGAGAGTCGGTTTAAAAACCCTCCTGCTGAAGAAAGCCTTCGCACTGAAATAAATCCCAAGCATGATATTTCTTTTTTCAGTTTGGGAGGAGGGGAGCTGCTAGAAAAAAATGTGAGCTCAACTATTAGCTTTCCACTTGTAAAACTTCATATATCACTAAATATATTGCCCGTAGAGGACAGAAGTTGTTAAGATGGAGAAGAATTTTGAAGATGGATGAATGACAAAGACAAATGAAGATTTTTATTTTAGCAGAAGTTTCCAAGTGCTGTCTCTGGGTTGGGAGGGTACTGTTAATAAAGTACACTTGACATATAACTGTTCAAGTTCCTGAGAAACAGCTTTGCTTTAAAGTTCAGTGGAGGATCAAAAAGAGTGAATTCTCTGTTTTTCTCTATAAAAAAGAAAAAGAAAGCCCTGAAAAAGGATAGGTTTTTTTGGGAAACGGCATCTATGCCTTTTGTCTTTTCTTCTCTTTGTGGTCCAGAGACAGTGCGTTGACTGACTTCTTCAGAAAGGAGATCAGTGAAATTGTCAGTTGATTACTTCTCCTTGATTAGCATTTATAAGAGCCCTGTGATACATTATTTGCATTCCTATTTAGCCGTGATTTTTGTGGGGCAGCAATGATTAAACTTGTCACAGGGCCTGATTGACAGGGTCAGATCTTCACTTTCTACTCTTTTGAAATTAAAAACAAATGTGTCAGCTCCCTTCATGGGCCGCAGCGCTGTGAAGCTTGCTTGCCTTGTCATCGCAGATAGGTCAGGAATGTTTTAATTTTAGGGATGGATTCTGCTTGTCAAGCAGAGTGTGATGGCGTGTAGTTCTGGAGATGAGATGTGAAGGGTGTAAAACAAAGAATGGAAAGAACAAAGACAAAGACACTCACATTATTAGACAGATTTAATTAGTCTGAATGGATATTATGCTAGATGAAGCAGTGAGCTGTGAAATTAACCCTTGATTACGGATTGGCGGATCGTGCTCATAAAGGGAATCAAACCTTGGTGAGTGGGAAAGAGGGGCTGCCCTGCCCTCCCAGCCTCCATCCCCACGACCCTGCCCGAGCCCAAGAGGGGGTGGAAAGCTCCGAAGGAAAAGCTGTTGCTGGTGGCATTTGGGAAGCTGGGGCAGTGTCCCCTCTCCCCAGCCTCCGAGGCTGGCCTGCCCAAAGAGCTGGAAGCAGCAGGCCCCGGGCAGGGAGGGATCTGCAGGAGGGATGGTGAGTGGGGACTCCCAGCCAGTGCAGCTCCAGGGAGGAGCACAGAGCCCGGGTCCCCTCTGGAGACACATCCCCACCTCATTCCCATCTCCCTTCCCACCACTGCCAAGCAGGTTTGGTATTTCTGCTTGAAAACATATTTTGGTGTGGTAAGCTGTGAGTTAAGGTGAAATTACTCACCCCTAAGTGAGGGTTCAGGCATCAGAAAGGCTGGTCTGCCCCACCTCTAAAATCGATGATATCCCAAATGTGAGGCCGTGTGGGGAGCAGGGCAGTGACAGCCCAGAGGGTGCTGTGTTTGAGCATCCAGAGCTCGGCAGGAGAGGCACTCCAGCCTTTTGTGTGCTTCTCATCAGCATTCCCAGAGCTCCCTATCAAGAACTCCTCTAATTAGCACCACTGCAACGCAGGAAAACAAATAGAAAATACAGTGTTACCCTCTTGTTCGTTGCTTGTCATTTCTTCCAAGTTGTTCAGCTAATGGGGTAATCAGCCTTTCTGTTAAAAGAGAGGGGGAAAAAGCCAAAGGGCGTGAGGTGCACTGATCTACCAGTAGGTGTGAGGCCCCTGCTTCCCTCCGGCACATTTGGAAGGCTCCGTTTCAGCGCAGATTTGCATGCCAGAGACTCTGAGGTTGAAAGGAGTGAGACATGAGAACAAGTTGGGTCAAAGACTGCCTGGAAATGGTGGCTGGTGACTTCCTGAACAGCAGACTCACCTCCAGTGCTGAGCCTCTGTGGGTACTGTGCTGCACTGTTCTACCTCTCTCACCATTTTTGTGTATCTGAGATCAGGAATTCTCATTTTTACTTAACATTTAGTAGCATTTAAGTAGTGTCTCTGCGTGGAGTGAAAAAACCCTTTGATTAAAGACCTACAGAAGATTAATGAAAGTCATTATCTTTATATGATAGCAGAGAGTTACTACCCACAGAATAAAAGGAATTTCTGCCTGCACATCTTTTCTGCCCTGGTTTCCCCATCTCTTTTCATACCCTGAAAGAGAAGAGGCAGCATGGGAAGGAGATGAGGGAATAGGACATGACACAAATCCCATTGAGAAGCCTACTGCTGAATCTCTGTTGGTGTTAGAACAAGTCACTGTGCCATTCTCCAGATGAAAATTATTATTTAAGGACAAAAGCCTAGTACTTATCATGAAACCTGAAGACACAGACTCGTTCTTAGGCAGAAAAGCCTTGTCATTGAACTGGTGTTTATATGAGCAGTCACACATTAGTGTTGCTGCTTTCAGGGGCTTTTCATCAGAGTCTTTATTATTACCAACCTATTGAGCAGTTCCTCAGTTGCTGGGAATCAACAGAACTCTCCTGAAATTAATGGTGCTGCATAGTTTTACATCAGCTGAGGATCTGGCTCTTCATTTCTGGCTGTTGAGAATTATTCAGGTGAACTCTTCCAGTACAGGCCAAACCTTTTGAGAAGGATCTGCTCTCCAGGCCCAGCACTGAACCCTTGGTCTGGGTCTTCTCAGTCCCCACTCTGGAAGACCAAGTGGGTGATAGATTAATTTAATTAAACAGTTTTAAGGTAATGATTTGATTCAGTAGTTTCTTGCAATCTCTGCTGGGTTTCCTGTAGCAGGGCAGGCGGGCTGGTGTGGGCTCAGGGGTCTGGACAGGCTGCTGTGTTGTTAAAAGAGAACACAACACATGAAGGGCTGGAAAATAAATGCTAGTGAAAGGGAAACCGCTGTATCTTCTGTCTGCATTTACAGAAACGCAGGTGAGGCCTGGGTTTCTTCGTGTAGCCACTTGCCAGGCTGTGTCTCTGGGCACCGAGCCCTGCAGCTCGCACACCTCGCCAGGGCAGGTTCTGTCACCGCGCCGCTCCTCCTGCTCCCGCTGCAGACAGACTGCAGCTCCTGCGTTCAGCTCCCCGAAAAACCACCAGCAGACAAAAGGGGTGCAGAGGAGAGGTTTGGGCAGGGCTGTTCAGTGCAGGGGCTGTTGGGTAAAGGCTCCAGACAGCCCCAGAGCGCTGGAGGCTCCCTGAGCGAGGAGCCAGCGCTCGCTGTGGAGCTCCACGCACCCCGCCAGGGATGCTCGGTCTGCCTTCACCGTCCTGCTGCTCCTGCAGAGCCAGGGCTCGGTGCTGCAGCACTGGCCCCATCTCCAGGGGCATCTCTGCCTCCCCGCTGTGCCCTGAGAAACAGGAGCTCTGCTCAAACCAGGGAATTAACCGGTGTCAAACAGGAGTCAGCAGGGCCGGCTGACGCTCTTCCCCCAAATGTGAGCTCCAACCCACACTTCTGCCTCCCAGATGCAGCAAATATTTCCCAATGACACACCCCTGGCTGAGCTGGGGCTCGGGTCTGCAGCCCTGGTTCTCCTCACTGCCTGGATCCACGAGCAGGAGCCGGCGCGTGCCCCCCGCCCTCCCTTCGCTTCTCCCACGGAATTGTTTCGGTGCTAGCTTGGTGTGTCAGCTTGTAAGTCTATAAAACAGTTTTCTACCAGCTGGAAATCCAACATGCTACATGAATACATAACAGTGCCTAACCAAGAAGGTTTGTAATTCAGTAATTAGCTGTAATTAATGAACACAAAGTGAAGACTCATTTACAGTTTAAATTATCACATTAGCTCCTGTCACCCTCTATGTACACAAAACAGCAGGAATTCAATTATTTTTATTCTTCAAAGCTAATTTAAAATTTAAGGAATGCCATTACATGAAATAATAGGTAGGAAATGTAATAGAAATCGCTGAGAACAGTTGGCCATCCTTAGAATGGGAGGAAAAAAATGCTATCAGTGATGATTTGGAAATGTTATTTCGTCTGTGAGCAGATGAAGGATTGAAATCTACACTCTTTTCAGTGTATTTAAAAAGAGAACGAGTTTGGTGGTTGCTAAGTCTTTGTGCAGGAAGAGCATAATTGTGCATTGTGCATAATTGTAGAAGCAGTTGATACTGATAATGCTGTTGATAGTAACACGATGACAGCATGGAAATGCTCACACCATTATCTTTAATGGGGCTGAGCCGACTGCAGCAGCACCGAGCCCCTGGAATCCTCACCAATCTTACTTGGGAAACTTCAGCCTAGCAGGCCTTAAGTAATTGTCACTTTGCAATCTGCCTCCAGCTCGTGTGTGTACGCAGGGCTGTGTAAAACACTTTCATTGTGCTTTTAAACCCACCACGATGCTGCTCTCTGCAGCTGCCACTGATTATTTTTTCCCTCAAACAGTTCAATAGCAAGAGAATTCCAAACCCATCTGATGCCACATATCTGCATTCCAGCCCTTCTCTTTTTTTTTTTTCTTTTTTTTTGTTCTTTATTTCTTCTTCAGTTCCCTTTTCATTTTAAATAGGCCACTGGAAGCTCCGGCGTCTAATTTTTCATAGGTGATCGACTGCTGAGTTGTGGGTTTATGTAGACAGAGGGAAGGTAGCGATAAGCCAAGAGAGAGGATTCTATTAGGGAAATGCAGCAGTAACTAATGAATCCTGCCAGTAATTGGGAAGGTGTAAGCCTCTGTAATATCCTAATGATAGTCATCCGTTGTGTGCATCCCCAGCACGGCAGCGATCCCTCATCGGCTCCCTGATCTCAGACACTTAGCCATGCAAATCTTCCTGACAGGACTCTACGTCTTTGTCTCCCTAATTGGACAGTATAGAGTTGTTTATGGATATTGCAGACATTTAGACCTCAGTTGGAGGTTGTTCAAAAATCGTTAGCAAAGTTGCCTTAACAGCATTGTCAAATATTTATTCCCCTCTTTCAATATCTGTTTTTAACCCAGGCATGGTTGGAGAGAGAATTAACATTTCGAAGATAGAGAGCTCCTTCCAGCCTCTGGTTGAGATTTTTATTAAGCCATTTTCCTACAGAAAGAGAGAACAACAACAACAACAACAAAGTCCTCATTTCTTAAGGATAAAACATGAGATTGTGGGGCAGATGTGCTGATTTTTAATACCATTTCCATGGGGAAATATTAGGAATGCTGACAAAGGCAGTTCCACTTATAAAAATTACAGGAAGCTTATGGGGCAAAAATTCCAGTTTAGTGTAAGCCAAAATAAATGGAGAATATTCCCATTCACTGCACCACTTCAAGTGAGTGCAGATTAGGAGCCTGGCTCAGATATATTAGAAAAAACATGTTTTTTCCCTTGGTCAAGAGTTGAAGGGTTTAATTCTTGTCTCTAATCATCCCTTGGTAGTAGGTGAAAAGTAAGGTATAATAAATACATCCAATGCTGTTCTTTACCAGAAGGGAATTTTTCTTCTGTTAAAAATTTGATATTAGGGGGTTTTCACATTTTTGTGGATAGTGCATTTCTTGTAGAGGGTTTGGGGGTTTTCTGAGCACAAGGCCAAGCCTTACAGGGACTTCCAGGGACCATGGACACAAGGAGGAAAACTGAGTTTAGGAGAGCAGGCTGGGGATCAGAGGCCACAAACACTGGAATTTGTGAGGAAGATCAGCTGGATCAGGCAGCTGAATTTACAATCCCTTGGCCATGTGCCATTCTACTCAGGTTGTCCCACAAATCAAGGGGATTATTTGCCTCAGTGAAAGCAATCAGATCCCTCCTTTTGGTAACTACTGAATTAATCCTACAAAGAGTTAACTCCATATGGACTTCCACTGCCATCTTGTCTCCCAAGGCTGCTTATTCTAAACTGCATATTTTTTATAAATATTAAATAGAAATATATATAAAACCAGAAAAAAAATATATGCAAGGATTTGCCTAAAATAATCATTTGGGTTTTTTTTTTTTTTTTGAGCCAACCCTTTACACAAATAGAGGGTGCGAAAGCTTCTGTTCATGGGAATATTTCGAGGAAGAATTTCTGAAAGTATTAATTTGCGCCTGTCTGGCAACTATCTTGAAAGCTGTTTGTAGTTTTGGAAATTATTCAGCCAGGGAGCAGTAGAAATGACACATTATATCGTTGATTAATGTAGTAAATAGCAAATTACTGAAGGGGGAATAATCAAAGCCATAGTTGCAGCAAATAGTTCCCTTATCTGATTTCTCTCGGGTTATCCCAAAGTTTCAGGTACTTCCCACAATCAGACCCACAAGATAAAGAAAGAAATTAAAGGAGAACTATTTGTAAAACAAGGGGAGGAATAGAATTTTTTTTCTTTTTGTGAAAAATTTCTGCATATTTGTTATAATTCTTTAAGCCAGCTCCCATTTTCTCAGTTTTTAGGTATTTTCATATGAAACTCCCTGTTCCCCTAAAGCACTACTGACACCATCTGTAACCCCACCAGCTTTTCACCCCTCTCCCTGAACTGCTGAGGAGAAAGTTGTGACTGCAGAAACCATTGCACCCACTGAAGGGCAGCGAACCCCTGGAGATGGAGCTGGACCCCTGAACCGTGGGATGGTTCGGGCTGGAAAAGCCACCAAGAGCTCCCAGTCCAACCATTCCCTGTCCCTGCCAAGGCCACCCGTGTCCCCAGGTGCCACAGCTGTTAAACCCCTCCGGGGACGGGGATTCCAGCCCTGCCAGGGCTGGGCAGCCCCCTGGGGAAGGAATTTTTCCTGATATCCAACCCAAACCTCCCCTGGTGCCGCCTGAGGCCATTTCCCCTTGTCCTGTCACTTGTTCCTTCCCCAATTCCTGACCCATCCAAGCTCAGGATTTGCCATCCCTGAGCTCACTGGGGGGACAGGGGCTGTAGGAAGGTTGTCCCAGCTCTTGGATATCCCTTTTTCTGAAGAGAATCCCTGTTTCCCACAGCTTTTGATGGACCCTGGCTGCAGGGAACATCCCACTCTCATCCCAGGTAGAAAAACTCAGCCTCTGGGGCCACCAGGTTTCCACTCCCCCTGGTCCAAGCTGGGCCAGCAGGATCAGGATCAGGATCAGGATCAGACTCTCCCTGTGGAAGCCATCCTAAAGCAAACAGGCTCTGGATGTGCTTGCTAGAACCTTCTTCTCCAGAAAATGAATGTATTGGCATTTAGGGTTTTTTTATAGCCACACACTCACGTATATATATTTAAAATCCCAGCTTTACAAACTTACGTTGGTGCAGCAGCCCGTGACACTGAATACAAGCTGCTGTGCAAAGCAATTGCCAAATGTTTACATAAACACATAAATAAGACAAATAAATTCATTTTCATTATTCATATTTTCTCCTCTTTCTTCTCCTTTTTATTTATGCCTTAGACAATGGCTCCTGTAAATATTCTGATTAAAAAAACACCTGCAGTGGACAGAAAGATGATCAAAAAGCCCTGATAGAGAGCAATTCATGTTTCTTCTTTACAATCACTAACGAATCTTAACTTGAACCATGTTATGTTCCCATGTGAGTGATAAGCAATGATTTATTATGAAGTGTCAGGAAATCAGAATGCCATACAGTGAGACATGAGCTAGTGGAAAATGTGTTCCCTGTTTCCCAGCCTCATTACTCAAAGATGCAGTGTCCCTTTCTCCAAGTCTAATTTACCTGGCTTTCCAAGGCTCTCTGAGAGCAAAGGAAACGGCTCCAGGAGGGAAATGCCAGATCCAGGCCCTGCCTTCACCTTCCAGCACCGCCAAAACCTCGGAGTGACCACGGAAAGGGGCCTGGAAATGCAGAGCTCTGGCTGTATCAAACACTTCCCTCCCTAATGATGCTCCCCCAAAAGCAATCGCTCAGGATTACAGCGTCCTTTGCCTCATCAGTGCTGTCAGCGCCTGAAGAGGAAATAAAGCAGGCGGCGCGCGGGAGACAAACGGATAAGTTTTCTTTATGTGTTAGAGTTTCCTCTGCTCTCTAATGATTCCCTTCTCCCCGTGATCCTAATTCAAGTAACTGGCATGTGATATATTTTGTAGACAAATCAGCAGCAGAAGAGCATGTGCAGCTCTGGCACCACCGAGCCCGTGATTTACTCGCAGCTCGCGCCCGTTCGGGTTTTAAGGTGGGAATTTGTGTTTTAAGAGCTTCCTCACAAAGGAAGGAGAAAGCAGCAGATCCCACACTAATTCACATGAGCAGCCTCCACTCCTACCCACTAATGCTCTCTGCAAAAAGGAACCCAAACAGGCAGAGTCTTAAAAATTGAACATTTTTCTGGATGTCTCTTTAAAGGCCCCAATCCCAAAAGCATTTGGGCTCAGTCAGATGAGGATGGAAAAAGGAGCATTTCCCTAGGGAAGGGCAGGGGGTGAGTGGGGTTCTGTTCTGCAGCAGCAGAGACACAGAAGTGGGAGCCTTCCAAGGAGGTTTGGCTTGGATGGCCTGGGCACATCACAGAGCCGTCAGAGGCACTGACACCTGAAATGAGGAGCAATGTTTTGTTGGAAAGGCAAAGATTTTACCCATTTTTAAAATAATCTTACTATCCAAAAGCATGGATTTAATCACAGCAGATTGGTTAAAAAGCTACCAGTGCTAGCATTTTCTGCTTCAAAATACGATCCCATTCTACTGTGATAAAATGAGAGAGAAGACCAACAAGTCAAACTGAACAGAATAAACTCAAGAACAAATTTATGTCCTGCAAATTCTTTCACATGAAAAAAAGGGATCTCATATCTAGGCATGTTACAACTAGTTCAGTCTGTCTTAAGGCAATGGTAGCTGTTGTTTTTCCTTACAGAAAGCGTGGAAATCATCAGAAGGAAATTAACCAGAACCCATCCTTGTCTGAAAGGCTAAGAGACTCACAAATTTCAAAAATCTTTTTCTTTTTTTCCATAGAAATGCTTTATAGCGAGTCTTTGTGAAGTACAAACCAGAGAGTGGTTGTCTCCCAGCACTGACAATGTCTGCTGTTCCAGACGAGACGGTGTGTGATGTACCATCCTGAAATATTGTCAGCAAGCCTGCAAATATGAAGGCATTTTCATAGCAAGGCAGGGATGAAAGGAAAGAGCTTTGGGTTCGCTTTTTTGTTTTGCTTTGTTTCTCAGTCCTAATAAAATCTACCAATGTGCTCTTAACTTCTCCCCTCCCGTTTTATTCCGAGGAGAAAGGAACGTCATTCTCTTGTGAGCGTGTTCAGGAGGGAGGGAGGAGGCACAAATTCCCTCCTGGAGGGGTTTGCTGTAGCCAGGACGAGGTTTGTGTGATATTTAAGTAACTCAGAGTGCAGAGACAGATCAGCATCTCCCCACTCCCAAGTGGCTTTTGCTGCCTCGCAGCAAATCGAGACATTTTAGTGTCAGAGCTCAGAGGTGGAAAAAACCCCACCCACAGCAGCCTCTGCTTTGGTGATTTAGAGATTCTCTTCAGGGTTTAAAAAATGTGGGGTTTCATCTCATGGGGAATTACACCCCAAGGAAAACAGGGAGGCACTTGTGGATTATGCAACAGTTGAGTGAACACTTGCAGGTAACAATTCAGCCTTTTTAAGCACCCGAACGAATGAAGGGCTCTACCTTTAAGTGACCCCCGGGTTCCTCCCGACCTCCATCCCGTAATCCTGGGCCAGGAACACGCAGCCAGCGCCCAGATGGTGGGGCCGTAATTGCTTTGTCTTATCTGCTGTAAATTCACGTTTTGCAAGGTGTGTTCCAAAAGCTGTTTCTCGGCTGGGATCTTTACAGGTGGCACTTTAAAATGTAGCCAGCACCCAATCCTACAGAACCTGCTTGTCACAGAAAATGACACAGTTTGCATGTGACCTGTAATGACAGTTGCTAGTTGAAAAGAAACCAGAAATTCAGCTTTATCTTCCACACTTTGGTTGCAGCTGCCATCAACTAAATCTCTCTCCAAGGGCAGATGGTGCCCTGTACAATGAACAATTTAATCTTTAGGAAACTTTGCCAAAAAATCCACTTTTTTTTCCCCCCTCCAAGAATAGGCTGTCAATAACATGTGCTCCCAAATACATTGGGATTTGATGGCTATACTTTATTTATAGGAAGAAATAAAAGTTAAATGTTCCCTGTAATTTTTTTTTTACTCTTTCCAAGTCTGTGATTCTTCCAGACATCTCTGTAGTGGGCTTGGTGTGCAGGAGGAACTGGGGGGACCAGGTGCCTGTCACACCTTTGTGCCCCGTGTCACTGAACACTTGTGTGTCCTGTGTCACCTCGAGGCCCACACGGGGCTCAGGGGTGAAATCCTGGCCTCTCTCCACACAAGTGGCACAAATCCCCCTCTTTCCAGCAGCCCAGGATTCCGCAGTGTCTCTCTGCAGCCCCAGTTTTCTGTCGGACTCGGCCACAGCTTCTCTGGGCCGCCTGTGGCAGAACCTCCCCACGCTCACACGGAAGAATATTTTCCCAATATTAATACTCAACCTCATCTCTGTCGGTGTGAAGCCGTTCCCCCTTGTCCTGTCACTCCAGGCCTTTGGGAATTGTCTCTCCCCATCTTTCCTTTTTGACTCCCTTCAGCACTGAGCTCCTTGGCCCTCCTGCACCGTTGCTGCCTCAGCTCCCTGCATTGCTCTGGATTGCCCAAACTCTCAGGAAAAAAGCATCATCCCAGACCAGGAGGTCTCTAGGTTCTTCCAGCTGGGTGTTCGAGCAGTTAATTGTGTGCTCAGGCAGACACAGGCCAGGCACGGCTGAGTTGGAGCCCCCATTTCCTTTGTCCTGCCCCGCACTCTCAGTCTCGGATCAGAAATGTTTTCCACACTTTGCTCTCCGTGTGGCTGATGGTGAACACACAAAGACTGGTGGCTTCTGCAGGGACATGAGGTGACCTGGGTGGGCTGTGGGACCCTTCACTGCGCAGGACATGAGGGGTTTTTCCTGCCTTTGGGTGGGTGCTGCACCCTCAGCAAGGTGAGAACTGGAAGATTTCATTTTCATGAGCATTGTTCCTACCTCTCCCAAAATGCTTTCCCACCCTATTAGAGTGTGTTTGCTGAAACAAATATGTTCTGTTTATTTATTTAATGTGCTGTTAAATGACCTTCTGGAAAGCTGTTCCTGCCACGAGGCTTTAAAATGGATGGGCAGGCAGAACTCCAGGGAGCATACTCCTCCCAATCAGGATGAATCATTCCAGTAGTTACTGTTTAGATTGATATAATTTTAGTTATAATTATGGGTAACGAGAAGGCATTTAGAGTCTGTAACATTGTAATTCATGGTGAGAGGAGTCCTAAATGAAATAAAATATATCCGGATTTGCCGTTTCCCCATTTCTAGGTACTACACGTGTGGCATGGTTCTTTAAGGAACAGATTTTGTGCTGCTGCAAAAACCTAGCAAAAGTAGGTCAAAAATGACATCTAGAGATAGCATGTTTGGTAACCACAAAGGGCCTGTCTGTGTCTTTCTGTGTGGCCTCTAAAGAGTCCTGCAATTTATTGTGATAGGTGCAGCTGCAGCCTGGAAAAGTTTTGATCCATAGACTCCCATGGACTGCGGTGGGTGGATCACAGAGCAATATTGTCATTTTTGTTATCCCATTGCAAAAATAGGAGCTGGTAAAGTGATATCAGCAAAGATATGGAAATACAGAGAAGACGTTATAAATACATGAAGCTGCTGTCATCTGCCTGGCTCTGGAGCTCCATCCCACCTCAGAACGTGCCACTGAGGAGGTGGCAGAACCCAAAAATCAGAGGGTGAGAGCAGTCCTCAAGAAAAGGACTTCATATTCTGGAAGGACCTCACAGCACCTTGCAGGATCTGAAGGAGCCTACAGAGAAGCTGGAAGGGACTCTTCAGCAGGAGCTGGAGTGACAGGACAAGGGAGAATGGCTTCAAATGGGAAGGGGGGAAATTTAGGTGAAATACCAGGAAGAAATCCCTCCCTGTGAGGGTGGGCAGGCCCTGGCACAGGGTGCCCAGAGCAGCTGTGGCTGCCCCTGGATCCCTGGCAGTGCCCAAGGCCAGGCTGGACATTGGGGCTGGAGCAGCCTGGGACAGGGGAAGGTGTGGAAGGGTGGAACAAGATGAGCTTTAAGGTCCCTACCTTCAACCCAAACCATTCTGGGATTCCATGACTTGAAAGCCATGCCATGAGCAGGCAGTGCCCCGGGAGGCCGCGTCACTCCGTGAGGGTGGCTTTTGGCCGTGGGGAAAAGGGAAAAGGGGCCACTGGAGAGAGAGGAGAAACGCTGGGGGGTGGGAGGCGAGCTGGGCACTGCTGTGTGAGCTGGGAGCCCGGCTCAGCCTGTCCCTGTGAGCTGTGAGCCCCCTGAGCTCCATGAGCCCCCTGAGCTCCGTGAGCCCTGTGAGCTCCATGAGCTCCGTGAGCCCCGTGAGCCCCGTGAGCTCCATGAGCCCCGTGAGCCCCGTGAGCCCCGTGAGCCCCGTGAGCTCCATGAGCCCCGTGAGCTCTG
>VZRO01001680.1:591908-603958 GCA_013397915.1 Daphoenositta chrysoptera
CCCGTGAGCCCCGTGAGCCCCATGAGCCCCGTGAGCCCTGTGAGCCCTGTGAGCCCCATGAGCTCCATGAGCCCCATGACCTCCGTGAGCTCCATGAGCCCCATGAGCCCCGTGAGCCCCGTGAGCCCCGTGAGCCCCGTGAGCCCCGTGAGCCGTGCCCAGCCCGGCAGTGCCGCTGTCCCCGCCGGGGCCTGGCGTGGTGGAGCTGTGTGCCAGAGCTGCTGACACGCGCTCCACACTTGTCTCGGGCTGCAGATGTGTTTGAGAGCTCCCCTTCCAGAGGTTTCACAGCTGCGTTTTCCTGGCAATGCTCGAACGAGGAGAGGGAAGCTGTGCCATGGACAAGGAGTGGGAAGGCGGCTGTTAGGGGGAAAGCTGAGTCCTGACACATCCGCGTTAAAATAGATCCGACTTTTCACATCTGTTGATGGCTCGATAATTAGTGTTAAATAAAAGCAAAGCTTCAGTATCTGCAACCGATATTTCACATATGCTGTACAAGACATCAGCATAATGAACACCCTCAGCCACGTTTTCAGAACATGATTTAAATGATGGAGTTTTCTTTATGGCACAGGGTGAGCTACATTTCAGCAAACGCCCAGGAAGCACCAGACTCTGCCCATCAAGTGCTGTTGGAATGTGCAGGCTGCTCTGCCCTGACTGCAGGTGACAAGCTCTCCAGAAACTCCCTGAATCTCTTACAGACTTGATAATGAAATACATAAACTATGACCCTTATTGATCAGGGCTCACACTAATTAATTTCCCAAAGTCCTGTCCCAGCCTGCAGTGGTATCAATAAAAAAAAAAAAAAAAACCCAGCAAAACCCACAGGGATGGAGACTTCAGTTGGCCAAAAGACCTTAGGGGTGAAGTACTTATCCCATGGAAATCAATGCCAAGTCCCAATTGATTTTACTTGTGCATAGATGTTACCATTAGTCAAGAACATGGACACTGAGCCTCAAAAGTTTATTTGTTGCCAGAAGAGTTTCTCATGGACCTTTCCCCTGACCAATGTGCCTCTGAAGTGTCTGCTTAGGGCTAACAGTGTCCTCATGTCATTCTGTGACAGGGAAGTGACCAGGAGTATTGCTACGCTGATTAAAAAGTCTCAGGGCCTTCCTCACATTGACACAAAAAGAAAAGGAGGCAGGAGTTTGGCTTTTCATTTTTCCAATCCAAGCTTTTATAAATATTTCCCAGTGGCAGGCAACCACTGCTGTGCAGTAATTTCAAGGCTCCTTCCCAGATTTAGCACTTTCAGTGACACTAATTTGACTTAATTATCCTAACGAGGTTCTGGAGGCAGAGTTGACCCCTGGGTCACCACTGTCCCTCGTCGCAGCCCAGGGTGTCCGTGTCCCACCTCCGGAGGGAGGCAGATGCTGCAGGGCGTGGTGTGATCCAAGGCAGGACTCAGGTGGGATGTCACAGGGAGTTCTCCACCCTGGAAACCTCTGCTTGGAAAGGCAAAGCCCAATTCCTCTTCCATCCCCAGCATCTCACTTGGGTCATTTCCAGAGGTGATTCCACAGTGAGAATCTGGCCCCGGCGCTGCTGGGTTTCAGCTCTAGGCCCAGCAATAGCAATGCTTCTGGATTTCTTTAGGATTTGAACAGGGTGTAAACTGGCACAGCTGTGCCCTTCTGCAGTGAAAAGTAATGGCTCTGCAAAGTGGGAATTGCTCTGGAGCGTTACCTCCGAAACCTGGAGGCAGCATCTCAAAAGTGTCAACATGCATTGCTTTTAATATCTTTTAAGTGGGAATAATGATCCAAGGTATTCACCACAATTTCAAACTGACTTCCATGCATCCTCAGTTGCCAAAAGTCTCTGCATTCAGCTGCCAAAACCTCTTCTTCCCTTCCAACAGTTTCTCCACAGCAGGTCTGGATTGCCAATGCAAAACTCAGCATCGCTGTGAAAACTGAAAAGGTGAAGATATTGTAAACCAAACCAAATTATAAACTAACTAGCATGAAGTCAATGGACTTTTTTGTTTTCATATGGAATTTTTTGAAAAGCTGAGTTTATTTTACTTTAAATAAAGCTGCTACTGAATTTCCAGTTGATTTAGCCAGAACACGGAGAACACACTGCAGGATTTGAGCTGTGTTTGCTGAAATATCCATGGCCTTGAACAGATAATATATTTTTCAGTAACATATTTCTCTTTGCCCACTGCAGCTCTTTTTTTCCTCTGTGCTTTCTCCAGATTGACTTTCACTCTACTTATTGCCTGCCTCATTTCTCACCCTATTTTTCCAGTTGCTTTTTTCTACTGCTTTCCCCAGTATCTTTCTCCCAGGTTTTAAGCAAAGCAGAACTCAACTTCGGGCTGAACTTTTAAACCCACATCTTGAAATTAAATAAAACAAGCCCCTTCTGTCTCTGTGTGGCAGTAACTTCACAACTCGAGTCACTTAGCACTTTTAGCAGCTGCAGGATGGAAAAGGTCCATTGGAAGATGGCTTTTAATGCTGGGGAGGTGCCACAACAAGCGGGAATAACACAGCAACAGTGGGGCAGTTAAACACCGGGTGGGTACCGAGACACCCAACTCTCCACCAGGATTTTAGGGCGTGTTCTCGGCCGGCTGTAGGAAGGAATTCCGAGTTTAAGGAACATGGGGGGAAAGCAAAGGGGCTCGGTGACCAGGCAGAGCCTGAGCACCAGCTGGAGTTTGCCCACCAGGATTCCATGCACGCCTGGGTGTCCTTGCTGGCTGTGAGCCCGCGGGTGCCCAGGACGAAGCAGAGCTCGTTCCCAGAGGTTCCTGTGGCTGGGAGCGCCCGGCCGGCGGCGGGGGCTGTGCGCAGACCGTGTAACGAGGCTGTGTTGTTGTTGTTGTTGTGCTTGCAGGACGAATGCCTTAGCCCAGCTCTCCAGCCCAGCTCCGCGCCCGCCCCCGGCACCGCGGCCCTGACATTGAACTCACAGCAACCCGGACCGAGGAGGCTGCCAAAAAACTCCCGCTATTCTTCTTCATCCTCACTAACAATTTGGTAATGAAGTATTGATTTCCACTCCCCTGCTTATGGACGATATTAGATTTTCATTGATAAACTGCACTGGGGCTGTCTGGTCTCCACTGTCCCTTTTTGCTGTCACTAAAACAAAGTGCCACTGAAGTAAGATAATGACTGAGAACATTGATGTACTTATTTCGTCAATTTGTAACACTTGACAGGAAAAAAAAATTCTTCATAGTTTAATGTCCAAGTGTGCTACACAAGATGCAGTCACATTGGAAGCTTTACTTTTCATGGTAATGTCCATTTCCTATTTATAACCCCTTTGGGATAGTTTGTCTAAAGGAAATGTTTCTATTCTGTGCAGCTATTACTGTTGCACCTGGGTTGCCCAATCCAGTCATTGCACTAGGGATCAATACATCACAGTAAGTACAAGAATTATTAAGTTAAAACAGATTCTGAGCCAAAAAACCTCTGAACAATGTTAATCTTCTGTGCAAGTTGTTCAAATAGTTATGCTTAACCATGTTGCTGCCAAAGATTTGTTTGAAATGGATTGTTTTCAGTTTGTTTTATTCCTCAGATATATATATATATTTAAATCTCCATTACGGTTTATGACGAGACATACGGGATGGAGGGGTTTTTAAACAAAAGTACTATTGTTAGATTATTGAACGTTATATAAATGTAGATATATCTATATATAAATATCACTATATAAATATCTATATATAGATATAAAAGGATAAAAGTAGAATTCCTTTCTCAGTTAGGTGAGTGTAAATCTGAAGCTCTGTTGTGGTCAACAGAGTGACTTTGGATTTGTGCCACCAAAAATGGGATCAGAATCTGGTGTCCAGCTCTGTCCGGCCCGGCGAGCTCCGCTGGCCGTGCCTTCAAACCCACCCCGACCTGGGAGAAGGGGGCTACAAAAATGGCAATTTCAAATTTGTGCTTGTAACTTTTTTCATTAAAACTTGGAGGTCCCAATTTTAATTTGTGGAATATTCACGTTAATAATGAGATCTAATTAAGACATCCATTAAAAGCCCGTTAAAGTTAATTTAACGTAAAAATTCCAATAGAACTGTATTAGATTTTCTCCATTAAATTAACGTTATGGATTTTTAACGGATGTCTTAATTATACATTATTATTAACGGGAATACTGTATTACACAGATTAAAATCGGGTCCCAAGTCAACTCCCAGAATCTTCCAGGATATGCCAATGTCACGAGTCCCACTTTCCTAGTGCACTGCTTGGAAATCCAGGCGCAGCCCTGTTTACTCTCGCTCAGAGAAAGCAACCTCCAGTAGACAAATCCATCTCTGCATTTAACGATGAACTCCCCCTATTCTCCAAGGAAAAATAAGTCTGGATCAAGTCGTAAATCGCTATTCCTTGGCAAATGAAATATTCAAAGTATGCGAGGCACAAGTGGAGAAGAGGCTCTTTCTCAAATCAGAAAGGGCTTTGGGGTGTCTTTTCCTGTTGTTTTGTTTGTGATGTTCAAGGATGTAATTGAAGTGCAGCAGTCACAAAATCAGACTAAGTATGTTCCCTGCATTCCCTGTGGCCTCTGCAGAAGGGCCTGTTTTGGCACTGCTTGGGAAATTTTGACATGATCCCTAAACTCAACATGGAGGAGAAAAAAAGGCCCTTCTTATTTACCTCCTAGGGAAAGTGTTGCCCTTATGCCACATATAATAGCAAATTGCTTTTTTTATGGCATGCATAACCTAGATGGGAAAAAATATGGCGCTTGAGGGAAGGAGGGAAAAAGTAAATGAAGTTCCAGGAATGTCATTCTGAAGTAATGAGGCATGGACAGAAAATATACCCCTCACATCATCGGATTGAGATGGCAGTCGAAATAGCTTCATTGAAGTGTCAGCACTCATCCATCAATCAATCATCCACAAGGAAAAATAGCGACAGTACAACGGGGCGGCTTTTATGGGATTTACTCATGGGCATAGGGAATAGCAGCTCAAATGTAGTTCTGACATGAAAAGCAAGGTGCTGATATTATTTTTTATGATGGGAGGATCATAAAGTGAATTGAGAACAGTGAGGTCTGTCTTTGCTTAACCTATTCAACTGGAAATGAACGGAGCTCAACTGGAAACGAGCAGAGCCTTCAGATGGGTTAAGATTGAAGCCTGCACCGTGCTGAGCACCGGCCATTGACAACAAAATTCTATTAAAGCAAAATCAATGCATTAGCATCGAGCTCCTCAGAAGCTGTTAAATTGCAGAGCCCAGGCCAGAGTTATGAGGTGAAGTTGCACAAGGTGGGGCCTGTGGCGCCGACCCAAAGGCCACGAGCGCCGCGGGAAATCGCCCCGGGGAGAAACCGCGCGTGGCTCCTTCCCCGAGGTTCTGGGTGCAGGGAAAAATACGGGGCTGCTTGCAGCGTCTGACAGGTGAAGCCCCAGCCCTGATGCTGCCACAGCCGGGGTTCGGCTGGTTTTTAATGGGATTCTCCATTATTTGCTTTGCGCCAGTGGCAAGGCCAGGCTGCAGGGATTCCCACACCGGGAGCTCTTGGGAGCCTCTTCCCAAAAAAAGGAGGCCTGGAGTCCCTGGGAGCCCACAGCACCCGGAGCCGGGGCTGTTTGGGGCACCAGCTGCTCAGTTTTGGCAGAAAAGAAGCTTTGCTGGTGCCCTGTGAGCTCAGGGTGACCACAGGACACACGGCCCCACCTGGGACCCCGGGGCTGCAATGATTTAGGGAGGTTTTGGGAAGGCCAAACCCCCTGAGGGAAGCCAGGTTTTGCTCAGGAGGCTTCACTGTGTGGAACAGCTACTTTGTTTAAAAATCTGGCCACAAACCTTTATCACACGGGGCTAAAGCTTGATCATTTTGTCGGCATCGCTGTCCTCGGGGAACGTTTTAGGTACACATTTGAATTAAGTGATTTTTATTTTTTTTTTTACAATATGATATAAAAAAAAGAAAATGTACATCTCTCCTCTCTTTTCTCTGTACAAAACTGGATGAGTTGATAGTTTTTCTGTCATATAAATCAGGTAACACAGAAAATCATTGCATCTTTTCTCTGTCGTCGCTACTCAATATCTATCGTTCTGACTTTCATTCTTATTGGAGATCATCAAAACATTAATTAAAAGCCTGGTGATCAAACAGCCGAATATTTATGATTCACATCCTTGCTTATTAACAAGTGGCATATTGATATACCACATATCCAAGCTGTTTATGCTCTTGCACTGAAATAAAGCAGGAAGAATTGTTACCCTTACACACTGCTTTGAAAGATTTATTCAGAAACCACAGCTCCCTTCCCGCCACCATCCATGTCAAAATAAGCCATATCACCTGAAAAAAAAATGTTCTATTTTAAAACAGGGAGATGTAATTAGCATCCCTTTGGGGCCTAATATATAAGAATTTCAGTGGATCAGTCTCAGGTGTTTTTTCCAGGCTCTTATTACTTAAGCTGAGAGGGAGAAGGACACTTAACTTTAAAAATGGCTGTCATTAGTACAATAATAATTGTTGGGTTAAAAAAAAAATCTTTGAGAATCTGCTAACAAACCTGCCCAGTAATTACTTGTCAATGCAAGTTATCATAGGTTTTATTACCTACTTGTAAAAGTATTTACAAGACTGACCTCCCTAGCTTTTTTAGAGATTAGGGAGGATATAAAAAGTCATTTTAAAAATCAATAATTATATATTAGCACAATAGGGGGTGAAGCCTTCCAAGCCAGCTTTACAGGCTATTGAGTCAACTCTCATGCATTCAAATGGCAGGGATTGTTTCCCTAAGTTTTGGCCTCTTTTTCTTTCCTTAATCATGTTTTGATAAAGTGCCATATTTATTGATTACTTCATACCCGCAGCTCAGCTCCTAAACCAGAAGGGGATATTCCCACTGGGAAGCAGCCGTGTGGGATTTGCATGGAAAACAAGCTGCCCTTGGTGACCAGGAAACAGAGGAATATTGGGAATTGGAGTTTGGGGCGGGAGCTGCCGAGGGGCGCTGGCTCTGTGCTGCTCCCCACGGCCTGGTCCGGCCACATCCCAGACACTCGGGGTCCTGCTGTGGGCATTGCCTGGGGATCAAACCTGCTAAGAACACGAGGGAGTGAGGGAGGCAGCCTGATTTTGGGCAGAGATGAAGGGATGGCTCTGGCTGGGCTGTCCCCTGTCCCCTCTCCGCAGTCCACGGTCACTCCGGGCCGGAGCGAGCGCTCGGCTCAGCGCAGGGGGATCTCCATCCCGCAGGGCTTTGTCCTCACCAGCAGATAAACGATGCAATTTATATTTAAAATTCTCTCTATAAAGACAGTATTGATCACAGATTCCAGATCAATATGTTGCAATTACAGCAGGCTTTAAGGGCCATCTGTCCCCGAGCAGGAGCACCGACAGAGCCACCTCGATAGGTTGTGAGCAAGTGCTACTGGCATATGCCCATCTTCTCCCAGCACAGCCTGACTTGTCATTTCTGCCCCTAGGAAGTTGAGGTTAGGAGCTATGGAGCTGTAATTCCTGGATATTCACCACCCACGAGCCCCCAGACCAGCTTCTCGTTGGGCCTCACAGCAGGGTCAGTGACACCGTGGTTTTCCTCACCTGGATTTCCTGCTCCCCATCACAATTTATCCCACAGGTCACGAGCTTCCTTGTCCTCAGCTGGAAATGGTCAGCAAGAGGTTCTTGAATTTCACTAGAAATGGGAACATTTCCATAATGGTGCTGAAGAGTTTGAGTTTCTCATTGGTGGGTGCAAATGGAGCCTTTTTTGTATCACAGAATCATTTAGATTAGGAAAGATCTCCGACATCATCGAGTCCAGCCTTTGGCCATTTGTGTCAGGTTGGACCATAGCAAGTGTAATATTTTTAAACATAACAAGATAATAAAGGACGTGCCTCTAAAGACAGATTTCAATTCACATTTCATCCATGAGGTCTTGATTTGTCAGCACCTGAACTCAAGATCAGCCTGTTGGTTGATGGCCCTGGGTGAGCCACTGGGTTGTTATTCCACAAAGAATGCTTTGTGTGTTTTCTTTTTTTCTTCATTATTTCCTGCAGTGGAAAGCTCACAGAATTAAGAATTTTTATTCTCCAATTGTCTCCTGAAGGAGAGTGAAAGAATAAAAATAATAAAGATAAGGGGTTTACATTGGTACAGGAAGCTGACTCACCTTTGCACCCCACATGTGCTGTGCCACATCCCCGCTGATCTTCCCTGCAACCACCTCCCTCCATTTCAGTCCAATGTCTGAAAAACAGAAACAGATTCCAGAGTTAATTTATTCCAGTGTAAATCCAGAGACACCCCTTCAAATCCAGCAGATTTGCCCTCTGTCTACCCAGATCCAAACGCCGTCCTTGTGGTCCCAACCTCGGATTCCAAACGTGTTTGGGCAGTTTTGAAAACAACTTCAGCAAACTTCAGTCTCTAGCTCTGAGCAAATTAAATCTCCTGCACTTCAGAAGGTTTTTGGTTATGTCAGGGAGGTGATTGCAAAACCTTGGTATCGATGTGACTGTGCTTGTAAAAGTCCTGATGTAACACCAGTTGTATCACTATAAAGCACTTTATACTGGTACAGCTCCTTTTGCTCTGCTGGACCACTTTTATACCAGTGCAAGCACTTTTATCCCAGGATCCTTCCATCTAGTGGTGGTTTTTTTGCTTTGGTTATGCCAGAAGAGATGTGAAGAGTAGATGAAGTTTCAGACAACACTTGTTTCTTGTACCAAAATGTCTGCACAATATTTTCTTGGAGAGTATTTTTAGAAGTGAACTTGCTGTACCACTGGACTTAACTGCAGAGTAATAAACTCCCAGTTCATCATCCCTCTCAGCTCATGAAATGTCTTTAGGCCTTTGTAAAAAGCCCTGTTTGAGACAACAGATTAAACACTAATCCTGGCGGATCGTACAGCTCCACTTCAGTTCACACCATCGAGCTGAGCAAACTTTTTTTTCCTTTCCTTTTTTGATCTAAGTAAAGGCAACAAATTCTTTCATTAGACTCCTTAGATGAGATATCAGGGGGAAAAAAGATCAGTATTTCACAAAGAAAATGAAAATAACATCTTGCAAAAACGCAGCTACGTTAGAGGCAGGGAAGGCTTTCCCCATCCCCACAGGGCACGGCAGATCCTCACAACTGCCTCCAACGTGGGACATTTCTGTGGGCAGTGTTTTCACTGAGAAACTGCTCCAGGTACCCCTTCGGAAGGGCGTACCTGTGTGTATCCAGGGGATGTGCAGGCGCACACAGGCCTTTCCCGCAGACCCGGGCACACGGGGTGTCTGTGCCTCCTCCAGGAGCAGGCAGCGGCTCCGGGGCAGCAGCTGGGCACTGCTGGCAGCAGGAGCCTGCAGGATGTGCAGGGCAGGCCCTGGGCTTCCCCCCACAGCGAGCGCTGGAATGTGCAATACAGGTTGCAAAAGCTGACAAGCTCAACAGTTCTTATTTGGCTCAGGGTACTCCTCTGTCCTGTGTCTCTGGTACAACGCGCCCTTTTGTCTCGTGCTCAGGCACCTCTTGTTAATCCTTTGTTGGTCTTTTACTCTGTGTGGTGGTTTGGGGTTTTATTGTCTGGAACATGTCAGCACGAATCAGGAGGGACCCACCCCCATTTCAGTCACGGAGCACAGCTGGTGAATCTGGATGGGTTTGCTCTGCCCGCCGCTGGTGGTTCCTCGCACGTTTGTTGTTGGCAGCATCTTCAGGTTACACCTGTGACCCGCGGTGTTCGGATTCTGTTGCAAAAACAATAAGAAAAACAAAAAAAATCAAAAGCTCATTTCCCTTTAAAAAACAAATGTATATACTCCAAATGGCGGAAAGGCAAGATTAAACCCATTTTTTATATTCCCAACGCAACGGGACCCCCTCGCGAGAGGCTCGCGGTGACTTTCCCTGGCGAGTGTGGCGGTGCTCCTGCGCTCATTTTGTAACCAGTGCATGCTGTACAGAACATATTGCCTGTAACTTCGAGGGGAGGGGCCGAGCTGCTCTTCCTCGGGCACTGCAGCTTGTTTGGATGAAAAGTTGCGCCTTTGATGCATTTTTATACTGTACATATTTGTATATATTAACTATATTGCCATGGTATGAACACAGATTTTGTTATATTTGCTTGTTTCGGTTTCCTACAAAAAAAAAAAATTGGTCCATAACGGGGGATATTATTTTTTTTTCTTTTTCATAGAAAATACACTTGTAATTTTCGTTTGTTTGTTTTCTTGGTCATCATCTTTTAATGGCTCATAAAGGAATTAGAGAGGAGTTTTTGGAGGAACTCGGAGAAGCAAGTCTGTGTTTGCATGAGACCTGCCCAATTGCTGGCTAGAGAGGGGGGCGGGGGGAAGAGGGGAAATCTAAGTCAAGTTTTGCTTTTAAAGCATGCTTAGTCCCATGGGAAAATCATACATGTACAATTATTCTCTTTGTATTTTATCTAATAGTGCCTGAATTATTTTTTTTAATGTCTTCTTGGAGGAACAATTCATAATTGTCAAAATTTGAAACATTAGCTTAATTTTGTTTTCATGACCTCTCATTTCTTCTCCTTATTTATTTTGTTGCTGTTTATAATGGGCCCCAAGGCCATCTCTGACATTGCAGTGTTCTTCTTCCACATTAAGGATGTTTTTAAAATTACCAAGATTATTGAGCCAACAGGCTGCTTTAATCAAAACCATGTTTCACTTGGTTTGGATGATTATGAATGGTCCTGGCGTGGAAAAAGCCCTTTCTGCCGGGAGGACCATACCATCTAGTGGCCCCAGAGCTCCATCACACACAGGCAGCTTCCCAATTTCACTGTCTCTCTCAAAGCCTGCCTGGCAATTTGGCTTCCAATTATTTGCTTATTATAACTAACTTAAACTAAACAAATTGATAATGTTGATGGCTTTTTTTTTTTTTTTCCTCCCCCTTCGGTTGATTGCTAAATAAATTCGTATAATTTATACTAGAGGAGATTATTGCTTTTATTGTTTTGGGTTCCCCCAAACCAATTATTAACAATCAGGACTATGTATCTCATTAAATTTAAATCAGGTCAAACCTATTTATCTAAGGCCTTTTCTGATTTACAGGAAGATGACTGTATTCCAGAGCATTTAAGATGTATTTCTGTGTATGATTTTGTAGCATTGAAATCTATTAACGGTGATTTTTTTTGTTCTGTATTTTCACCACGGTAAATACATTGTATAAAAAAAAAAAAAATCCCTCAACTTTCCCACAGAAAACATTACTTTTTATGCCCAGGGATTTTTTTTTAATAAAATCACTGCAGTTTTAGAACTGTAATTAAAGCCCTGAATAATAGATCACACATCTTTATCTGTTGTGTTTAAAAAGGAAAAAAAAATAGCCCAAACTGTTCACATAATCCTGAATGCCTCATTTCCATAAAAAAGGTTTCTATACATATATTATTTACATTTTTAAACATGGTAATTCTTCCCTTTGTGGCATAAAATGTCTCTTTTCCACTGCAGCTACTGGAAAGCGACTGCTCACATCTGAAATGTTATCGTAATTTGCATCAGGAAACCCAACTGCAGACATTAAGGACTTGGGTGTGTTCAATTATGATTTTGCTGGAGGCTGTCCCTCATTTTAATGCTGCACTCATTGAACTACCTTTCTGAAATCTAGCTGATACGGCTCACCACAGACATGCTTCACAACATCATTAGCTTTGCAAATGGCTTCATTTCAGTCAATGCAGACTTCAGTTTTTTGGCCAATTGTAAAATGGAAATTTGAAAAGGGAAAAAAAAAAAAAAGAAAAAAAAAAACAGATGCACTTAAAACATGAAAAGAATTATTTATATGATAAAAATATATTTAGATTTTCAAAGCACAAGACTGAACAGAAGTGCTCTTTTTATGCTTTCTGAAGATGTTACTGTTAAAAGTCTTTCTACATCAGGCTTAATAAATCTGTAATGACATTTGATGGATTGATTTTTGTGTGGGTTTTTCTTTTCTTACGTTCTTTTTTTTTTTTTTTTTTTTTTTTTTTTCTTTTTTTTTTTTTTCTCTGGAG
>VZRO01001680.1:612483-644089 GCA_013397915.1 Daphoenositta chrysoptera
CCCCGCACAGGTCACCCCAGCCCAGCCCTGGGACCGACCCCCCCAGGCCACCCCCGGCCCGTTCGTGCACCTCGGGCAGGACCAGGACTCTCCCCTCCATTTCCACGGCGTTTTGGCCTCAGCTCCCGCCCTTGGAAGGTTCCGCCCTCCCCAGCAGCGCTGCTGGTGTTGAAGTCAAGAACCCGGCCCAGCCTGACCTCCACGAGGCTGTGCCTCTCATTAGTGCCCCCTCATAAAAAAAAAAACATTAGTGTCCCCTCTCCAGTGCCCTTAAATGGGGCTGGTTCACACCGGGGCCTTCACCAGGTGCATTCCCTTTCTCCCAAGTAGGAGCTGCCTTGGACAAGTCTCTCCCAGATGCCCTCCAAGCTCCTCCTTTCAGTTCCGAGATGTGGTCAGAGCTGCTGGGGAGCTCTGACACCTCAGGAGAGTTCCAAGAACACAACAGACCTAGAAAATCTTGGAGAAGGTATTTGGTTTCAAAAACCTAATAATAATTTAATACAAATGATGAAGTCTGACAAAAAAATACAATTCATGCCCCCCTCAATGTTATCACCACAAAAAAATGCATTTAATAACTCAGTTTCCTTTCTTGAAGGAAAATAACTGAACAAGAAGAAAGCAAAAGTTCCTTATTTTAAGACAGATTTTCTGGGGAGTGACTCAGTGTTTTCATGTAACTGAACATGAATTTGGATTTGGTTATTGGCAGCTTCTCCCTCTCCCCCAGCAACGCGAGGATGGCGAAAGGTCAAGTGAACATGAAATTCCAGGCAACTCCTTTTGAGCCTTAAAAGCAAGACACAGAAACCAGTTTTGCAAAACACCAAGTCTATATTTACATCCACATGTAATAATATACTCAACTAAAGTGAAATACATCATAAATTAAATGAGTAATGTGTGCCTGCTGCTTGCCGACTTCCGGTTCCAACAATTAAAATAGAACAAAATGGAATGAAATAAATACATTAAAAAAAAAAAAAGGAAAAAAAATCAACAATTTGTACCTCTATATATGCACTGTTATTTCCAAAGGAACATACAAAACCAGTAGTATCCCAATAGTTAATACTGATGGGCAAAGTGTGTTCTGAAGCACAGGGTGGTGCTGCCATGGAACGGAGTCTTCAGGTCCATTTTTCCATTCCAACCCCAAAAAGAGCCTCGAGGGACACTGTACCAGCATGAAGGGGGATGAAAGACACACAAGCCCCGGGTCTGTTTGCTGCAACTCGCAGAAAGCAGCCCCTGGCACAAAGCAGCCCCGCCCAGGGGCACAGCAGGGCAGGGACACGGAGAGAGATCACACAAAAATAGAGTAACCCTTTTCCAAGTGAATTCGTCTTCAAAAAATAGGCTATAAAAGTGCAAAACTAGGAAAACAAAAATCTAGATTATGTACATATGGCTCAGCTTATGAACAGGAAAACAGGTCAATAGTGTACAATTTCCTGATACACAGCACTTCATTCCATTGCCAGTTTACAGAGACATTAAAAACCAGTCCCACCTACAGGAACCAAGACAACTGGAACATCTCAAGTTGCATAATGAATAAACAAGAGTTTCTAGGTTTTGCTATTTTACATTTGCTGTAGGAGGGAAGAGAGCAAAATGAACAGTGCAAAATATTTTTTTTTTGTTTTGTTTCACTAAAATATATGGAAGTCAAAGCCAGGTACAGAAGGAATTAACTCTTAACTACAACTTCATGAGAAGAAACAAGGAAGGCAAGTCAAAAAATGCAACAGTTCTGCTTTACTGGCTGGTAACTGGCCATCTTCCCTTTACAAAAATTAAACTGCATGTGCATTAGAAAAAACTCTTGTTGTCTTCACAAAAAAATAAAAGGAGATATTCTCCCATTTACAGGTTATTTCTCACTCATTTTAAACACCCGGTAGATGCTAGAACTTGACATCAAGAAGCTTCCAAGCACACTCAAGTAGGCTCCACCACAGCCACATCCCTTTTAAAGTCTGGAGATCCCAAATCCGTATTTCAAGTCTGTTGTTCGAGACTTTACAGCTTTGGACAAAGGTGCAAAGGAGTTTTTTCTCTAAATGTGACTGTGTGGAGCTTAGTACAGAACCAAACACTTGAAACATGGGGATTATTATTGTTTCTCAAGCAAGTCCCAGGGATTTTCTGTTTGGATGGTGGCAGAGGTGTTTTTAAGAGGCTTCTCTGAAGAACAGCAA
Organism: Daphoenositta chrysoptera; assembly: GCA_013397915.1. Classification (NCBI taxonomy): domain Eukaryota; kingdom Metazoa; phylum Chordata; class Aves; order Passeriformes; genus Daphoenositta; species Daphoenositta chrysoptera. The sequence continues at coordinate 614,691 of VZRO01001680.1, forward strand.
CCAATGCCAAGAGAAGAATCCAACCACATTTCAGGAAATCCAAATGTCAAGTATTGCCTCAGGCTCGCATTAAGACCGTGCTGGGAAGACCCCAGAGCAGCAGAGCCTCCAGCACGTCCTGGTCCTCGCCCAGCCAAGGCGGATCAGCACAAAGGCAGCACCGTTGCTTTAATGTTCACCACATTTATAAACCCGACACTGCAAACAGTTTATTTGGAACTCGTTTTAAAAAACTAACATAGTTCAACAGGAAAAAAACCAACAGATGAGCAACTTTCACTTTTATGAAAAAAAGAGCATTAAGCCAACAGGATTTCAACTTCAGTATTTACAGTTTACCTGAGGTGCAACGATATATATTCTTTCCAAGAGAAACTCTTCAGCAGCGCTCAAGTATGTAAAAATAGAACTCCTACCTAATATTTGGTCAATTAATTCTAATGAAAAATACTCAAAAGTCAAGGTCAAGATATAAGTTCTCCACACACCTTCATAACCCAATTGTTTAGACTACTTTGTATGGCTATTTGGTACAAAATGTTAAAAGAACCAGTATTATAAAACTGTAGTGTTTCTATATACAGTACAATCACAGCTTAGTTCAGTAGCTTTCACCATTTTCTCTTCCTCAGGGGATGCCCTGCAGGTGTAACGCCATGGAATATGCACTTGTGTCCTTAGACCTGGGAGAAAGAAAGAGGAAAAAACATTAAGTTTGTGGTATACAGCTATAAAATAGTACAGCACGGTTTCTGTTGTGAGGAGTGTCTTTGTAACAAAGGGAATTCCTTCCACATCCTTGCTAAGGAATTGATATTGCCATGCACATCTGGATTGCCAGCTTTTATCTGGCAAATAAAGTCCCCTTTGGAAGATGCTCAGCCCCAAGGAGAACTTCAGGCGTGAAATCAAATTAACAGCACAACCAGACACGACTATACTTAGCAGGGGGACAACAAGAGCAGTAAGATTAGAAGAATACCAAGAAATAAAAGTGTTTTAAAAGCTGTCAACTCGATGTCAGATAGCTCTGCTCCCAAAACCTTTCCATAAAATCATGTGTGCTGGCCCGGGTGTTCAGCATCCCGGACACGCTCCCTAAACCTGCATGAGGGAAATTATCTGTAGCTGTGGGTTTGAAAAGGCAAACAGATCTGTTTATTTCCAGTCCTACAGAGCATTTCTGGCTGGAGCAGGGAAGGGTGCTGCCAACACAAGGGGTGTTCAGGTCTCAGGTACAGCTGCAGCCCTGAGGTGAACTCACAGCACCAGGGCACAGCTTTCACTCGACCTCTTCCCCAGGAGGGCACACCCACCCCTCCCTCAAACACAGGAAAAACTTCCTGGAATCAGCTCTGGGGTCAGGAAGGGGAGCTGCCCAGGAGCTGCCAGGAAGCCTCGCTCCCCTCTGGAAGCTCCCGGGGCAGAGCTGGGGTTTGAGGAGCCCGGCAGGGGCAGAGTGAGCAGTGCCTGCATCCCCCAGCCCCGCCAGCCCGGCCTCCCCCTGGCACTGCCAGCGCCCTCACCACGCCCCTCACCCTCAAGGCTGACTGAGCTTCCACCTTCTGACTGAGCTTCCACCTTCTGACTCCACTTCGGCTGTCTGGCAGTCACTGAACACCTCCCATGGCACTGTAACTAATAATGCATTTATCTAGCCTTACCCTCCCGTTTTTCTTCAAAAGGGAGCATCTCTGTACCGATCACACAAACCTTTACCACTGCTCACAACAAGCAGTGCTGCTGCCCCAGCATCCCGCTGTAAGACAGAGGAATTTTATCTTTTCAGGCTCAGACTTTCACAACCTCTCCTCACGCTGTGCAGGAACCTTTGATGCCACGAGTACCTCATGCAACATTTAAGCAACAATTAGTTCAGAAGGTTTGTTTACCGTCGAGTGATTCAGTTCTTCTTGTCACTGGGTCTGAAGGGTGTGTTCCCCACGAAGGGCTCGTAACTTCTCTTCTGCAGCAGATTGCTGGGTAAGGGTTGGTATGACACCGATCTCTTTCCTGGAAAAAAGTCATTGCAGGGAGTTAGAGTTAGAATTATTTCCTTCTTCTCTCAGGTCTGCATCAGCATCCAGAATCCAAAATACCTCGACAAATCATCTCACAATCAGGCCTCAAAGTACAGATATTCCTAGTCCTAGAAAAACATTATACAAAATTCAGGATCCAGAATAACTACAAGGAGAGTGAAAATATAATTTAACAACTTTGTGCTAAGTTTTATCCATATGATGTCCAGCTCCAAATTTTGCTCATTTTATTGCAAGAAAAAAATATCCTTGCTTAACTCATCCCACAGCAGAGGCCTCACCTAAGGAGGTGTAAGTGCTGTACCCTTAAGGTCTAATTTAGTTCCTGTAGTTGTTTGAAAACTGAATTTTTCAGTATTTGAGAGGGAAACTGGGGATACTTCATTGTTGCCATCATGGATTACATGGAACTCGTGACACTTAAAGAGTGTTAATGCACATTTACTTGCAGACCTTTGTTAAGCAATTTTCAGTCTGGTATACAGGTAGTTTCATGTTTATCTGAGACCATTAATTCAGATTTATATATGTGAAATCAATGCCTGTTCCGTATTAAGTCTCACTAGCTTAGGCAAGCAGTCAAAAACACTTCATAAAATTAAGGCAAAAAGGCCAGAATCATTACTCCCCCAGGATCCAAAAAGCCCAACTGCCATCCATATTCCATGCAAGCTTTCAATGCAGCATTGAAAAACCTCGCGAGCTTTAATTAAATTAAAATGGCACAGCTAAATTAATATTTCAACAGACTCCACCGAGCCATTGGAGTGTGTCACGAGCAATTGTCTTTAATTTGCAGCCTCTGCCAAATCAATCAGCCAACAGGTTATCCTTGATAGCATCTTGCCATTGCAAAGGCAACTAATTTGAGAATAACACGAAGTGAGTGGTTTCAGAATGTTTCTGTCTCTTCAGGGCAACACGGGATGGCAAAGCTTACAAGCAATAAGGGAAGGCATCATGCTTTAATCAAGTTTGCCAAGTGGAACATATTCTCCTGACAACTTGATCCAGCATTTAACATGCGACAGAACATGTTCGGGGGACCTCAAGAATGTTGCCACAAGGCACACGGGCCCTTAGAAAAAGGTTTTGACATCGTGGTTTAGGATATCAGCGGGGTTGGAGAGGAAGGGAGCAGAGAGCTGCAGGGCTGCACCTGCACAGCTCTGCAGATGGCATCACACAACACGGCCCGGAGGAGTGCAATTCTACAGGAACTGGTGTGCTTCAGCTTTTTAACGAAAAATAGAAAGAATTTAACCAAACTTCTATCTTCACTCTCCACCCACAATAAAATTTCAACAATGAGAGGTTGCCTGGATGTTACCCTGTACCCATTCAATAATTATCAAGGTTTGGGTTGGGTACTTCAAGGCAGAATGGTTGAAAAACTAAGAAATTAACCTTACAAACCTGCATCTTCTTGCCCAGGGCTTTTACTGAAGTTGCTAAGAAAACCCAGTAGAGGGGGGCTTGTTTCACAAGTCTTTCCAATGGAGGTAACAGCCATAAAAAGTTGCTTTTCTCGCCCTGAGCCAGCACTGGGTAATGAACAATGAAATCCTCATTTCCATGACAACAATGCTGTCAAGTGAGCCGCAGCCGCAGCTCTGAGAGCTCTAACCAACAAAAACCAGGGAAGAGTTCCTGGCTGCAGGGCAGTGTCTCCAGGCTTGCACCAAGGCAGAGGAAGCACAGCCCAGCACGGAGATTTCCCTGGCACAGGTGGAGCTTCCAGAGAAGAACCAGGTGGATTCCGGTGAAGTCACTGTTTAAAAACAGAGCAGCACCGGCTGCCCCAGCCCGCAGGGCTGCCCGCACTTCCCATCCCTGGCACCCTCACTGGTCCTCGCACACCACCGGAGCCGAAGGGCAGCAGCGACATTTGTGCTCTGGGCACCCCGGTGCCCGTTCTGCTTTTCTCACAGCCCTTCAGGGCTCACAGACCAAGCTCGGCAGGAAACCTGGAATTACCTGCATTTCCCCGGCCCTCCAGTGACTCAGCCCGGTGCTTTTCCTTCTCCACTCCCTGCCCATCCTGGACACAGAACTGGGACACTTCCCCTCACCTTTCCCTCAAACCCACTGGGCAAGCCTGCATATTTATATATAAACGGGATATATTTTTGAAGGCCACAACCTTAAAACAAGCAAACAAAAACCAGAAGAGAGGGAGCAAATACCTTTTTTTTTTGCCTCATAACTAAATGTGGATTCAGTATTTGCAGTCTGACCTAAGGAACACACCCCTGCTTGTTACCATCCCAGACTTACTTCAGAAGAGTGACTTTACTGCTCCCAGAGAATGGGAGCATTCAGAGTTCAGGAACTTCACAGACTTTAAGACTACACAGCCCACACAGGCTATTCATTTTTATAATGGGATCTTCGTTTCAAAATTCAAAGTCCTGTATTTGTAGCTAAGTCCATGCTGACCTCAGCTTAAAGTCATAAATACCACCTTCTACAAATAGTCAGACAACTGCTTAAATATCACCCAGCACCTTTTAATCTTCGCCTCCTGCTAAGTTTTGAAAATGTTGACCAAGGATAAAACACAAAAAGTATGTATTTTGTAAAAGTACCAGAGTTCTCCCAATATGTCACAAATCATTTATCTCTGCTAGGCCCAGAAGTTTCCACAGAGCATTACTACACCATAATTAGAATAGCAGAAATCTGTTGTCTTGATTTAACAAAGTATTCTGTTCCTACTAGAAGTTAAACATTAAAAAAACCCCATTGAAGAGCAGAAGTCTAAGATTTAAATCAGTTTTATGATCTGCAACACATCCTTTTCTGCTCTTCAAGGGAACAATTGTCTAGGACAGCTTTTTTTTTGGTAAGAAGTTTTATTAATATTCCAGATGGTCCAAGACTTCTGGCATATTAAGCAGAAAGGCTCATTCCATATCCTGGATTAGTCAACATGTCTGGAGTGCTCTGATGAGCAAACAATACATGTTTGCTATCAGAGACCCATGGCAGAGGGGAGGGGGGAACTCCGATCCCTCTTTAAAACTCAGACCTTCCATGCCTAATTCCCCAAGCCAGGAGTTTAAAATCCAGGCACTGACTGGCCTTGGCGAAATGCTGCATTTTCAATGCCTCAGGGTGGGCACACACCGATTTCTGTCCCATTCACCTCCCTGTGCACACTGTGAGGGGGCTGGGGAGGAAGGGGGGCTGTACCTTCTCCTGCCGGGCTGGTGACCGGGCCGTTGCTGGAGCCACAGGAGGCGTAGAGGGGCGCAGAGCTGTACGGCTCGTAGGGCTTGAGAGCGCCCAGCACGGCAGCGTCAGCGCCCTCCGCACCGAGCAGCCCCTGCCTGGCGGGCAGCGCCGGGGGGGCGGGCTTGGTGCGAGGGTATTCCTGAGGTAGCAGATTTGCATATCTGTTTGCAACACGAAATCTGCTCATTTCGTATCTCCTGTAAGTGGCCATCGGAGAGTCCAGGTGCTCCACGGCTACCAGAGTGGGTTTCATGCGTTTGGAAGAGGTTTCTCCGTAGTCCAGAGCTGCGTTGCTCCCGGATTTACTACAGAGATAGTCTCTCCCTCGGTGGCAAGCCCAGCCAGGTTCACTGAGGTGAGACTCCAGAACCCCATTCATGCTGCTGCTGATCAGACCTGACTGAGTCACTGGGGCACCCAGAGCTTTCATTTTAGATTCAGATCTTTTTACTCTGTCCAGTACTGGAGAGATACTGGAACTGGAGTGCACTTCTTGCTGAGGTTGTCTGTAGTTATTTGCCTGAGCTCCAACATTACTTTGCTGTTTATGAAACTTGAGGTTACTCGGGGCTGTGCTGCTCGACTCGCTCGCTGAGAAGAGAGGGGCTTTGTTCTGTGGAGGGGCACATTGCTTGGCTTTCCCCGTTTGCAAGGGCTTCTGCTGTGGAGATGGGGAAGCCTTGTTTTTGTTGGAATGGAGAGGCAGAGGAGGCACATCCTTGCCCAGCAGGGCCGGGGGGCAGCCCGTGCGCCGGGCCTTGGCCACGGCCCTGCTCCTGTAGCCGTTCTTGTTAACCGTGTCGGGGTTGTACTTGTGCATCAGCCTCTGGTGCATCATCAGGACCTCGGGGTAAAAGGTCCTGTAGGTACAGAAGGGGCAGGTGCTGGGGGCCAGCAGGCCTCTGCTCACAACCACTGAACACTCCTGGGAAGTCTTACTGGATAAGTCCAAGGGCTGCTCGTGACAGTCCACGACAGGTCTGCGTTTGTAGTTCTCAGTGCGCTCCTGCACGTCGCTCACGTTTTTGCCACCAATAAAAGCACAGATATACTGGACATCATCTTCCTCTGACGCCACAGAAGCCTTTCTCTCTCGTTTAGGCTGAGCTTCCTTTGTTTCTTTCTCACCCTTTAGTTTTTCCGGGTAAGGAGCGGGCACGTTCTCAGGTATTTGATTCAGATTGCTACAAACAGAACCTTTGTTCGATTCCCTGGAATTGTTCTTTACTTTTAAAAAGACTGTGCTGCCTATTGCATTGCTCAAGGACAGAACTTCCTTTTGCTGCTTGGCAGGTGGGCAGCTCTCAGCATCTTTGGCACCATCAAAAAGCCTCTTCAAATTTTTGGTTTCTGGAGCAGCATCGGCAGCCAGCGACAGCGCCGTCTCCTGGCCCCGCAGGGAACCTTTGCTGTCGCCCTTCCCATCAGCTGTGCTGTCCCCGTGCCTGTCCTTGTGGTGTCTCTCTAAATGATACCTCAGGGACGTTTTCTGGGCTGCTGCATACTCACAGAATTCACATTTGTACGGCTTTTCACCTGCAACACAGACACATCAGTAAGTCTGATGCGATTGGAAGTCTCGATCACGAACGCGAGGGAACAATGTGGACTCTGAAACACTAAAACTGATTTTTCTCTCCCCTGCCACACACTCCTGAGTCCCAAACTCATCTAAACATTTAAACAACAGTATCTGAACGCTTTTGCTAACTACAGTGACATCTCCTGGCTATGCTGGGACGTGTCCACATGCTGCCTGTGGACGGAGATGGGAGCTGACAGTGCTTGGCAGAGATAAGCAGGAGTGGAACTCTGGGCCAACCCCACCAGGCTGCAGCCCCGACCACCCCACGAGCGTCCCACTCCCACCACCCCCGGGACAGCTCAGCTGTGACCAGAGCTGCTCCACGAGGGACACACAGCAGGAGCAGGAAGGGTTTGTCTGGCTGTGCAGGACAAGGAACTGAGTGAAAAAGACACTAAGCTTTTCCCCAGGTAGCAGCAGCTGGCAGAAAACCAACTTAACGCTTGAGAAATAGGCTGGTTTTTATATTTAAACCAAACCCTAAACTTTTGCTACACTGCTAAAAGCAGAAAATATTAAAATTTTTAAGTATCTTGTTTTAACAATACTTAATGTAATTAGCCCTATTCAAAACCATTCATACTTATGTAAATAATTCAAATAAATTTTAATTGCAATTATTTGATTTTTTTTAAGAATTAGAGAAAACTTTGTTCTTAATATCAATAATTTTAAAGGCAGTTTCTGTTTTTCACAAGCAAAACCAAACATTCCATCCGAGTGGATCCAGCAGATTTCCCTTCCCTGCCCCAAAGGTGGAGCCCTCATTTACCTGTATGAGTTCTGAGATGAATATTGAGGTAATAATTGGAGCGAAAATACTTTCCACAGTAGCTGCATTCTCTGGAGGTTCCGAGGGTTTTAACTTTTGTTCTTTCCAAACTCTCTTCATTTTTATCTTTGGGAGAAAATACAGGCATATTATGAAGAGTAAATGCAAATTTGCTGTCTTGTTTAACACAGTAGCTCGACTTTTTTAAGGAAAAACACAGAATTATGAACTGCTGTCAAATCCTACACTCTACAAGTAACTTTGTTCTGTTCTGCTGCACTCTGAGTAATCAGAGAGCACAAGAGTTAAGGTTTCTGTCCAGAACACTGTACTTTGTGACCAAGGAGCCCAGAGAACAAACAAGATGCAAAACAAGGGCTCAGAGAAGAAGAAGAAAAAAAGTAAGAAATTCTCATTATTGACCCACAGGATCTTGATGGAGACTGGGCCATCTCACACAGGTTATAAACTGTATTATTTTATTAAAGGACATACTTGAGTTAGTGTGAGTGGGATGATTCAGACTAAATGTGCTCTGTGCACCACAGCCAAACACAGGGAGGTGGGGAAGGAAGGCAAAGATGGGTTTTTTTAATTAATTCTAATAATCATATTATTTCTGCGCTAATCAATGGAGGGTCTGTATAGAAACACTCCTTAGATTGGATGAGCAGTATTTCCTGTAAGCATCCTTAGATTTGATGAGGAATATTTCAGTGTAAGCATTAATATGGAGTGAGGAAGGGCCGGGGTGACCCGAGGGGTGTCCCGAGGGATGTCCCCATGGGTATCCCGAGGGGTGACCCAGTGGGTGTGCCCAGGGGTGTCCCCATGGGTGTCCCGAGGGGTGACCCCATGGGGTGTCCCAAGGGGTGACCCAGTGGGTGTCCCGAGGGGTGTCCCGAGGGGTGTCCCCATGGGTGTCCCGAGGGGTGTCCTGAGGGATGACCCAGTGGGTGACCCCATGGGTGCCCCGCTGGCTGACCCCATGGCTGACCCCATGGGTGTCCCGGTGGGTGCCCCGTGCATTCCAGGCACAAAGGCAGGATGGCCAAGTGGCTCCGCTCCAGTGCAGAGGCCGGAGGTGCCGCAGGAGGGCGGCAGCGACAGCGGAATGCAGGGAATTCCCGCGGCCACCAGCAGCCACCGCGACTGCGCTGCAGCTTCCCCTGGAAACCCTGACAACTCCAGCGATACCCGCGGCAGGGCTGACTGCAAGCCAGGAGCAGGAGGGAGACCTTTGGCATGACTGAGAATTGGATATATGATAGAGTTTGAAAGAGTTCTTTGAGGTTCCTGCCTGCTGGGAAGTTTCTCTCCTGGAAGTGCTGCGTATGGCTCAGCCCCGGCTGGGCTGAACAAACAGCTCGTGTCTGCAGAGGTGTGACTCAGCAGCTCACACCAAAATCTGCTCTGCTTTGGGGTAAGACACTGAGAAACAAAACAAGCAACTTCACATTAGGTAATCATTTCGTTCCTTTGTTCCTGGAGGCAAAATAAAGGGCTGCACATTACCAGAAATGGCAAAGTCAGCCCTGTGTGGGTGCCAGGACATTCTGTACGTCGTGTCTTGCCTTGAGATTATGCAAGTGTCTGTTCTTTAACCGCTGGCTGGGAGCATGTCACAGAGAATGGGAGATTAGCTGCCAGACTTTCTGCCAGGCCTTTTGTCCCCTGACATGCAATCTTTTTCAATTAAGGAATCACTCAGTATCACTTGCTTTTCTAAGACACTGTGACATGCAGAATTAATCCTGGGTAATGTACAGATGGAGCCCATCCACGCTGTCAGCAATCCTTCAAGGCAGAGCAGTTAAATATGCACCTCTCTTACACACAGGTCCACAAACTAACAGCCTGTGCCTGACACAAATGATTCACACGTGCTGGTTCTGACATTTAGGCTTTCAAATTACCGTTCAAAACTAACACTGAACTTGCAGTTAGACAGAAAAAGTTTTAAATTATTCTTTACTTCTCAGAATCCGAACATTTTTTTGCCCTTACAGTGGAAAGTAAAGTAAGAAGAAAGTAAAACTGCAATTATTTCTTCAAAAATACTCTTTATAAAAACATGTGCTGGGTGAGAAGGGATATGGAACATGCCAAAGCATCCAGTAAAGTTAGAGAGAGATAAGGAGTGAGTAAACAGTGATTTTTTGATTGTTAAACTCATTGTTATGAAAACTACTTCAACGACTCCAGTAACTGCAAGAAGGCCCAACACAACTTCAAAAACCTCAAAATGGCAGCATCCAAACCTTCCTTTCCCTCTCATTTCCCTCTGTTCCCTTTGCCCCACCATAACATTCCCTATCCAGTTTTTTAACATTTCCTCTCACATTCTGGAAAGATAACAGAGAGGCACAACACATTCTTTGGCTCTAAGGAGTTCCTAAACAACCCAGTAACAGCCACTTCGAACTGAAGTGCTCGCAGTGCTACTCACCTAAATTGATTGTTTCTGGGAGCCCATCTTCAGAGCCATCCTCGGAGCCTCCTTCCATCCTCTCTGCTGCCCCGCCCTCCTCCAGGTTTGCCATGATGTCGGCGCAGAAGGTCCTGGCAGCAGTGGAAGTCTCCCCATCGCCCCGCCGGTCCCTCTTGTGCACTCGGGAGTGAAGGACCAGCTGGTGGTATGTCCTGAAGGCTTTCCCACACTCGGAGCAGTGGGTTGGCTTCTCTTTGTTCTGGGACGATTTAGAATCCATCTCCATAGAAGGCACTTCACCAGCGGGATGTTTCAGTTTCTCCTGGGTTAAGTTACCATTCCCTGTGAAACTGCTGTTTTTATTTACCTTTGACTTCCCTGCAGTTTCAGCCTGGCTACCTTTATTTGCATTCCAAATTTCACAGAGTTCTTCTTTATCTGAAGATGACTCATCATTGTCTGTACTTCCTTCTTGCCCTGGTTCTTTAATCTGCCCGTGGCCAACTGCAATTTTACCTTTGGTAGCCAGCTGCCACGCTTGATACGTGGTGAAAGGATCCAGTTCAGCTATCCACTTCGCAAGTTTCTGCAGTTTGTCCTTTTCTGGAACCGAATTTGGTCTCAAGTTCAAGAACTGGAAAAACTCCTGGTTTTGAGATGTTTCCTCTGCATTGACTTCAGCAGTCACTCGGGGGCTTTCACCGTTGGGAACTGATTCTTTGGTGTGCACTTTACTGTGCTCAATTAGAGTCTCTTTATTGTGAAATAGGAAACCACAAACCATACAAATTTTGTAAGGTGACGTTACGTTTTCAGTTACGTGCTCCTGCACCACCTCGTTTATTGTTATGGGGCCTTCAGAACCTTGTTGGTGCTTGTTTCTAGAACCAGGTTTTCCAGTGTGTGTTCTCATATGATTTTTGAGGAACCACGGCTCTTTAAATCTTCGCCCACAAACATTACACCAATACGTGAAAGAATCCTTATGCTTTTTCATGTGTGCCTCGATGTCAAAAGCTTTATCAAACGTTTGCCCACAAACTTTACAGCTGAGCTCTTCGCTGTCCTGCTCATTGCTGGGCGAGGGCGAGCTGGTTCTCACCTGACACTTATCCAGAGGACTGAGGTACTCGGCCTCCACCCTGAGCACGGCGGGCTCGCACAGCGTGGGCCTGTGCTGAGTTAACACGTGCTTCCCCAGCTCCTCGGGGTGCTTGAAAGTCTCGTCGCAGAACATGCAGTCCAGGGGCATGCAGCCCTCGGCCTGCACGAGGAACTTCTCCTGCAGGCTCTTGTAGGAGATGGTGCTTGTCCCCTTTATCGTCATGGAGGCGTCGCTGCTCTCCGTCTGGGCACCCACGGCGCTGGCGACTCCCTCGGGCCCGTCCATGTATGCCAGGAGGGGCTGCGTCGGCATCTTCCCTCCTCCTGCTCCTCTTACATGTCTCAGGGCAAGGCTGCGCTTCCTCGGGGGTGCTCCCTGATCACAGTAAGGACACTTGTGGAGTTCTCCAACATGTGCTCACAAGTCTGCTGAGCTGGAAAACCTCTGCCAGGAAAAACGTGGCTTTTTTTGCTTTTTTCCACCAGCAAAAAATTATTTCTTCTTCAGCTTTATGTGCTTTCACACATCCCAGCAAATGTATCTCCAAAGGTTCACTCAGTGATGGAATGAGGTTTTTGTTTGAATTGTTCCTTCAGCTTTTTCAAGTCTACAGATACAGTCAGTTGCACTTAGTTTTGTTGTACAAACATTTCAAATAGTTGCATTGGGTAAAATACACTCAAGGCCAAGTTCAGTGCCACAAAGAACTCCAGCACCTGGTAAAGAGAGAAAAGAGTTAGTCAGACTTTTCAGAAGAGAAGTATTGTCTCCCAAACAATGAAAATATTAGGGCTGAGAACCATCAACTGTTTTAGAACAAAGCAGATGTTTAAGAGCCAACGAGGGATAGGTGGAAGGCACTTGGTCACTTTTCTACCTGCCACAGCTGAAATCCTTTGGTCTCGAACATCCCTCTGCTTACAGCAGTTATTTTTTTGTAAGACTTTGTGTGTCCCTTCTAAACCTGCTCTTACCCAGTTATACAAAGCTGCTGAAACCATATTTCAGTGCACTCCTCAACTCATAACAAACGTAGCAGCCCAAGTAACCTTTCCTTGAACCTGTAAAACCACAGGAAAACTTCGCATGTTTGTCCTCTAAAGGCTGTTGAGCAAAAGGCTTTTTTTTTTTAAGACCAGACAGCTTGGAATCAGCTTTTTTAGTTCTGGTACACAGGAAGTGTCAGCACAAATCTTTGTATTAAGAACTATTCACCAGCCCCACTACTCAAAGCTTTTCCTATCACCCACAAATTTACAATGTCTGTGACAGTTTTGGGCTGGTACAATAAGAACATCTCAAAATTTGATATTAACTAATGATACTGTTTCTTGAACAGTGGTTTAGTATTTAAATCATCCAAGAGGCCAACTATTACGTTATTAAAACAAAATTCTTTAATCACAGCTCCAATTTAAATCTCTAAGTCTACTGAAGTTATACTGTCTGCTAGCAGCAACTTCATGGCCACCACTCTTTGGGCTGGTAAATTCAGGACTCCAGGTGATGACATTTTTGGATAAAGGAGAAGTCTAGCAACCTAATACAAGACTAATATAAAGTGCAGAAGAATCATTCTGAGACATTTCCAAATAAAGTAATAACTAATGAAAAGAATTCATTCAAAATCTGACTCAAACTTTAGCAAATTATTTCCTAAGAACCAGCTGGCCAGTGACCACATGACTTGAATTAATATGCCCCAAAACACACAATGCTCTGTAACTCTCAGAGCAGAAAACAGCATGGACACAGTTGGGGCTTAAAATTCACCTCAACTTCCACCTCTGCCTCGCTTTTATACGGAAAAAAATGAAGCATTTTGCTTTATTTGACCCAAAGAAAGGACAGTTCAACCACAGCCCTGCAGTAGTTCAGGCTGTCACGTTTCCATACGAAGGTGCTGTAGCAGATAAAGATGTGATTATCAGTGGACCCTCAGCTATTTCTGACCTGAGCTAGCTGGACAGAAAAAGTGGTCTTGTGCCATTAAATCTAAAACCATGTCAGTAGAAACCAGCCCAGGCAAGAGAACTGCTGGGGAGGGAAACCTCAGAAACACTGGCAGGAGTCATGGATCCAGCATCTCAGACACTTCAGCCACTTCCTGCAGCCTTGCCCTGAGAACACTCCTTGCTTTTAATTTGGAAAGTCAGCACCTCCTTTCCCATCATGCAGACCACAAGATCCTAGGGCCTAATGAAGATGGCTAAAAATAGAAAATAAAATAGCAAATAAAACACCACCACACCAGAATGCCAGTAACAGGAGAAAATTATTGCTGCCAGCTGCTTGTCTTTCATTTTTTTCTGTTTCTCCAAAGCCTAAAGTCTCTTCACTGCCCAGTCCTCTAAGCCAGGTTTACACAATCAGCACATTTAATATCAAGCTTCTAGGGGGTTTTTTTTATCCCAAGTTGTTTCAGCCCTGGGCCAAAGACTTACCCTACGTTAAACACCAATGGAGGATCTTGCAGATGAGGTGGAGTGTAAGAGGGAACAAATCACTGCTGATGGTGACAGAACCTGGATTTTCTGCAGCCAAAGTCTCTTTTCTAACCACGCCCTTTATTCCCATTTTCAGTTTTATCACTGCCATGATTAACACTTCCTCTCTGCATAATGACTCAAAAACCTCCTGTAAGAGGCAGGTTCAGGCTGTGGGGTGACACTTCTGCTTCTACTGCAGCCCTTTTTCCTTCCCACACAGCTCGGACCTTCCCTCACTCCCTATAAGCAGGTGAAGGAGCCATAACCAAAGTTTGAAGCTCAAGTATTCAAAAAACTTTCCCTTTAGTAAAACATCGGGAAAAAAACGTATCAAAGGCTGCTGGTTAGCATGTTTTACACTTCATGTTTCAACTTGCCTTTTTGTTCTATTTCTACTGGAGTTTTAAGAGGTATTTTTTACCCAACATGCTGCAGCAAAGCTCAGTGAGTATCTGCCTGAAAATAACTTCGGTTTCAAATTAAAATAAAATCCAGGCAAGATTAAAAAAGTGGAACAAACTTAAGAGTTGGCTGCACTTGCTTTCAGAGCCACAGGGAAGTTGCAGGAAGAGGTGTAAGAATCCTACAGAGAGGCCAGATGCATTTCAGGGGCATGAAGGCAAATCCAAAGGGCAGTGCCTAAAATCCCACAAAGTGAACTGCTGGGATTCATCATCCACTACTTCCTTGCTCGTGTCTACAAACAGAAAAGGCCAATTAGGGTTTGTTACGCTCCCACTCTGTGGCACTACAACAAATACACAATAGAGCAACAAGAATTAAGTCACAGGAGAAAGGAAACAGATGAGAAGCAGCAAAATCCACCCTCAGTGCCCCGTCCCTCATGGCATTCTGGGGTGAGGTGAGGGACGAGAGAGCTCCTTCTAACATGGGACACCACACATGGCCCTACCCAAACCCAGCCTCGGGAAAAACAAACACTGGGACAGCCACAGCTCCAGGATTTATTAGAATTTAAGGGACAGGCATAGATCACATCTAGGGAAGGCCCCAGGTTGGTCACTGATGTGTGAAAAATCCACCTGAATCAATCAATAACATCTTCTCTGGTGAGTCTTTGGAAACAGGGCTGCTCCAATCCCATCTCAGCTGTCTGACAAATGAAACCTGTCCTCACAACCACACTGAGTGTACCACCAACACCTGGGTCACGAGAGGAGTTCAGCAGGACCACGGGGCCAATTTTAGAGTCTATCAATAGGTTTGAAGCCCTTTGGAGACTTCTGCCATGGATCAAAGCACTTGGCACCCTCCAGCGAGCTGTGCTCTGCTCAGTGCTCTCACTGCTTTTAACAGGAGGCTCTGAACACTCCTAAGAACCAGCCACAGCTCATCCTCTAGGCAGCACTGCAAACAGAGCAAGATATTCCTGTTCCAGGAATCTGAAATGCCTCTCTGCAGCTCAGGCAGCTTTTGCTCTTGGATATGCAGGAGAGAGCACCTACAGACTGGGAGAAAAGCTGCAGGTACCATTTCTGAAGGAAAGTGCAGATTCAACTAGACAGGAATATATTTAAACTGAGAAGGAGATACAATGAAAGTACTGGAGTCAGGAGGTGAGTTAGAAAGCTCCAGCCTTATTCTGTATCTGGTGATTACACACTTCACTCTGATTAGATCCGTGCCTTTTACAAGTGGGCAGGATCTTATGCTCTCACTATTCAGACAAGCCAACACATGCTGGAACTACAACCCAAATATCCCCATTTTAATGGATTTTATCCATTAGTAACAAACCCTTCTTCCTACTGAAGATAATATGCCTTGGATTTGAGGACCAAAAACGCTGATGATTAATTACATTGCTGTTATTCAAAACCCTGTAGGCAGCAGGAAAGCTGTCCAGAGTTGCCTCAGTTCTGTTGCTTCCTTGGGAAAGTGGACAACCTGCAACACTGTGACTGTGGCTGAAGCTCTGTGCGTGAGCTCAACTAATAAAATACAGTACCTGGGTTTCTTCTGCCTGCTTTCACTTTCAGAAGACAGAGGGACATGCCAGTATCAGAGATACTGAGTAAAGGAACAGAACAAAACAGGAAACCCTTCCTTCCAATAGCTGCACAGCGATAAACTCGCTACAGATGGACTCAAGGCTGAAAATAAAGAATGACTTATCCCCCTGACAACAAAGTCAAGAAATCCCACCTGTGACTTCCCTGCCCATCTGTAATGTCCCCCTGTCCCTCCTGCCCAGCCCACAGGGTCCAGGGGCTGCTCCGAGGGCAGGAGGAACCTGCAGAGCCCCGGGGCCTTTCCTGGAGTGACCTGTCCACAAGTGACCCATTCCCCGCAGTGCCAGGGTGCCACCTACTGCACTTGGTGCAACCAGAAATGTATTTCAACTGAGAAGGAAGAATACACCTACTGGAGAAGTTTTAGCCTGAGCATTTAGCAAACTTCAGCTCACAACTGAGTCATCCTTGGCTAAGTGTTTCAGCAGGTTCACAGCGATACCCATTGTATTTATAAACACCACAAAACACACATAAAGATTCCACTGGACAGATGAGAACATCTTGTTTTCATTGCACTTGCCACACAACCTAAGAACCACACCAAAACCCTGCTGCATTTAAATGGATTATTAAAACAGAGAAAAGTTTAATTAAGTGCCTGTGGAGGAATTTAATTTATTTTTATTAAATTACACAACCAAAGACAACATTACAGTCTTTAAGATTTCTTTGGGAAATGACCTATCAGGAGTAATTTTATTGCATTTCTACTTCCTGCATTTCAAAATTTCCATGAATATGTAATAAAAACTCTAGACACACCTTTCAGAGAATAGTGAAGTCTAACCATTGAATTTCCCATTTTAAACACATTACAGAGGCACTGGGAATGAAAGTTGCATGGCAAGTCTCAGGAAGAACAACTATTCCTTGCTAATTCTGTGCTGCAAAACTATTGTTAAACTGTAAAAAGCAAGCTGGAACAATTACAGAAGTTAAAGTAGTTGCTGCAACACTAACTGAAAATGAGAAGTGAGAAAACTTGAAGAGTTACAGCCAAATCCAGGACACTAAAGTTACTTTTCTGTTCTGGCAGATAAAAACTCAGACACAACTACCTCAACAAACTCTTAGATTCTTAAATTCAAGGCCAGCAGCAAAATTATCACTGCTTAGCTGACCAGCTTCTTCCAGCTGCTGCAAATCAACCACTCTAATTTTTACTGGGTCTATTGGACTCGAGAAACTTATATGCAGCTCTCATTTCCACTAATAAAAACGCTTCAGTTTTCCTCATGTTTCAAGAAGTTTCAGGATATTAAGAGTCATTTTACATGAACTGTTCTTTCCTCTTGGTGTCATTATGCCCCAGAACAGATTGCTGGTAAATAGATTTTACACTGCTGATTGCTTATTGGAAATTACAAGTTTAACACCTTTTGTTATTTCAATTTCAAAGATTTGCTGTAGTTGCTCCAGTCCTACCTAAGGAACATAGATAGAACAAGCCAGTTAACATCACTTTTTCCTCACAGAGACCACAAATAAAAACTGCCTTATGTATATTACCTGTTTTATCTGGGCACAGCTGTATTGAGGTGTAGCACTGAGCACAGGCAGACCAGCTCATGCATAAATAATAACTTCAAATCCTCAAATAAAACCTGAGCTGAGGCTGAACTTGAACTCTTTAGAACGTTTTTTAATATAAATATATAGCAATGCATAAAACTAAGGCAGCTGCACCACACCAACAAAGCTAAGCACAAACACCACCCTGAAATAATTCCTAACAATATTTAGGAGCTCCGGATTTGAGATGCCCCCGAGTGTCCTGACTGAGTGTGGTGCCTGCAGAAGCCACCAGCGACCCCAGCTCCGTGCCGGGAGCAGTTCTGCTGTGCCCTGCCATTCCTAAGCTCCCGCACTTAGAAAGCAAAGCCATCGTGAGGTTCCCACTCACCAATCGTCCCAAAAGGTGAGTCAGATTTCCAAAATGCACGGCGTGAATTCGGGGTGTGTCTCTGCAGGTAGCAGGGGTTTGTGGCGAGCGCGGCACTTCCTTTCTGCTTCAGCAGAACGGCTGTGCCACACTCGGGCCGAGGGGCTTTCCTCTGCCAGCCAGAAACGCCTCTGCCACCATCCCGGGGAGGGACAGCCCCGACACCCGGGGAAGATGCTGCAGTGTTTGCTCCACAGACCGCGACCTCACTCCTCAAAGAACACCAGCGTCCACTGCCCGCGACAAGAATGACAACACCGGAAAGTTGGAAAAGGCAGCCCAGACAAAACCTGATTTTGCAGAGCAGCACAGAAGCCGAGGAATTATTCCTCATTACTGGGCATTCTGCTGCTTTCTAGGGAGGGAAAGAGCTGCTCCCATCTTTTAACAGCAGATCATTTCACACAACTTCCCAGAGCATTCTTTGTTAGTGCAGGAGCACGTGAGTGATCCCAAGGCTGCTTCTCATCCGCACCGAGCCTTTCATACCAACTGCGCAAGCACAACACTGGTTTTAATACTTTGTTAACAGTTCAGCCTGATAAAGAACTACCACGAGCACTTGTAAAGGAAATGGAGATTCAGGGGGAGGAAGGGGAGGAAGAGAGTTGTTTGTTTCAGTTGCAGGAAAGATCAAAACAAAGATGTTCAGGTTGAAAAGAGAACATAAAAGATGACCCTAAACTGGAATTTCCACTCCCTCAATCTGCAAATTTAAGTCCCCCTCGTCAGTCTTCATCCTTCAGGCTTGAAGATTTCAAAGTTATCCTAAACTTAAACTCTTAGAAGGGTTTTCATGGCTTATCCTTTTTATCCTCTCTCAGAGAGAAGCTCAGTTACAGTCCCTTCTGAAACCACCACAAAGATTTCCAACACAATGATCCTAAAACAATTCACAAAAACACAACCAAAACGAGACATATACAGAATTCAAGACTGTTATTATCCAGGCATTTCTGCACACACACTTCAGAAAGATTTCGTGTTGAAAGCCCTTTTGTAGTCAGATAAAACAGACACACATGCGAGTCATTTTCCCCCTGAAGTCTCGCAAACAGGATTTTAATCACCAGTGGAAAATAACTCATAGTTAATAATGAACAATATTAGGAAAGCTCCCTCCCCCATCTCAGACATCTATACTAATAAAAACAAAGGATATCCTCTTTCTCTAAAAAACCTTTTCCTGTGGAGTCCCTTTTTCTTGAAGGCTATATGTCTAAGAGTGTTTTGGCAGAGGATGGATGAGCTGAGTGTGTCTCCTCAGTGAACTGAATGCCTCTTCTATCAAAAGATGTAATTAGGCCTTTTAAAGCAGGGAACATATAAGCTTGCAGCATTTTGCACATGTTTTTCCTCCACTGAGCAAGAGCAAATATAAAAGAGACTAATTCTTGGCATTAAAGGAGGAAGCACTACAAGTAAGTATTGACTTTTAAAGTTCAGAAGGACTGCTCAAACTGCCTGATTTTTTTCCTTTTTTCCCTTTGATTAGGAGAGAATTTCTCAGGAACCACAAAACCGAAGTGTACTTTAGACAACAGAAGTGGCCAATACCTGTTGCAGAAAAGCTGAAAGACCCAAGAATAATCCTACTTTAAATAAGTCTGGGACACATTTCACCATTGCTATAGGATGATGCAACTTCATTAAATCAAGAAGTTACATGCACTTAAACTGCCAATGACCCCTTACCTTACAAACCAGTTTATTGTTCTCTCCACAGCAGGTAAAGGCTCTCGGTGGAACGAGTGATACATTTTTATTGTTGAGTCAGTCTCACCTTACACAGACTGCCTTGTATGTTTAGTCTTGGTTTTCATTTAGAAGAAGATCTTTTCAGAGACCTTAAAAGCAAATTTGACTTTTTTACTTCTTGGCAGAGGGATGTAAGGTCTCTCCAGCAGCCACAACTACAAAGAAGTGGTAAATTCAGTTTACCAAATTAGACTTAATTCCTTATTACTCAAGAGCCAGGAGTTCCTCTGTAGCAATTACAGGCAAGTTGCATCCCTCTGGGCAGCATAGGTGAAATAACAGGAAAAGAGATTATTTTACTAGTGCTGAATTTGAGAGAAGTGGTCACTTCCGAAGAGCTCCCTTTGTTAAGGCCATTAATGTGCCCTAGTGCCCTCACCTGGCTTCAGCTCCGAATCCAGCTCTGACCAACACAGCTCCAGCTGCTGCACCTTGGAGGGAACAGAGCAATATCCAACCCCTCTCCTCTGCAGAGCCCTTGGAAGTTGTCACTCTCAAACACAACCACAATTAGGTGCTGGCAAAAGTCAGTCTTGAAAGATGGGAAAAGATACAGGGTCCAGGGGAAAGACATTTACTTGTAGTTCAGTCACCCCCTGGAGCACCTGAAGGCACTAAAATACACAAGGGACAGAAGGAGACACCCCAAGGGCTGCCTGCCCTCTCCCCTGCAGCTGGGAGATCTCCCAGACACTGACGGAGGCTTTCCAGTTTCCCAGCCCTGCCTTATCCCTCCCCAGCGGCTGCAGGGAGCTGTGTGGTGCACCCTGGGCTGCACAGGGCCACGCTGGCCTGGAGAGGAGAGGCAGCATCTGCAAGAAACTGAGCTTTCCAACAGGCAGTTTCAGACCCCAGTTTTACCAGCATAAGAACAAAAAAAGGTTAGAAAGAAACAGGAAAGGTGAGCAGAACTTGAGGAGTCTCTGGGCCACCTTTACATCCATTTTCCTTACTCTGTACCAAACATCAGTCCTTGGTGTACATCTGATTTGCTTCTCCTGAGTAGAAGAGAGGCTGAGAGACCCCTCAGGATCTCACCATCGCTTCTCTGCTATCACAATCAGTGTCAGCACAGCACCAGGGCCTCAGTTTCCCTGAAGCAGCTCAGTCACAGGCAAACTGCACCCCCTTTATTACAGTGAGAAATGCAAGTGTACCTATTGCGCATAAACAAACTCAGACTTTGATACTTTTAGTTACATAAAATCTGCAGCACATAGAAAAGCACCATCCAGTCAATTATTCACTTCTGCTTGCATGGTTTTCTGCTCCAATCTTGAAGTCACCCTGATCTACATAGATTTCCCTGCACATCCTAACCACATTTCCTCTTGTACTTTCTTTTGAAATCCTCAAGGCAGCCTGATAACCAATTCCATCTCATTGTGTTTCCAAACACGTATGTCACCTATATTTTTAATTTCAAACTCATTTTTCCCAGCATGTACACTGTTCTACTATGAAACTGCAAAGCCTGCTCTTATCACACCACTTTAAAAAAAAATAAGGAGGAAGAATCAAGAGTGCTAGATTTATGATAAGCTATAAACTATGCTCTGACCAAAGTCATATGATTGTAACAGCAGAAGTTTGAATGTATTTTTCCCATTGACATACACCCACGTTTTGCATAAACAGGCTTCATCAGCAACAAAAGGAGATTATTTGGCAATTTCACTGAAGGAAAAAAAAAAAAAAAGCTGATTTCTAAAAGCAGATTATTTTGAGAGAGCAACTTTCTGTTTGGAAGCACATAAAAACCTAGGTAAGTTTAGACTGAAAAAGGCTTTTTTAATCCTAAAATACAACATGTGTTGAGAATCTTATATAGCTTGGTCATATCCTTTTCCTTACTTTTGTATTCAGTTGCAAATCTCTTGTGGAATGAGTCACATCTCTCTCAAAGCACGCATACAGTAGTCAGCAGAATCCCCTCAGCGCATTCATGCACCAGGAAGAAAAACTTTTTTGTTCCTAAAAGTCACCTTAAAGAAGGGGAGGGGTCACCAGGAGCGCCCCGAAGTGGGTATAAAGTAAAAAGCAATTTGCAGATAACGCAGATGTGAGGAGTGGGGAGTCCCTGGGGGGCTGCAGAGCGGAGTGTCCCCGGTGAGAGCAGAGCTGGCACATGGCAGCCCCGCTGCAACCAAGCCTGTCCTGCTATATTTAAAACCAATACCTCAACAGTTAAGTATTACAACATTTGAAGGGAGATAAATAAGCATAAGACACAGGCAAATATCCTTGGTTATTTAATCATCCTGAAAGCAGCGTGGAAGTGTGAGGCTGAGTTCAAAGGTCAAACTCTTCTTTCAGCTTCTTGCAAAGAAAAGAAAGCTCAGCCCATTTTACCTTGGGGAGGGGGGGCTGCTCCTTCCATATGCCAGCATTTCATAACACAGGAAAGAGGGAGTGTATTTACATCTACACTGGATGGAGGCTTTTCCTAGGACAATGCATTCCCAATCGAGATTCAGGTTAGAAAGAGCTGGGACAACAAAAAGTCCCAAAGAACAAAGGGAAGTTAAAATTTACTTAGCAGTTCCCCAGAGCTTCTTAATTGCAAACTCTTAGATTTTTTTTTGTAACTAAAAAGTTTACTGTAATCACTGTTTTGAAAGTCTAAGTGAAACCCACAGTTCCCTTTTAAAATAATTTTCCCCTGATCACAGTAGTAACTTAGCACTTTGTATAAAATATGGTATTAATCTATCAACATAGCTCTAAATGAAAGTACAGTGGTAAGAGGAGATATTTCTGAACGTTAGAAATAAGTGCTCAAAAAGGAATTTTTTGAATGTGATCTAATGAACGGGGAAACCAGAATCAAGCAGCCTTTTGTGTAAGACAGTCAGATAAAAAGGTGCTAAAGTTTATTATCTCCCTCTCTTTCTAGCCCCTGTCCGAAATCTTGCTCTCCCCACCCCTCCACCAAAACAAAGCAAAACCAAAAAACATTATTCACTTAAAGAGGAAAAAAAAAGAAATCCTCTAATGCTAAGCCTGGAAGCCATTCTCTAAAGACTACTTAATATGAAACTTTGTTTACAAGATACCAATATAGCCTCCTTACCACACTCAAAACCAGAAAACATCCACTTATTTAAAGAAATGCTTTTTCTATTTTGATGAACAAGGACGTCGGTATTCATTTTAATTTTAAATTCGGCCCCAACAGTGCCATATGAATGTTTTAAACTCATCTATGATATGCACTGTTTGAGAATGTTTAAACAAAGGAAGTAGGAAAAGCCTTAAAATACACAGCAAAACTTAATGGCTTCAATTTTTAAATATATCCTGATTGCAGCATGGCAAAATTATTCTCTTATGCTCACAGTCAGCCTTCAGAAAGAATAAGTGCAGTCAGTGGAGTAATTTGTCCCACTGGAAATTCTGTATAAAACATCTACCTAAAATAAACAAAGCTTTGCTGCAAGAATCGTCAGTTGCCATTAAGGACACACCTTAAAGTTCTTACCACACAGTAACTAAACAAGTACAAACTAGTGGGGACTGTTTGCTACTTTTGTCTTAAAAGTTAATGAGATCAATTCACTCCTCAGTATCAGAGCCTCAGATCATTTTCTTCAAAATGCAGCAGACAAACAACCCCCAAAACACGAACATCCAGGCTTTGAGTGGCTGATGTGTTATCAGCAAGGCTGAGCTTCTTGTAAAGGCGAACAGAAATATTCACATTTAAACCTGACACCACGTAACAGTAAAAGGTAAAATGCTGAACTGCTCAGAATCTGGGGCTCTGGTACTGGAAGGCAGCTGTTGTTCCCCTGCCTTTTCTTTTGTTGTGCTTAATCTCGTGTCAAGTCATTCAACCAACTCCAAAGCGATGAAGACATAATTGAACAACCTTAACTAAAAACTGATCTGCTGTTCCCAAATTGCCATATATGCTGTTTAAAGATTAAAAAAGGCTAACATGTGAAAAAGAACCCACAGAATTTAAATCAGCAACTCTGGTGCATGCAGAAGAGTTGCTTGGCTGGAGGCCAAGCCAATCAATAATCACTGTAATAACCATGGTTCTAAAGTTATTTGTTTTTCATATTCACCACCCTGAAAAACTTAAAGGCAGAACTTGAAAACTCAGATGCTGATTTCAGGAAAGAGCTGTGAGATCGAAAATCCAAGTATTTAGCTCAGCATGACGAGATTGCTCATTAAAAAAAACACGTTGCAGAAAGATCAGTGATTACAAAGCCACATTCCTGCTACAGATCTTAAAATATTGACTCAGTTACAGAACTAGTAAAGGGGAAGAAAAAAAAAACCTCCTCCACCCTCTCCCTCTTCCCTCCCCCTCTGCCAAAGAATGCAGTTTATCCTACTTATTTGCAACTGTCCTTTTCTATTATCCAAGGAAAGGCTGAAACCTCAGTGTGGACATCCCAAATTAAAGTCTCAGTCGTATTCCCAAACCTCCAGTTAATAAGAGCTCCTAAGAGCAATAAAACATGGCGTTAAAGCATTTGCAAGCCATTGTCACAGCCCTGTGCTCCGATACCTTCGCAGGCTCAGAACCAGCCCCCACCGAGCGTGGAAGCGCTGGTCAGCAAGTCAATGCCTGCTATTCAACTTGTAGTTAGGCGTTTTATTCCTGTGTCTTCCAGATCATATCGCTCCTGCATTTCACGGCCTAATAAAATGTGAGGAATGATATGCTCCCTTCTCTGCCCCCACTCTGCATCTGAAACTGCGTTATTTCCCTCTCTTCTTCTTCACACATTCTTACAAAAACTTCCCTTTTCACATACTTCTATAAGAAAATATTTCACTGCAGCTATACTTCAGTTCCTATTTCTATTTTCGATTTTCACTAGATTCTTCTGCTCCTGCCTCCCCCTCAAACCCACTGGTAGAAACTGATGTAGTTTTAGAGCTCTCAAGGTCATTTCAAAATTGAAAAAAAAAAAAAGTTCCTTAAAAAAAAAAAACCTTTAAACACACAACCCCCCTAAACTAAACCCTTTTCACATTCAAACGCCTTTCATCAGCAGATCAATAACCCAACAGAAAGATTTTTGTTCCCCACCACTTCAAAACTATTACACTTCAATTCAAATACTTACTGGGAGTCACAGAGCACATTTTATGGGATGGCTCATTAGAGAACATACAGACCTTACTTTGGGTGCAGGTTTTCTGTGTGGGAGACAAACAAACAAAAAAAGCCTCACACCCCAAAACAGAAAGTCCAGGGGGTATCACGGAACAGGAATGAAACCCAATCTCTGGATATTCTAGAATTTTATTGTCCTCGCCTGGCAACATCTTTTGTTGCTTAAGAAGTCAGTTGAGGCTTATTTATTTATTTTTCTAAACTTCCTATTCCTCTTTAAAAAAAAAAAAAAAAGAGAAAAAAAACGAAACACGATGCTAAAGAAATGNCCTGTCAATCAGCGCTGGCCCCGCCTGTCAATCAGCGCTGGCCCCGCCTGTCAATCAGCGCTGGCCCCGCCTGTCAATCAGCGCTGGCCCCGCCTGTCAATCAGCGCTGGCCCCGCCTGTCAATCAGCGCTGGCCCCGCCTGTCAATCAGCGCTGGCCCCGCCTGTCAATCAGCGCTGGCCCCGCCTGTCAATCAGCGCTGGCCCCGCCTGTCAATCAGCGCTGGCCCCGCCTGTCAATCAGCGCTGGCCCCGCCTGTCAATCAGCGCTGGCCCCGCCTGTCAATCAGCGCTGGCCCCGCCTGTCAATCAGCGCTGGCCCCGCCTGTCAATCAGCGCTGGCCCCGCCTGTCAATCAGCGCTGGCCCCGCCTGTCAATCAGCGCTGGCCCCGCCTGTCAATCAGCGCTGGCCCCGCCTGTCAATCAGCGCTGGCCCCGCCTGTCAATCAGCGCTGGCCCCGCCTGTCAATCAGCGCTGGCCCCGCCTGTCAATCAGCGCTGGCCCCGCCTGTCAATCAGCGCTGGCCCCGCCTGTCAATCAGCGCTGGCCCCGCCTGTCAATCAGCGCTGGCCCCGCCTGTCAATCAGCGCTGGCCCCGCCTGTCAATCAGCGCTGGCCCCGCCTGTCAATCAGCGCTGGCCCCGCCTGTCAATCAGCGCTGGCCCCGCCTGTCAATCAGCGCTGGCCCCGCCTGTCAATCAGCGCTGGCCCCGCCTGTCAATCAGCGCTGGCCCCGCCTGTCAATCAGCGCTGGCCCCGCCTGTCAATCAGCGCTGGCCCCGCCTGTCAATCAGCGCTGGCCCCGCCTGTCAATCAGCGCTGGCCCCGCCTGTCAATCAGCGCTGGCCCCGCCTGTCAATCAGCGCTGGCCCCGCCTGTCAATCAGCGCTGGCCCCGCCCCGCCCGGCCCTCAGCGAGGGGCGCGCTCCGGGCAGAGCTGCGGGCACCGCCGCTCTGAGGGGGCTGAGCCCCGGCACTGCCCCACGGACTCCGGAGACGTCCCACACCCGCCCGGAGCCATTCCCGTGTCACCTGCTCCAGGTGGGCCGGGTGATCTCCAGAGGTTCCTTCCCGTCCCAGTTGTTCTGTGGTTCCGCGAGTGCTGTTCCCTCTGTGCGTCTCCCCCCGAGCCATCCTGGGCCGGGCTCAGCCCTTCGTGCTGCTGGATTTGGGCGGTGGGCATCGCCTGAATGGCAAAGGGAGGGCAGTGCCTCAAGCAGTGCCACCCAGACGCAAATGGAATTATAGCCAAAACACCTCACCAGCATTGATCTCTGGCGTCCTTGGCCACTCGGCAAATGCCGACCGCAGCCCTCTCTGTGGTGTGGCTGGAGCCCCAAAGGTCCCCAGTGCTCGGTGCTGGGCCTGGACACACCCGGGCTGCCCAGGCAGGAGGGGAACAGAATACACAGATTTACTACGAACTATTGTAAAATTGTACGGCAATTCCCCAAAAAATTTCATTTTTCATCATCATATTTCATTTTTTTCGACAGTCAGAACACCCAGCTGCTCTCTCTGCTCCAGAGGGATGGACAGGAATACAGTGATACACAGGAATTCAGTGCAGCAGGCAGACTTAAAATACATTTCCAAGCATCCCACTTGGCACTGAGGAGGTTTTTAGGAGTTAAATGCAATCTGTAATGCTGTTAGCAAAGTGCTTAATCTCTGCTAGACTCTGAGGTTAGCACCTCCCTCGAGTAAATGGGATAAGAAGGAGGTGAGTTTCCATGCTGGTTTTCCCCCAAAGACACACCGGGACCTGCTAAAGTCAGTTTAGTTTACATCACCACGTTTACATCACACCCAGGGGCTTGTTTCCTTCGATATAAAGATCATCCTGCCTGAATGGAGGACATTTCTAAAATAATTGCAGCTAAAATCATGCGTTTGGGGGTTTTTTTATGTGTTTTTTTAAAGTTCTTCTCAAAATGTTCTCCCAGTCTAAAATGAGCAACATTACCTAGGCTGAAATTTAGGTCACTTATGTGGCAAATAGAGATTAATCAAAACCATTACAGAATGTGTAATATACACAAGGTAATATACCCACCAGGTAATTCTGGAAGGCAAAATATCTTTATTGGCAAATTTGAATGTTGCCTCACACTGACTTGAAGCAGATTTATTTTCCTGAACAGGTCAAACCTGATAAAGTCAAAATTTTAAAATACAGTTATTTAAGTCCTGGCCCTTCAAATGCTCATATGGGCTGATGGGGCAGCCTTATTAATTTACAGATGGTTAAAAATCTCTTTGTCCATCAGCTGTGTGAACCACGAGGAAAAGGGAGTTACCTTGTGCTCCTTCGCAGATTTCTGGGTGTTAAACCCTGCCCTTCCCACTGCTCTGGAAGGAGTTCTGAGTTGACACAGGAGAGCTTATTGCACAATCGCTGCTAGTTTATTGTGATTTTTTTGCAGTAGGATGTATCCGAGCCGGGTGTTTACCCGTGCATGCAAAATATTCCTTTGTCTTGCGAGAGCTCCGCGTTTCTTCGGAACTTGCTGCACACCCCCTCGCCCGACGTGGCCAAACCTGATCCCACAAACACTCCCAGGTTCGGAGCGCGGGAGCAGTTAAGTATTGATCATCTCCAAATGGCAGCGTGGCCAGGAGAACAAAGCAGAATTTTGCTGGAAATGGGCGGGGGAGTGACCAGTTTTTGCTACACCAAATGACTCTCTAAAGAGTCTGTTAAAAAATGTACTCTTTTTGTTGTGCTCTGGTGATAGTATTTTGAATGGCCTTATATTGAAAAATTAAAAACAAATTCAAGGCACACAAACTTATAAAAATATTAAATTTGTATTTTTGCTCCTAACTCTGTGTCCTTAAAGACTCCCTGAGTCAGGTGTTGTGTATTTCTTGTTCTCATGACACACCAAAACCCATTATTTGCCCCTTCCCCCTTTCATTTTTTAAAAATGTTACTTTTCCGTGTGAAATCTACTGACCTCCTTGATCACAAGGGCTGTTCCCTTGAGCCAGGGCTCCGGATCACTGTAAACATGACTTAGCAGAGAACACGGGAGCACCATGGTTTTTATCCACTGAGATGTGGGATCTGTGTGGAAAACATTTTAAAAAAAAATGAAAAGACCGCTTCAGGAAAAAAAGAGAGGCTCAGAATACCTTAAAACTTTTCTTCTTTTGCTCAAAATGCATCATATAATATCACATTACGGGAGTGAAATGAAAACATCCGATTTATTTTTACAGATTAGCCACGGTGACCTCTGTGATTTATGCTCATGGCGCTGGAAATGTTTGATATCAGGCAAGGGCCAACTTGAAAAAATAAATCCTAGATTTTCTTCTCCCTCCGTTTTGCCCTGTGCTGAGGACATTTGCTGCCTTTCTGGAGAAGCTTCCCCCGTCGATGTTTTATGGATGAGGCAAAAACTTCACCACCAATGGCCCTGCCAGACTGTGTTTACTGCTCTGCACTATATGTTACTCCACACTCTTGCAATACCAAACCTAGCCCCAAACTAGACTTTGGAACCAGGCAGCACGCCCGAAATTGTGATAATCTCCTCCATAACAACAGAAAGAAATAAAAGAACACTGCTGAAAGCTGAAAAGTTTCATTTCAGTCCCCAAACTCTTAATGTACTTAAATGTCTGAGCTCTTTTGGATTGCATTATGTACCATTACATGATGTAAAAACCCAGGCTGGAAGTTTGGTGATCTGGCTCAAGTCCTGCTCTTCTCAGAGCACACAGAGGGAAACCCTCGCTGTCAGGGAGAATGAAAACAGAGCTGAGAGGGCAGCAGGAAGCCTTCACCGAAATGTAAAATCTTTCGGGGGTTGCTGTGGGTGTTCGTCTGAAGCAACTGACCTGAGCAGCGAAGCACCCAGGCTGGCGCTGGCAGCAGCAGAGCAGCCAAGTTTCGTTATTCGCATTTTAGGTTCATATTTAGGCAGCTATTAAATCTGGCCTGTCGTGTGGTTAGGGCACAAATGGGATTTAGGGGCGCTGGGCTCAGTCCCAGCTCTGCCACAGACTTCCTGCGTGATCTTGGGCCACTCTTCTCCCCGGGCTCCCGAAATTTGGCTGTTTTGGGGTTTTTTTAAGCCCCTGCTCCAGCAGTCAAGTCATTACATGAAATTCTCCGTTTGCTGGCATGAACAGATAAATAAAGTAAATACACAGTGTTTAGGCTTTTAAGGAGATAAGCTCGAAACCACGATCAGAGTGTGACCTAATGGCTCGAGAAGTCCTTTTAAGAACTGTTTGGGCTGTTGGGCCACGAGCCGGGATACAAAATTCTACACCCTCCATTCCCGCACACCACCACCTATTTGCAAAATCAGGACCACGCTGCTCCTTTGCTTACAAAATAAATTGTTTGTGCAACGCTCGGAGGAGAGCGAGGCTCGAAAATCGAATCGTTTATGAGAAGCTTTATCGGCGTTTTGTGGCTTGGTTTGTTGTTGCGTTTCTCTGCACCCACCGCCTCCCCGAGCACGGTTCGAGCGCGGGTCCCGTGCCGGGATCGCTCCGGGGCGGCTGCGGCAGCGCCGTGTTTGCAGGAAACAGCCGCCAGACGCGGCTCCCGTTTGGGTGGCACGGCTCGGGTTG
>VZRO01001681.1:1259-18994 GCA_013397915.1 Daphoenositta chrysoptera
TTCAGGAAGGAGGTTGAGACACTTGAGCGTGTCCAGAGGAGGGCAACAAGGCTGGTGAGGGGCTTGGAACACAAGCCCTATGAGGAACAACTGAGGGGGCTGGGGTTGTTTAGCTTGGGGAAAAGAAGATTCAGAGGTGACCTTATCACTCTCCACAACTGCCGGAAAGGTGGTTGTAGCCAGGTGGGGGTCGGTCTCTTTCTCCCGGTAACAACTGGCAGAACGAGAGGACACAGTCTTAAGCTGTGCCAACGGAAGTTTAGGTTAGATGTTAGAAAAAAATTCTTCACTGAAAGAGTGATTGCATGCTGGAATCATCTGCCCAGGGAGGTGGTGGAGTCAACGTCCCTGGAGGTGTTTATAAAAAGGCTGGATGTGGCACTCAGTGCCATGGTTTAGTTGATGAGGAGGTGTTGGGTCATAGGTTGGACTTGATGATCTCAAAAATCTTTTCCAACATAGTTGATTCTGTGATTCTGTGATTCTGTGAAATTATACAATGGTGTCTAAAAACCTGTATTCATTACAAGAGAGCATTGAAATAAGAGCTTGTGCAAGTTCTACATTTATAAAACCTTAGTCGCTATACAAAGAAAGAGATACCTGCTCTCTAGGAATTTACAAGTTTGTCTTAATTCTAACCATACAATCACAGAACAGCCCAAGCTGGAAGGGCCCTCAAAAGGTCTCCTGTTCTTCACGGGAAAGGAAGCCTGGAATATAGATCATCCTGTCCACTCATATTTTGAAAAAAACCTTCCAGTGATGAGAATTCACCATGTTCCTGGGGAGGTTGTTCCATTATATCACTATATAATATATGTCACTATAAAATATATCACTATAAAAAAAATCTTTCTTCTGTCAAAATGAAGCCTCCCTCAATGCAACTTATATCTGCTGACCCTTGTCTTCTCCATGTGGCTCCATGGGAAGTGAGACCCTCTGTCCTCTTTTAAAAGCTGCTTTTAAGTGGCCATCTCCAAAACATACAAAACTCATCACCATTCTGTCATACTGAGTATAATCACAGAACAAATGACAGCTGTGCTTAGTGATTATTGTCTTGGCATACAAGCATATCTACAATAAAACTAAATTCTGTCCTGATAAATTCCAAGACAATTTCTTCTCTATTTGTCATGGTGAAACAGGTTTTATTTACTGCATACAAGAGAAAAAAATATTTGGTGGTACAAAATGTCCTCAGTTAAGAAAGTGGGTTCCAAAACACTCAAAAGCTGATGACTGAGTTATGCCCTGGACATTTTTAGATTAGTCCTAGATTATTACAGCCCCACCCAACAAAATAAGACATTTATTTCTTTCATTATTTGAGCCACAGTGTCTTTCATTTCTTTCATTTTAAACTGAGGTAGGTGATTATTTTTTTCTTAGTGGTAGTGGTAAAGTGGTAGTTGATATTGCTTGTTGATGCCTGCTTTGCACTGTTTCACCAAAGTTTCATAGAAGACATTAATCTTATATACAAAGTCATGTACTGAGTTCCAGCAGAAAATCTAGACTGAAAAACTTCTAGCTTATTTGTTGGGGTTTAGAAAATATCATTATTTTGATGAAACGGAATACTAATTTAAAAAAGAAAAATCTCTGAAACGAAAAGATTTAAGTGTTTGTTTAAGATCAAGCACTTTAGTTAAGTGCTCTGCTGAATTAGGTCATGGAGTAAGAAATGCAGATTAACTTGTGTCTATCACCAAGTGCTGAGAGACGAAGTAAATTTAATGTTCTCAAATAGATACATGTCTATGCTCAAGTTCTGATTCACTCATTATGGCAATGGACAAATATATAATACACTCAAAGCATTGTGGAAGAAATAAGCTATAAGCCAGCTACATGCCAAGAAAAATAATATTGGGTATAGAACTGATCTATATGCACATGAATAAAATACAGACATCAGGGCTGAAATCTGCTGTTGTAAAATAGTGTGCATCAATGTTTGACAATGTAATTAGAAATTGTAGATGAGGGTTTTGATTGCCCTCTATGCCTTGGCATGACAACGTAGGGTCTTGCTACAGAGAGTCATCCTTTGGGAAAGGAAAATTATTTAACAGGGTTTTTTACATAGTAAATAAGCAAGAGATTATGTAGATAGAGTTCTTAAAATGCTTTGTTCTCATATAAATTCCAAAGACAGATGTCAAAAGCAGGAGAATTTACTGCATTGGTAGCATTGTACATACAGTATTAGAAATTACTGCTTAGAATTCACATAGACTAATAAATTTTTATTACTTCTGTGATACATGTTTCACAAGTAGAAAGCATGTCAGACAGATACATGGAAAATCGTTCTGGGAGCTATATTGCATATGGCACGCAC
The DNA here is from genome assembly GCA_013397915.1 of Daphoenositta chrysoptera. Lineage (NCBI taxonomy): Eukaryota > Metazoa > Chordata > Aves > Passeriformes > Daphoenositta > Daphoenositta chrysoptera. The sequence goes on from VZRO01001681.1 coordinate 3,613, forward strand.
AGGTTCCTGTGGGATGTCTTCAATAGAGTTAATTTACTTCCATGACAATAAGTAATATTTTAAACTTCAACAATTTCTTACTATTAAAACATGATGTTGTTGAGAGGTCTTATTACTGAAGTCTGTTGTATTCACATCATTTCATGGTAAAACATGCTGGAGGGAAAAAGAATTCTGTAGAATAATCTCAAGATCTGTAATATTTTGAATTAAGAGAAAGTGAAATTTATGGCATCCAAATTCAGAGAAGAAAATGTTAAACTCTACACCATCCATCATGGTTAAAAAGAAAAACTCCAAGATTTGTGTCCTACAGATTGTAGTCTCCTTCATAGACTTGAAGTTAAGAATTATTAGTGTTCAAACCACCCCTGCTCCTGTTACCTCTAGCAGCTGCAAATGCAGTTAATAGTTGACCAATCTGTTATCAATTCCTGGTCCAAGCAAACATAGCCCAGTGTTTACAGCTTACAGTTTTTAAAGATTTTTGGCACAGATCATTGTTCTTTCTTCTCGGTTTGCAGACATCCATGCTGAGTTTTTCATTCTGCAAGGAAAATATAATTTATTAAATAACTCAGCAAATATATAAATAGATCATCATGCAAAAAGCCACAAACAAAAAACACCCTCTCCCCAGAACAACAGACTTTCAGTGGAAGATGCTGATTCTATCAAAATACTTCCATGAATACTGTAAATAATCAATAATTTTGCTTTTATAGTCTTGAAAAACTAAATACCTTTTAATTGCCATATCACAGCATATTATGATGAATTTATGCAGTCTTCAGTCATCCCATATTTTCAGCTGTTCATCCCAAATTCTTTTTTACCTTCAGACTGAACTTTGATTTCCATTAGCAAGCTACTCTCAGTATGTAACGTACCAATGATCCAATGACAGGTGTCATCTAAGCAGAAATTGACTTCAGTCGTGTTTTTTATCTGGACTGTAAACATCTTTGAATGTAGAAGAAGAATTTAAAAACTTTTGTTGTTACCCCAAAGCATTATGAAATCATAGAGTTATGAGGGATAGAATAGCTCCTTTGGAAGAGACCTCCAGTTGCCTAGTCCAACTCTGTGACAATATAAGGGCTGACTATAAGATGAACCACGTTATTAAGGACATTGTCAAAACGCCTCTTAAACATTGACAGACTTGGGGTATCAACCACCTTTCCAGGAAGCCTATTTCAGGGTTTGATCATCGACTCAGTAAAGAAAATTTTCTTATATCCAGTCTGAATGTCCCCTGACACAACTTTGAGCCATTTCCACATGTCCTGTCACTGAAAACCAGGAGGAAGAGCTCAGCAACTCCTTCTCTAAAAGCACAACAGAACAGCTTTGAAGATGCAGAATATCCCTTTTGGAAATTAAAGTGATCATTAACTTAATGTAATAACTAAAACTGCCTATCCCACCTTCCCAGGTGCTCTGGCATGAGGTATGAGGCTTTGCAAGTGGATCTGAAGAACAATGATCACGATGGTTCATCTAGCATGAAAGTGTTCTCCAAGTTTAGGTAACCTAAACACAAAGTTTGGGTAACCTAAACCTAACCCGGAATTAAAACTGCTTTTCTTCTGTGAAGAAAAAACAGATGGATCATTGTCACAGAAGACTCCCTGATAAGAACAGGGGACCCAACACACAGAGTGGGCCCACTTCTTAACTTCCCTCCACCTCTGGGGCAGGGGTTAAAGATGTGAAGAGAAAGCTTCCTACCCTGGTGTGGCATTAATCTTTCAGTAGGCAGCAATAAATTTTGGAACAAGAAGTCCCAGAGCAATCAAAAGAGATTTCAGGGCTTTAAAGTGATTGGTTAAGAGATCAGAAGCACAAGTATGTTCTCCTCTATCCTTCCAGTTGCTGAGAATGATAAGAGAAGAAACAGGAAGAGCTACCAGATTGAGACCTGGCTTCAAGACTGGTGTCACTGGCAGAATTTTGGTGGTTTTGATCATGGATTGGTTTACATGACACCAGGCCAGATGGCGACCCATGGAGGTACACCTGTCTCAAAGCAGGGAAAAAGATCTTTTCACAGAAGTTAGCAGGGTTCAATGAAAGAGCTTTAAAGTAGGTTTGAAAGAGGAAAATAATAAATTGATACTGTTGTCACTCGTGTTGTCCTCATTTTGTGATAGAATACAGAGGGAAATAGGATTGTCTGCCTCTCCCTGAGTGCACATATATGCTGTGCTGATTCTGTTAGGACCTATGGAGGTAAAAGCATTGGATATGTCTTGGTACAATGCTTGTGTAATTATCCTGATACAATGTGTGGCTATTTAAAATTTTCCATGTTCACCAGAGAACTTGTTTATTACTGTAATGAAATATTTCACCCAAAGTTTTGCTTTGATACCATGGAAGTAAGAGACATTTTGGTGTACATAGGATAAACAAAACATTTAAAACTAAATTTCCTAGAAAATCAGCTTGCTGCATTTGGGAACAGAAATATATTAAGAGAAAGGTAAAAAGCCCATATCCAGTGAAACACAGAAGCACAGGCTTTGTGCTGGTACTTTTCAACATCCAGAGGGCTTTTACGTGCTGGTGGCAGCACACCTCCAATGGTCTTATGGAAACAGAGCAGTTAAAAGACACTAAAGACTGTGTGGTGAAAGTACGGCAAACTTAATTTTAATATCCCTCACTTCTTGCCAATCTCAGAGGAGTCAGAAGCTTAACATTCCCCTTTGTGGGCTAGCAGTGGTCTTGTGTCTCCTTGTCATACAACGGCTAGAGGAAATCTCTGCCAGGGAGCTTTGCAGAATTCTGTTTTTATGAAAAGGAGACAGGAAAAGAGACCTGGCATTTTAAGAGCCACAAAACTGTTAAGGCTTCTTTCACAAAGATCTCTCCATACTGGTGAGATTCTGCAAATGTGAACAGTGTTCTTCGGCCAGGAATTTTCAGGTTAATCTGAAAAGGTTAGTAGCACACATGCTAGAAGTAAATAAAAACAGTTAATAGTGAGGCCATAGTTTGAAGTTCTTGTTCAGGTTTATTCAGTGAAAATTGGACCTTTGGAAAAAAACTTCAGAATTTCCCCAATAGTATTTTAATATTTAGGTGATAAAGCAATATACTCTACTTCTTATATGCTTATGCATAACATTGGTTACAACACATAAATGCAGTAATTTATCCCTAACAGTATATTTTCTGTGAAAAGTCTTGCAATGAAACTGTCCGTTTTTCTGATAAAATAAAAAAAAAGTTCATGCTTTGACAAAGATTAAATCATCCTTCAATGCTTATCTGTGTGCTGTATTTGTGAATATGAATAGGTCATTGTCTTCAAAGTTACTGTTCATGCATGAAAAATTCAACATATGCATAAGTTTATATAGGAACTTGATGTTAAATAAGTGTTAGGAATGTATTGTGCTTCTATTGCTATGCCCGTGTCTTCTGGATAGAGTTTGAGAACATTTCTGTTGCCATGGGGAGCATTCACTCCCTGCCTCTTATCCTGTAATAGTTTTGTGGTTATGTAGAAGACAGCCTGTAATGTAGTCAATCTTCTAATTTCCATGGAAATAAAAATAACCTACACAGAAGTGATATATACTACAATATAAAAATGTTAATAGTCATTAAATGTTAAATCCCTTATTTCAAAACTCCCCTACTGCACACCTAAGGTGGCAGTTACTTAATCTCTTCTTCATTCAAAATTTTCATCATCTTCAATCAAGTCAGTTCTTTATAAGATCAGATGGTGGTCTCTGAAAGCAGTTGAATTCTGCTAAATAACTACGTTTAATGCAAAATTCCTAACTCTAGCCATACCTGATGTTTTCTAAGTGCTTGAGATTACATTTTTGGATCCTATGCACCCACAAAGTGAGATAGCAAAACCAGAGGCATTGAAATGAAAAAGCTGAAAATCACTTACTGGATTAGTCTACACTTGGATTTGTTGCTTGTAAGTATCATTCTATACTCCAACACCATGTAGTGGAAGCAGATTGTACATTCAAGGCAGACAATTTCATTAGTATAAGAAATAATTCCAATATTACAAGCAATTTGGATGGGTGCTATGGTATATTGATCTTTAAAAAGAGGCTGCTATTCCTCATATCTGACAGAGTTTGAGGTCTTCAAAAGCAGTTCCTAGACCATTGCTACAACTAAATGTAATTTAGACGTGATCTTCTTCAGCTCTAACTAGCTGACTAGCCTTAACTGTAAAAATCCCTTTCCATCAGGGGTTTGTAATGCTTCAGAACATAACTTAGTGGAGACCCAGTGCCACCTTTCCTTCCAACACATTCACCTTCCACTGACTTCAGCGGGAGGTGAAGGGAACAGCTTTGCTAAGAATGGAAGTTGTAAACATTACTCATCACGGGTTTTCTTCTGTTCATACAATTCTACAGGACATGTTAAGACACAGAGGACTGTGGTTCTGAATGTAAGGAGAAAACTAAGTGTTCTAAGGCAAATACTGCCTGCCTGGCTCTTTCAAATCACTAGGTCAAATTCTGGTTTTGGTTTAGTTATAGGATTGCTTTCAATTTATGTGGGAGTATTGGAGACAGGAATTTGTCCCACTGAGATTACTTTGTAAGCTGATGTAGCAACACATCAAGATTAGTAGAGATAGAAGAATTTGGCTCACAAGGGAAAAACCCTCAGGATTTATAGTCTGACTGAGAAAAGTAAGAGTGCATAGAATGCCTGATTACACTACAAAAAGGATGTTAAAAGTCTTATAATTTCTGGTTTTCTTTTTTTACACATATGGGGTAATAAAAATCCTATGTTAAATACAAAGTAAAGTGAATGTTACTAATAAATTACTTTGTCCTAAAGCAACATCCCACCTGTCCCAATACTGTGGCAATTATGACTATGGTGAGGGTGTATCACACCACTATTTAGACAGTCTCTCAGGTCCCAGAGTAAAATGCATTCCATGGAAAGCTGAATGATGGAATGTAAGTTACAATATAATTTTCCAGGTGTTCAAAAAAGATGTATCATGGTTCCTGTTTCACAACTGCAGTAAAATTAACTGATAGCCAGACTCATCTGGGCCCAATCCTTAAAGTGTTAAGAGTCCTGAACTTCTGATTTTCTGTTGAGGTCAGTGGGAGTCTAGAGTTAGCTGAGCATTTTCCAATCAAAATAAGAGGAGAAAAGTAGATCTCTCCTCAGTTCTCAAGAGCAGGGCCAACAGCCAATAACATCAAACTGATCCTACCATCATTAAATTAAGTCCAAGACACATCAGTATGAAACATGGTGCCAGTGAAATTTGCTCTGCATTAGATAATTTGTGTCTGTTTCTCTAGCATTAACTTTGGAGGTCTCTTGGATAAACAGCAAGACAGAGTATGAAAGACGCTTGTTTTCTGCATCCCACTGGAAAAGAATCAAAAAGAATCGTCTATGAGAACTGCTGTTACAATGGTAAAAAGTTTCTAAAAGTACTTTATTTGCAAAATATTTATGCAATCTCTGCAAAAGAAATGAGGATTATCTTAATCTTTACATCAGTTCTTATTTTAAAGCCAAAAAAGATTGTCTGCTTTGGGAGGATAACAAATTTGACAATTCTCATCTGTCTAATAGATGTAAATTTTCCCTTTTCTTTTAGTGCTCTGAAGGAACAACATCACAGCTGGACACATTTTCTGAGGATTGTAAATTCTTTACTGAGGTCTCTAAGGCTGTAACCTTGTTATTTCTTTACTTCAACTGGAATATTCCACTCTACTGACACATACATGCTTCTTTCCACTTGTCACTCAGCCAGTCCACACCTCAAGGCCAACAAGGTTCCTCATTCAAGAGCTTTGTCTCAAGTAATCTCCATACTCAAACACTGAACGGCACCATTGAAATGGCCCGATTCAAATGGGCCATTCCTTTACTTAATGGTCAATCCCCTTCTCTCACATCCCAGATTATGAACATCATCTTGATTTGATACAGGGTGAAAAGAAACATGTGTTTCCATAGGATTTCAGCCTGACTTTTCCTAAGAAACTTGATTTCTTTGAGTGTCAAGCTCCTTTTGAATAGTGTTTTAATGGATCATTAAGAGAAAAGAGTGTAAAATCTTACCGTGTTGCTCTGATCAATTCAGTATCTATGAGAGAAAACTGCAAATCATTCCAAAATGTCTCAAGAATATTTAACAGAGAAGATGAATGTTCACCTGACGTCTGAGCCTACTGTTACAAAATTTAGATTCCTAAGTCATCTATTTTGTCTGTAAAGTTACTAATGTAAAAAGAAGTTTACTGCTGTCACAAAAGCTCCACTAATAACTTTACCATTAATATTCTTATTATTTCCTTACAAAATAATTTGTTACTGTGTCATCCAGGTTGGTGCTCTATAGCAGGTCCTTCTGCCCCCTGTATCTATTCAGAGTCTTAGACATGAACAGAAAGGCAAAACCAAACAGAAACTCAATTACTCTCCTGCAATCCAAGCACCACATCTCTGAAAATGGCTGTACCTTATAAAGCATGAAGTCAATAAAGTCAGTAAATGCATCATATTTATATCCAGAGTAACCTGATTTTGCAGAGATGCAATGAGGCACTAGTCAAATAAAAAGCTCACAGCATGGAAACTTAGCATAAACTCAAAGGAAAACAATCAGGTAGCCAGATATCTATACACTAATACGTATACAGACAGGATTAGTTATTATGGTTTGCTCATTTAATGATTCCCAAAGCCTTCTTTATTTTGCAGCTTCTAACAACCTTTTTAAAAACCTCTTGGGACCTTTCTCTAAGTAAGTAATTTCTTTCTGGGAAAAATGAAGAAAAAGGCACATGGTACAAACACTACAATCAAGAGAAATATTACTTGTACAGCCCAACTGTGACTTTCTTTCACCACTTTATACAGCTTGTACCTTTCTTTGAGAAAAAAGTTTTTTAAATGAACGTTATTCCAGGCTGGTGCAACATGACTCCCACAAAACCAAACAAATAAAAGCAGCGGAAGAAAAAGATACTAGTTGTAATTTACTTACTTAATAGTCTACTTTCATCTATTCTTTAAAAAATACAGGCGTTAGCCCCTATTGTGTCATAATCGTTACGGTATTTTAGTCACCTTGACCCATTTACCTAATTTAGATATGCCTTGTTAGCATTAGAACTTCCATACCAAAATACCACTTTATAGTTTTCAACAGCCAAGAGCAGGAGCAAAGAGTCAAACAAATTATCACTGGCCCTTAACATTTCAAACCATTATGATGCAGACAAATGAAATGTTAAATGTCATAATGCTTGTAAAACTACGATCTAGCCGTAGCCTGCTCCATACTAAGGCTCTTCCCAGTCCTTATTGGTAAAGTTGTAGAGATAACAGAGTGTCAGCATGTTTGAGTAGAATCCACTGTCTGAGAGAGCAATCCTCTTTATTTTTTTTTCTACCCCGTCTCATCAAATAGGTGGGGTACTTTCAAATAATTCCCCTATGAACTATAAGCTTGAGAGGGAGCAAGGAGCACAGAAATAATCTCCCTGCACAATATGACCCCCTTTTTAACTTCAAGATTTCATGGTCCCTAAAATAAGATGTCATTCAACCTCCCCAGGCTCGTTGCCTAGGTCTCTTCAGATCAGAGGCTGCTGGTCCTATTGACTGGTGCTAAAGTATGCATGATGGTTTTACTGATAGACTCAACTGTCTGCCAGGGACTGAGCTGAGGCCACTAAACTAATTTCATGTTGGAGTTCAGGTTTCAGTCATTTTTAAACAACATTAACATATTCCATGTATTTTCTCTCCAAGAGAGGAAAAAAACCCAAACCCTTGAGAGGCTAAAGCAGAATAGTTTCTATAACATAAGGATATAAGGTAATCTTAAATATGATAAATGTATGATCTGCCTATGACTTGCTGTCAATTACAGAATTTATCCCATATCAGATGAAACAAGTTTAATAAACCACTTAAATGTTATAAGGTATGCTTTCTACCAACATGAATTATGTATCTATCTGCAGCCAAATGTACGTGTTCTATCACTCTGAATATTAAATACAAAAACTATGTTTAAATAATGTGAAGGGTCTGATTTAAAGCAACAAAAGCCAATAAATTCAAAGTTTATACTGGCACTCTATCTTTAACTCACACAAATTGTTTCGAACAGGTATAATGGCATGAATTACACCCCTCTTACATTTATGTTTCTACTTCCATATCTGAATTTTCTGAGTTGTGTTAGTCTAAGTCTCTCCATGAGTGTCTTTAAATAGAGTTCTAAAATGTAATTTATTAGCTTTGTTTCTATTTTTTAAGGCAAAAATATGCCTTAAGGAAAATTTTAAAATGAACATTTTTTTTTGGCTGAGGATGGAGTAGTTCCTCTGGAACTGTTTTAGTTTCTCTAATACACAATCAGAATGCTTAAAATATTTATTAATTACTTTTAACTTAGTATTATTTGTAGAAGAGATTGTATCGGGTCCCTCAGAGCTTTTCTGATCTCTTGGTTTACCATAGACCTGGCCAGATATTTAGTATACTCATTAAATAATAATTGTTATAAAATTTGTAGAGTCTTAGCAATATAGACAGTAGAAAAGTGAATTTCTGCAGTGTTTGTTTCAAATACTGTGTTGGGGTTTAGCTGCTTTGCTGTTTCTATCTTCTTATATGTGATCACATAACTGAATAGGACTGTATGAGCCCAAAATAAATTCTCCCCAAATGGGATCCACCTGAGGATTGTATGTAAGGATATTTTGGGGGAAAAAAACCCCATATGGTTAGGAAACACAAAGAAAAGTGTGATTTTTATATCTAAGGCAATGCTGTTAGCCAAGAAGTACCTGTAAGTCCTTGGTGCGAGGCTGAGAATGAAGTAAGATGGTATTCAACAGTTCGCTGTCTCAGCACAGCAGATAAATGCAAATCTCAACATATAGGCACAGACAACACAGACTTAAAATGCCATCTTAGTTGTAAGTTCCTCCAGAGAGGAGCATGAATTATAGTTAGGTTGGAGCACAGAATGTATCCATTTATTAAAAAAGAGAAGGTCTGTAGGATAGTATAACAAGAATCTCAGACTCAGAAACTAAGTTGTAAGTCTCAAAATCAATTCCAGTATTTTGGGAAAGGTACTAAATAGTTTTCTCTCTAAAATTTTTCATCTGCAATACAGAAATATTTACTCCATTCGGGGAATCTCAAAGTTTTGGGTTTTATTGCTGCTGTAACATATAAAAATATATACTACATGTATGCAAAATCCCACTATCATATACCCATTACTTATCTTTTTGTATGTATGTAAAGAGGGTTTTTTTTGGTTTTTATTATTGACAGCTTCTCACATCTCTTTCTAACTTTCCCAGTGTTCTCCAGCTAGCTCAATCCCTAATGAGTGCTCTGTGTCCATTTATTGAGTTAATTTGAACTGAACTATTACTGTGCTAGATTGCAAATCTGTTAACTAAAGAAACCCCTTAAAATTACTCTGGTAGGAAACCTCTTTCTCATACATGTTCAGAAAAATCCCCTTAATATTTCTTTTTGGTTTATTTATACATCAAATGTGATTTTCAGTGTGGACATTTTTCTTCTTCGCCTTCAGAAGAGACAATACAAAAGAACTAGTCAATGTGGAAATGTCTCAACACACGTTTTATATTCTTAATAAAAATCAGTTTTATGGTATTGATCTGAAGTCTGCACATAGGAAATATGTGTAACTACATGAATTTACATTTTTAAACATATTTTACATATCATAAAGAAGTATAAAGATGTATGTTTATCTAGATCTGGCTCATGAATGCTCACTCTTAAGATCCCTATGATTCAAGACTCTTCTATAATGGTCAGACTTAGTACATAAAATGTCCAAGGAAGTTGTGAGTTAGAGATCACATCACAGCCAATTGTCATAGGAAATACCAAACAAAAAGAATAAACTAAACAGAAGAACATTCTTTGTATGAAAACGACAAAATTTATTTTGTACAGGAATTGGAAAACCTTGGACAAGTCTCTGTCTCTTGCACTACAAATGTTTTGACTTATATGGATTCAAAAAAGTGTACAAATTCTGTTTCAGATTTAGTTCAGAGGGTCAGCAAGATCAATTGACAATTTAATTCCTATTACATTAACACCATGGTTTTTGTGGTTATATCAGATGCTCATCATCAAAAGAATAATTATTTAGATCATTGATTAACTGTGGTTTTGAGTGCAGGTCCATAACCTAGTGCTAATGTTTCACTTGAAGACGACTACATTATAAAATATTTTAAGTGAAAGCCCACATACGGGTGCTTTTTCCACTTGGAGCATGAGGGTCTACCGCTGCATCTACTTGGCTAATATAATTTCATAATTATGCTCTACTACTGTATGTTTAGAAATCATTCATAAGCATATGACTACAGAGGAAAAGCCAATAGCTTAAGGTTTAGCAGCTTTGTTTAGTTGGTTATAAGCTAGGTGTACATATGCCTATATGATAGTATACAGTTTCCAACCAAGTATGTGTATATGACTACTTGCACGTCTCTCTAAGACAAGTCAGACAAGAAAGGAAGAGTACCTAATACAGAAGTGGACAGATATTAAATGAATAAAGTATCTAAACAAAAAAACCTTCAGTTTTATAGGAAAAGAAAGTGTAATACAGAGCAGGTAAATGATGGTGGTTATTGTGATTTTAATTAATTTGAGTAATTTATATCTCAAGGATTTATTAATTTACTTTTTAGTCTTTAAAGAAACATGAAAAGGAAGATGTGTATTTGGTTTTGAATGCCACAACTCACTGTTCAGAATGGGATAGGACAGCATAAGTTCTTTTACTGCTGCAGCTCATTGTCAGTGGAGATTTATGTTTTCATGATCAGAAACAGAGGTAAAAAAGGAGCAACGAGTATTTGTTCTCTGTTTTATGATACAGAAAAAAAAAACCAGGTCTTGTTTTGTTTTTAGCTTTAAAGACATTCTAATTCTTGTGGGTCTTTGAAACCTATGAGTTTCAGTTAAAAGATTCAGAAACTATTACATCGATAGAACATCAAGTTGAGAAGTTAAACAACTGAAGGAAGGAAGTATCTTCTAATCTTAAAAATATTGCCTATTCATGCCTACCTTTAAACAAGCAAGGTTTAGAAGTTGTGTCTTTATAAAGCCTCCAGTGAGCAGCTTTCGTTCTGAGTAATTCTATGTAGAGCTGTGATTACTCAACATTCCTGAAATACAGCTCACCTTATTTTAAATGCATAAAATGAAGGCTAGTAATATGAGTATTTGGGATTTTTCTTAGATCTGAATCTCTTTGGTTTCTAAAGTAAAGAGTGAGTGTTCTTATGAAACATTTTTAAAATCTTTTTTGTCTCATTCTATTGATCAGATGACCCTGAAGCTGGGAAGTATAAATCAGAGAGAGGAGCTCTAAGAAGGACATGGTTTGAGCTGCTAAGATTCTTTATGAGATATGCAGCACTGCTGTCGAGCTCAAGGCATCTGGCATTTGGATACTTAAATCTAGAAAGTCTTCACAATGAGGTACTGTGTGCACAAAATGTGCAGGTAAACTGTGCAGGTGAATCTATCCAGATTTAGGAAAGTGCAAAATAAGTATCAACATAATTTATGGCTCCAAGCACAGAAATCTTAAAACATAGAAAACTCATGTTGTAGGGGATTCTAGTTGAGTTCTTGGAAATGATGGGATGCTAGCTGCCATTGCACTTATTGGCCCACCCCCATTTTGGTTATATGCCCTGTCCCTTCTCAAGCTTCATCCAGCCTCCTTTTTTACTCTAAGCTCTTACTTCTTGCCTTTAATATCTCTCAGTTCTGTTAACAAGATTATTTTCTCACATTCAGATATTTTTGCTGGTTGAGAGCAAGATTATGAAGAGAAAAATTTCACCCTGGCCTTTTAAAATGAAGGAAAAATTCCATTCCCCACAGTCCAGCTGAAAACATGACGTTTCAATTGAACTGATGGAATTATGGCATGGCTTGATAACCAAACAAGATCTGTACTATTTGAAGAGCTTGGTTTTTCATTAAAATTTTTTAGAATATGGTGTTCCTGATGGATATCATAAGGAAATACACTTCTGTCCATTTTTATAGTCCCTAATATTTGGCTAGGAATCCTTTACCTGTATCTGCCCTTTCAGTCTTGGCATAATCAAAAGTAAAATAAATAATTAATTTCTATATTCAGATTTCAGAAGTGGAACATCTGGAAATTATTGTTTCAGCAACTGAGGTTTTGTGTGGTGTAGAGCACAGCAGGTACAGTTATGTTAAAGATTTTTGCTGTAGTCTAGATAGGATGGTGTGGCCGATGGTGTTAACTGAAAGAAGGGTTAAACACCACACTTACGTGCGATGAACTGGACAAGAAGAACTCTTGGTTTAGTTTCTGAAGGAATTATAAGTAGGTGCACTTGGTACTGCATATTCTTAAGACCAGATATGAAACAAAAAAGTGAACCAATATGTTACCAATATCTGAGAAGGACAGAAAGTTGGCCTGTTACTCTCTCCGGTGCTGTAAACAGATACTTTTTTTTTCCTAATCTCTCCTTGGACACTTCAGTCCCCTTTCAATCAACTGCTGCTTTAGCTCAGCTGTTACAGCTTTGTAGCTTTCACTAAGGCGTGTTCGTCTCATTCCAGCTCCTTTTACTTGTTTGACACATAAAAATAGAGAAGAGACATAGATTCAATTCCCATGACTAGACCAATACACATTAGGAACTTAAAATAGCATTCAACTAATTAAACAACAACAACAAAACCAAATCCTAACAAACAGTAAAGCAGAATTTACCAGAATAAGAACTTCCTGTATTACAGTGAGATGCCCTCTCAAACAATCCTGTGTGTTTGCCTAAATACCAGAAGTGGTAAAATTCTCATGTGGAATGGAGATCCTGCTAGTTCACCGTGAACAGAAATGTAGTCAGAAATAGTCTACTTAATAAGATTTGTCTAATGATCTCGATGTAAAAAAAACTAAAACAAACCAAAACTTGCTCTTTGCCATATACAATTACTGATGTTAACTTAAAACTGAACTGGAGCAACTGATGTGCTAACAGTATCTTTAAAACAGCAGTGGGGACACCCCTGTCTCCTGCTGTTTTCTTGGCTGGGGGGAGAAGGGGAAATCTGTGAATCTGTAGTTGTACAAGTACAGCTTGTACAAGGGAACAGCAAAAGAACATGCAATTCAAAATCCAGTAAAGATAAAGGAGTCTTTCTGTTACCTTCATAGGCTGTAGATAATGGCACAAGTGACTTGCACTTACCTGATAGAGGGATAGAGTACAACCGTTCCAAACTTGAAGGAAGAGTATGTATAGAAAAATATAAAATCAGGTCTACTGTGAGAAGAATCTCTGTGCTGTTTTAACATGAGTATCCAAGACAGTAAATGAATGCAGATTGTGTTTGGCTATTTAGCTATATTATTAATTAAATTTTAAAGTAGTTTTAGTCATATATAAAAGTTTCCTTCTGCCCGTAGAAGGTAGACATCTGTGAGTTATTTGCTCTGCTATCATAATAATTAATAATTGAAGAAAGAAAGAAAGAGCTATAAATTACTTTTATTTTTCCTTTTTATGCTTCAGTGTATTAAGTTGTTTGGACAATTTATATAACTGAGTTCTCAAAAACCTGTATGATTATAAATGCTGTCATCTACATGATGAAAACAAAAGCATGGATGTATAACAGTAGACATTAAAACCAGAGAAAAGAGCTGAAAAATTCCTTCCTGACCTCACCCTTAGTATTATAATGGCTATGAAAACACTGAGACAGAAATTATGAAGTCATTTGGATACAAAAGCAGGGGTGATATGATCACTGTTACTTTTCTTTCTGAGAAGAAATTGATCCTTGCAAGAGCTTTCTGAATTTTCAGGACTCAGGCATGATTTTCCAAATGTTTTATAGCATGTAGATATGTAATAATTTAAGAAAGAGTGATCATAACCCGCTGTGATTTTGAGGTTTTAGCACTTTATACTTGTGGTCAGGTCTAAATACTGACATAAAATACAAGTCTTAGGAAACATCCAACCTTTGATTGGGACATCATTATCATCTGGAAAGTGTCTGTCATTTGAACATTAATCATACTCCAATTACGTTGTGACTCATGTTTTACTCTAGGCAAAAAACAAGAAACAATACTGAACGAGTTCCTGAAAAAACAAACAAAACAGGAGCTGAAACAAAAAGTAAATAAAGCTTTTATTGCCTTTAATAGTTTTCTATGCTCTTGAATGTGTTTGTTATTTAACATAACACAAAACCCTACATTTATTCCCACCCATCAATTTCAAGGCGGTAATAATATTGATACTACTACTACTGCTGATAATGATAACTATAGTATTAATACTGTTGCTATGTTATACACACATACTTCAAAATTTTTAAGTCAAAACTGCATTTGGCTGATTACATTTTGCTTTAAATGGTAACATTTGAGCATTTGTGGTTTATCTTGGGAGAGAGCCTCTCAATCAAACTGAATGCTTTGTCAGCTCAGAGGCTGTTCATATAGCTCTTTCCTGTCACATTATCTTAATTATCTGTACTAAATTATCTATAGATATTAAATGCTATTAATAAATACAGCTTGTTTTAGGGACAGCATAATAAAGAAACTGTACAAGAATATCATTGTAGGAACCTTAATTATTATCAAGCTCAAGCATTCTTCCAAGAGACTTATTATTTTCACTGCTCATCCTTTCTGGGAATTTGAGTACTTTTGGAATCCACTAAAAACCAAAAAGAATCTATTAATAGCTGAAAGCCCATTGTTATCTTTAAAAATATTGGGTAACAATGGGTCAGCTTTGGTGGTGACAGTTTTATAGACATTTATGAAACAGCAATTGAAGTTTTAATTAACCTTTAGTTCAAAGAATCATAGAATGGTCATGTTGAAAGGGACCACCAAAAAGGTCATCTGATTGAATGTCCCACCTTCAGCAGAGTCATCCCAGAGCACACTGCACAGAATTGTATCCAGATGGTTCTTGAATATCTCCAGTGACGGAGACTCCACAATCTCTCTGGGTAATCTAGAGCCTGGATCCATCCTCTTGCCACCGTCCTTTCAGACATTTATAGACACTGATGAGGTCCTCTCTCAGTCTTCTCTTTCTGAGGCTAAACTGATCCAGCTTCCTTAGCCTTTTCTCCTAAGAGAAATGTTCCAGTCCCTTAATCACCCTCTGCTGGGCCTGCTCCAGCAGCTCTGTGTCTCTCCTGTCCTGAGGAGCCCAGAACTGGACACAGCACTCCAGCTGTGCCTCACCAGGGCTGAGCAGAGGGGCAGGGGCCCCTCCCT
>VZRO01001681.1:19133-32896 GCA_013397915.1 Daphoenositta chrysoptera
AGAAGTTAAACAACACCAACCCCAGTACTGAATCTTGGGGAACACCACTCAGGAGGCCTTCAGCCTCTGGGATCTGCCATTCAGACAGTTCTCAGTCCACCTCACTGTCCCCTCATCCAGGCCACACTTCCTGAGTTTGCCTGTGAGGTTGTTGTGGGAGACAGTGTCAAAAGCCTTACTGAAGTCCAGGTGGAACAAAATCCACTGCTCTCCCCTCATCCATCTCTCCAGGCAGTTGTTTCACTGTGGAAAGCAATCGGATTGGCCACACATGATGTCCCTTTGCTGAATCCATGCTGACTACTCCTGATCTCCTTCTTGTCATCCACGTGGATAGAGAAGGCCTCCAGAATGAGGTGCTCCTTTCCAGGGACTGAGGTGAGGCTGACTGGCTGGTAGTCCCCTGAGTCCTCCTTCTTGGCCTTTGTGAAGACTGGGGTGATATTGGCTTTTTTCCAGTCCTCAGGTACCTCTCCTGATCCTCCATGACCTTTGAAAATGACTGTGAGTGGCCCAGCTGTGGTGTTCACCAGGTCTCTCAGCATTCCTGGATGCATCCTGTCAGGATCCATGGACTGGTTGATTTCATGGACTGGTTGATTTACCCAGGGGTTCTCCAATCTAATAATCCTTGACCAAGGGAAAGTCTTCCTTCCAACATTCCTCTACCCTGGTCTCCTGGTTCAGAGATTCCTGAGGACTGGTCTTGTCAGTGAAGTCCAATGCAAAAGAGGTGTTCAGTAATATCTGCCTTCTCTGCACCCTCTGTTACCAAGGTCGCCCTCTATTTAGTCATAGGCCCAAATTATTCTTAACTTTACTGTTAATAGTGATGCGTTAACTATTTATTAAAATATTGTTTTCAGGATTTCCATTTGGAATGCTCAGTACTGCCTTTGTCTCTCTTTTCTTTTTGTAGTGTTTGGAAAATTCATTAAATTATATTAGCTAAATTGACATCTTACATCCACTACATTACTACACTTCTGTTTATTTTATACAATAGGATCACTGTCTTTCAGTTATCTTGTCAGTGTACTTACTTCAGAGAAGAAATACTGTGATGTTTCTATGAAAAGTTTAGGTATCCTTATGATACACTGATAACTATCTTGAATAAGATTTGTTATTTTTTCTATTTTTATTGAATAGGAAGGATAATCCTGTTACATGAGAGACTGCAGAGTAACAATTTATGTTATGTTTTGCTGCCTATTAGTGCTGAGGTCTAAAGACCTTGGACCAGTTTGAAGGTGGCCCTGAGAATTACACTGTGGCCTTGATGCTTAATACGTCACATCTACTGCAGATTTAATGTCGGTACAAGCATGCACATGTCATACAAGCATATTCAGACCAACTTTACAGTGCATGTAATGTTCTTCCTACTTGGAGTGCAACGCATTATGGGGTGGGTTTGTATTTGACAACCTGGATTTACTGTGCACATACAGCACTGTAAGGACAGGCACTATACTAGAGTCCCGCAGTAAAGTCTGGCAGTACATTCTTAAAAAACTGGACTGTTTTGAGATCACCTAAGCCCTAAACATAGTGGCAAAACTAGTAGTATCAAAAAGAATTAGAGTATATTATGAGATGTAAAGCAACAAAGGTGTAAAAATAGATTTTACATAGTTGGCATTGCCACACTTAACAGTACAATATATGATTCAGATCCATGTTCTTTTACAGGCTGTTTTGCTCATAACAGTTACAATTTTTCTTGCAAATAAGTGAAAGTGTCAAGGACACACCTTAATGGTGTCTTTCAATACTACTAATCCATATAGGAGAGCTACATTGGAATACAGTCTGAATATCTAAGGTTACCAAAGATGACATGAAATAAAGCTTCGTTCCTCTTCCCATCCCCCAGAAAACTCCCAAACCAATGACAAAAAAAAACCAAAAGGAAAACTTGTAATTGACCTCATTTGACCCCCCTCCTCCTCCCTTTTCATCAGTACTATCTCACATTGGCAATTGCTGGCTCCTTTCTGTAAATCTTTACATTTATATGAGAAGTACCCAAAAGTTTTAATTTTACTCTTACTGAGTCAACATTACCAAATATGCTAAGACAAGCCCTGTTAACCATATTTATATTATATCCAGTTTTTTTGTTGGGACTTTGCAGTAGCCTTCAGCAGAGGCTCCCGGCCAGTGTGAATTGGCTTAAAAACCATTTGGTTACACTCTTCTGCCATCTGGGTGTGAAGGAAAATTTAATTCTTAGAACTGCATCAGCACCACAGTCATCTGCTAGCCAGGTCATTATCATTGCAATATGATGGATAAAAAAATGGCCAATATGGTAGTAGTGAAGGAGACAGTTTCAATGTCTTTCAGGTAAACTGTACTTGCTGGGCATTTTGTTTGAAGCAGATGCTACTTCTCCTATTCTCCCCTTCTGCCTAAAAGAAACCATCCACTTTCCTGTTGTGCTGAGCAGAAGGTGCTTAGCTTTGTGTGTTCTGCCCTGGTCTCTGTGAAGTTCACAGAAAGACTCCTGGGAGGGAAGCTGGCACTGTATCGCCATGTGACTGCTGAAAAAGAGGAGGCAAAAGTCAAGAAGCAGTAGGCAGGAATGGACCTACTGCCAGCATATACTGAGTATGTGTGCGTGAGTGCTCCTGCATGGCAGCATGGCTTCACCCCAGCTGACAGCCAAGCCCCACACAGTCACTTGCTCACTCCCCCACCAGCAGGATCCAGGAAAGAATTAGAAGAGTAAAAGCTAGAAAATTTATGGATTGAGATAAAGGCAGTTTAATGGATAAAGCAAAAGCTGTGCACACAAGCAAATAAAAAAAAGAATTAATTCACTGCTTCCCATGAGCAGGCAGGTGTTCAGCCATCTCCAGGAGAGCAGGGCCCCATCCTGTATAACAGTGACTTGGGAAGAAAAATGCCATCATTCTAAACATTGTATCTCCCTCTTTCTTCCCCCACTTTATATCCTGAGCATGATGCCATGTGGTCTGGAATATCCCTTTGGTCAGTTGGGGTCACCCATCTTGGCTGTGTCTCCTCCCAGCCTGCCCAGCACCCCCAACTTCCTCCCCAGTGTGGCAGCGTGAAAAGCAGAAAAGGCCTTGGCTGTGTGTGAGCCCTGCTCAGCAATAACAAAAACATCTCTATATTATCAACCCTGTGTTCAGCACAAATCCAAAACACAGCCCTATATCAGCCATTGTGAAGAAAATTAACTCTACCCCAGCCAAAACCAGAACATATGGGAAGGTCTTGTCTCCTCTATATTAGAATAGTAGTATATGGTGTCATTTACTGAAATTAAATATGTAGGAAATACTGTGTGTGAAAGGCTTTGCACAGACAGTATGTGCCCTCTAAAGCCTCAAATAAATAAATGATATGTGCAGTCACATATTGCAGTGCACAATTGCTTCAGGTAAAAGGACTTTGTGGTGCAAGTAACTGGTCTGGAAAATAAAGGACAAATTTTCAGTACATCCCATAATACTGCACTTCATTAGTAGCCAACTTCTACTTCAACTCCAAGACATCAGAAAGGAACAAACTTCTAAGACTGCGTAGTTGCAGAGATGTGATGAGTCATCCAAATGAGCAGAAAAAACCCATTGATGTACACTGGATGAAAAAGTGTTTTAATTTTTCCAAAGAAAAGAACAGGCAATAGGTAGTAAGATGATTGGCGGGGCCACACAGTGATAGACAAACAAAGGTGACTGAAAGACTTTATGGATGTTCTAAAGAATAGAGAAGATGGAGATTACAGTAGTCCACAGTGTAGGCTAAACTGGAGGAGGATGGAATACAGGAAGCTGCCAGCTTACCTAAGAATTTGTCAATACTACTGAAAAAGAGAACATGAAGGGCCAACTCTGAGTGAGAAGGATAGCACACTAAAGTAACATAACCACAGGGATAAATTGGAAGAAGGACCTGATTGAAGGAGAAGAAAAACAGGGACTTGTTCCCTGCGCGGATGATCAAAACAGAGAAACGAGAAACGGTGGTAATAAGAAAGAATCAGGTTTAGAAATAGCAAGTTTCTAATGTGTAAAACAACACATATTTTTCAGGAAAGGAAAGGAAATATTAGAGAAAAGAATGGTCAAGGAATAGGCCTGAATATGCCAGAATGAAGGAAATAAAGAAGGGTGTGACATTTCTCTTGTGGTCTAATGTCCCCTAGTCATCACAGACACTCAGACACATAGATACACTTACTTCTGAGGGATTTTAAAAGTAAATAGACACTATTGAGGTTCCACTGTTCAGAGTGAAAGGCACTGATGAACAAAAGAGGTAACAAGGACAGTTATAATGTGACTATTGATGAAGTTCTAAGTAAAATTTTGCAAAAAATACAATAATAAAATTTTTGCAGTAAATAGAAACACATAGCTGAAGTTGTTTTAGCCATACAAAGCAAAAGAGTGTGAAAGAAAGTGATGGGTCTCCTGGAGGTGAGTAGAGCTGCAACTCATACTTAGTATTGTCTAAACATGGGCCCAAAATCAGAGATTAGTACTCTCCAGTTTTATTAAGAGGTTCTGCTTGGAGGCAAAGGCAATATGTTTACTGTAACTAAAGGTACTGGCAAACAACTACTGTTCCAGTCCCAGAAACAGCAAGTTAGATAAGCAAAAGAATAAGCAAATTAGTAACATGTATGCAAGCTAACCTCCAGTAATTCTGGTTCTGTAAAACCGTAATTACTACAACAATTCCTTTCAGTGTAACCAGCAGTACTTAAATGAAAATAATTATTTTTAAAAAATCACATTACTGAAGGGTATTGTATTACCTTCTGTTATATGTTTTAAAGTATTTTTTGCTATCCTGAATGCTGACAAAGATGTGTAAATTCAGAATTTTCATTTTCCAAGTGAGTTGGAGGCTGCATAGTTACCCTAACCCTTGTGTGAAGTTATCAATGAAATATGTTATTTTTTATTTCTTTAGTTACTAGAAAATAACAGACTCAAGTAACAGCACTTCTGTAAGCAGCATTTCACTCTATATAATCCCAGATAAGTATATAATCTGTACAAAGCAAATGTTCACCCAAATAAGCTTTAAAACAGTATTCATAGAGAGGTATTATTCAATCGGAAAAGAAATCCATTAACATGATGAAAAGAAAAAGCAAATCGTGTTCTCTCAATAAATGGACCAGATAAGATGCCAGTTATTGATTTAGTCTGGGATACTGGAATACTAAATCTTCTGCTGTATCCAGGCACAGTTTATCTTTTGGAACTCCCATGGTGATGTATTTTTATGTTAAAAAAATAAGAATCCTATTTAAGAGCAAAGACCTATATTACACAGCCAGGTTTCTTTAGGTACTGGGAGAAATTACCATTTTTTTCTGAAATTTTCTTGCATAAATATTGCCTTTCAGATTTAATATTTCTTTCCAATGGTGTCCTCCAGGCATTGAAGCATTGGTATTTTGTGCATCTACAGTGTGATTTGATGATACAGGCCTTCTAATTCCTCCTTCCATTTCAGGGATTGTTTCCTATGTGAATTTACTATCTTATAAAATATTTTCAAATACAAAGGTCAGCCTCATGCTACACAATGGCGGGATAGAGAAAAAGGACAATGACTGAAAATGTTTTCTTCCCAGAGTCAGTCAGGGGAGTGCAAGTCTGACCTTGGACCCACAAACAACACTTCATCCATAATATAAATCAATATAATAGCTATTTCCCCTATGCTGCATGTCACAAGAATAATAGAATAGTTTTTTTGTGAAGCATGAGATAAGAACCACTTTCTAATAAATACTGTGCAATTGGGTAAGTACTTGTAGCAGGCTGAGTGACCCTCGTGTATGAGACTACATTTCCTCTGTTTATTGTCATACTAAGAGGTTTCAGAATGAAGTGGGTCTCCATGACTTGGCAGACTTTTCTATTATTAGTACCAAAGAAATGCTGAAAATGGTACCTGAGCAAACTGAGGTATTATCACCAAGCTTCCCAAATCTGTTTTTAAAAAAATCGAGGTATTTGGAAGGAATGTTGCAATGTACTGCAAAATACAAATTATCTGATTAGCACAACACATGATAGATTCTCCAGATATGCCAGATGAGTATTCCCTATTTACAGTAGACGAAACCAGAATTATGCACGTAGATAATAAGAATTCATAGACCCCAAGTTATTTTCTTGATTGTTCTTGGAGGTTATACAAATATCATCATCTAATCCATAATGCTACAACATTTTAAGAACCTACTGTCTTCTGCTGCTTGCTCCACTCCACATGTAAGAGCTTCTGTGGAAGTCTTAGCCATCAACAGGGGGCCAGGAATGCAAAGACTATTTGAAGCTGCTGCTGGATTATTTAGAGGTCATTTGTCAAAATACTGACATCTAAATTAACTTGGTTGGATTCTCAGATACGATACCTTAGAAAAGATAAAAGACTGAATAACACAAAGGATTTTCTAGATCATGAAATGCTGCCAGAAAGCTCATGCAGAATATCAGAGCAAGTCAGGAATTTGATAATTTTGAGCATACTTTAGAACAGATTATGTGGTCAGGCGTCATGTGGTCACGATGCAGGACTGGTCAGGGGAGATAGATGTCAAGCTGACACTCACTAGGAATACATACACTTAACTGAGAATAATGAAAAAGTGGAGTTAGCTTGCAACATGAGACTACATATGTTCTTCTACCTGTAGCTGTACCTCATTCCCTGAATAAAGTGGAGCAAAATCAGCACATGATCTAATGTAACTGCTGTCGAGGCTACATATTTCGTTTATATTGGTCACAGTCTCAATATATCATGTTTTAGTAAGTTCAGACAACTAAAGCAATGAAAAATATTAGTATCAATTTTTTAGTATCTATATCCAGTCTTCATTTAGCATATTTCTACCACTGTTTGGGTCATAAAACCAAATTAGCTGTGTTTTTAATCTGTGGTTTTCAAGAGATATCTAGTGTTACCTATACTAAGTGTCAAAAAAATCACTGGTCAGAGTGAAAATAAAATTGTGATTTCTAATAGCTATTTATATTTGATTTTCAGTTTTTGAGTTCTTAGATCATATTTGGGCCATATTTTTATACTGTGGGATAAAAGTGCTAAAAGCATAACAAGAAACAACCCTAGAAATTCTTATGTAATCAAAGGACTCCAGAAAGAGTCTTAAGGAAGGTAACAAAGATCTTCCAATAGAATTGTGAGGGCTGGTAATAATTAAATTCCATTTTCTGGAATAAAAAAGGAATGTAATTATTCTTGGCAAACCACTCTAACACTCTATTAGAATGTTGTTTATTTACTTTCGAATTGAAAATAAAGTGTAGCAAGAATTCTATTTCTGCTTTTTGTAAATTTGAAACTGAGTATGATCTGACAACTGCCTGTCCACCTCACAAATGAGTAAGCATGAAAAGCTATCCTCTGAACCCTCACTGTCTGACTACAGACATAATTAAATTATTTTACATGCTTAAATCAATTCTTATCTTGTGCACATCACTAGGATACAACTACTGAGAAAATTAACCAAAACAAAAACATTTATTGAAATTCAGTACTGAAAACCCCCTTAATTTCTGCAGGAATTATCTTCTGTTTTTGAATTATTCCAGGTAATTTTAAATGCAGTTTTCATTACAATACTACTTTTTTTTTTTTAATATAGATATTTATGTAGTATTTATTCTTAAATATTTTCTGTATCCAAAGGAAGCAACTCTGTTGAGTAAAAAGTGTGTCTAAAAACTTAAATCAACAGATACGGACTCTCACTTTGTTACTCTAAAATCAACCACAGTAGGAAAGGAAAGGAAAGTTCAAATGCACAACTTTGCATCGCTGCCAAAATACACGAGCTCTATCTTGGTGAATTGAGTCAGTTGAATCCCACTGTGATGATGGAGTTCAGGCTGCAAGAAGAGTTCATGTTGGGCTGAGTCTGCAGTACCACCCTAGAATGCAATGTGCAGTATCTGTTTTGTATTCCCTTGGGCTGGGAATTTATAGCAAACAGTGCTTTTGGGAACAGTGTTAGCAACTGAAATACTGCAGCACAAAGTGCCCTCCCAGTAACTCTTAGCTACCGCCACAGTGCGCACAGATAATAAAAATAGAATCTTGCTAGTTCATCTGAAGAAGTTTCTGAATTCAAGTGATTGTAAACTTAAACCTGATGGTCAACTGAAAACCAGAAACAAACAAACAGAAAGAAATTTATCTCAGAATTTCAAGGAAAAGAAATCTGCAAGGTAATTGAGGCAACAGGAATATCATAACAAGATGTCAAAACCTCCTTATCTTAGAGTGGGAGCAAGTATTTTTTCTTCTTTAAAAGCTAGTGTCTGTAAAATAATACATAACATTAATTTAAGCGCTTTGATAAATCTAGAAAAAGTGTTTTAATTGCTCCAAATGTTTTCTGACTAAACCACTAGCTTATACTTCATTTCAGTTTGTTTATTTTCCTAACACAGTATGAACTGTTAACCACAGACCTGAAAATCATATGGCTTGGCTCTGTTCTGAGCAAAAACATTGCTAGGTTCTGATTTATGCCCTATTTAGTATTTGCAGCTTTATCAATGCTACTGCTGTGCACTCTGCTGTGACTTAATCTGACTACACCTTAACCTTTCTGTCATGTAAAGGAGGTAAGCTATACTTCCATGCATTTTGCAGGTTGCCTGAGACGTTCACTTTAAAATTTCTGTTCAAAATTTTCTTATTATTTCTGAATGACACACATTTGAAATGTAGCAATTTTTAAGAGAACCGGATTTTAAAATTTAATTAATTCCAGTAATTATACTTTTAATTGTCCCCAGTCAGAAAACCAGTTTATATCAGTGCATTATGCAGCAGTAGCCAATACTAAAACAAACTGTTGCAAACCTGATTTCTAATATTAAAAATGGGTAATTGTGAGGCACTTGCACATGTTCATGGCTCTTGTGTCGTGTGAGTGTGCATGAATGCAATGAGAGGATGTGTAGGTGTATGTTCTCAGCTGCAATCCCTAGGGCGAGGGAGTGTCTCACCCGTGTCCTCTGCATACTCTAAAAAGTTTGGGTGGTCATGGACAGTGCTGCCCCTTTCGGCAACCACTCCTTGGGTTAACGAGGGTATCGTGGCTTACTTACTAAGCCTGGGTGGCCGTGTACTCTTCACACCCTTTTTCAGGGTGATGGAACTCGGCTCTTCATTTTCCATGCAACACTGCCATTCCATAACCAGGTGACTCTCCCAGTTAGTCGATGATACAGGCTACACACCACATGCAAGGTCAAAGCTCAACTCCTTTCTGGGGTTCAATTTCACTATGAAAGAAATTAACAAACCAACAATCAACTCCCAGTGCTCAGCTAAACCCATCTCTTCAGTTTACTGCAACACAAACTCAATGTGCCTCTGCCAGGACAGGCACACTGGAATCTGCTTTCCCCTCTTAATGACCTTCCAGCTGTCTGCCCCTCCCTCCAGGCCTCCCATTGCTGGCAGGTGCTATGGGGTGGGGAAGACTTCATCCAGGACACTGTTAATCACTTCCTCCCTCTGTGCTTTGTTCGGCTGACATGCCCTACTTTATATTAGTGGCTTGTATTTTTCGTCGCCTTGAAGGGTATAGTGCCAAGGTCTGTGACCTCACTTAAAAGACAGCAAAAAAACCAAAGCCTTCTCTATGGCAAAGGTAAGTGGAACGGGCACTCCCAGGGCCATGCTACAGACTCCTCCGGCATCATGCTGTAGCCCTTCTGGGGAATGTAACCTGTTGATTGATGCTTACCCTGCCTATAAGCAAGGCACAGTGTGCAGTAGAAGGGTATGCAGTAAACTAAAGCAGTAAAACCGATATATTTTAGAGGCTAATTGGTCCTACCTCTTGTCTTTTCAGGAGCAAATCAGACCTCTGCTATCTTACTCTCTGCTTGTGAGAATAAAATGGCACAAATTGAGTGAAAAGTGGATCGTGCTGGTGGTGGAACTCCAGGCTCCTACATCGGTGAATCTAGGCTTCCATACTGACCTTTGCCAGCTCTGCTTTTTCAAAATTTGCTAATTCAATATGAATATGTTATAATGGTAGGAATGACGTCTGAAGTAGTATCTTTTATTACAAGCAGTTGGAAACAAAAAGTGTAAGTTTGGTCAAATACTTTTTTTTTCACCATTTTTTTTTAACCTGTAAATGGTCTGCCTGTTCTCTTGGTTATGACAGGTGATCCAATATCAGATACTACTTCTCCTTACAGACCTTGCCACTTTTAAATCCCCCTTCTTCCTATGACCATAATCATGTTATTATATACTATAGCTATCACAGAAGTGGAAATAATGTCTCCTGCAGCCCTGAATGTATACACAAGAAAAAAACACAGAACCAACCCAAACCTACATCACAAAACCTCCAGAAACTTTTACAGGAAGGAAGCACGTTTTGAATTCATTGTCTAAACAAAATCTAACATACTTTTATGTTTATCGTATGTTTTGAGAAACACTTAAATTACTACAATATTGAGGACATTGCCAAAACCTGCTAGAAATAATTTCGGCAATTTTGACTTGTTTTGATCACTGTAGCCGACAAGCATCTTTCAGAAAGAACCTGTTTGATGATACTGTTTCCTAGAAAACAACTGTTGACACACATGAACAGTCAACATAAAAATCCAAAGAGAAATGCAAATTCTTTAGTATAACATTTTAACACTTTTAATTAAAATTAGACCAGTACAACATTTTTTGTTTAAAGGAAAATGAAAATGCTCAATTATGTACTTACATTTCTTTAACAATGAAATACTGGGGGTTGCCACAATGGATGGAGTAACTTTTTATTGCACATTAAGATAAGGAAAAGAAATATACAAACATAAGGAAAATAAATTGTGATCAGGAGTAACTGCAACATGTTTGTAATATGAACATGTTTCAAAGAAAGATGTGGAATTTCCCAAGTGCAAAAAAAAAAGAAAAACCAAACAAAAAATATTTTTGCTTCTGCCACCAAAGCAACTTGGGGAGCACTTCCATTTGTGTAACTTTCACAAGGACTGTAAGAGAGCAAAAGCCATAACAAATAGGTTTCAATTGTGCAATGTATTTCTAATAGATGTCTTACAAGTGTAAAACCCACAAAAAATTGCACACTTATTCAACACCTACATATTAGGAAACATTCTTGTGCTGACCCAATTCAAATTCTATGTTGTTTAATTTAAAAAAGGTGAAATTCAAATGGAACATAGTTTTGGAAGAATTTAGCCTAACAGTCTCATGGATTTGATAACTGTAAATGCAGGGGTTCCAAAATACAAAGATTTGGGAGAAACATAATGTACAAAATACTCTGATAGAAGTCAATGTCCCCCAATTTCATCAAAACACGCCAACTACACATTTTAAAGTTTCTGAAACATTCTAAGAATGCTGTTTGGGTTAATAACTAGAAACTTTGTTATAGAGAATAAGCTTATGAAATAGCAGGAAAACCAAATGTGATTATGATTAAATGATACACAAAATTATTATGTCCTCATAATAAGTATATTTCTATGGGAGAGTGTTACTTTTGTGTTTATTGTGGTAACATGTTGTGTCTACACAAATAGTAAATACACAAATTTCTCTTTCAATGTTCTAAAGTTGTAGGGAATTGCAGTCTTTTGTTTTGTGTTCTGTCAAGCTTTGAGCCTAGCCCCTGTAATAACTGAGTATTTTCAGCTCAACTTTGAATGACCTTGTACTTGGATAATGTTTTTAAATCCTGTTTAGTCACTGTAGTTGTTCAGCAGTTAATCTAAGCATATTGTTTTTTAAGTAAGGTTAGCTTCTTGTTGCCCAAGTGTAATAACAAACGGTCAAGGGAACAATGATAAAAATATTAGGAGACAGATGAAAAGCAAAAAAGATGGTTATTAAAAGATAGGGATATGGAAAAAGTGAAGACTACATAGAATCATAGTGACTGGATAATTTATGGTAGAAGAGAATTAGGAGATCCTAAGAGCAAAGAAAAAGTTTAAAATGTAAACATGTTAGAATTGACGTGATGGTCATTATGGTCAAATGCACATTTAATAACACACAAAGATAAATGCTGGGAAGTGCAAGATCACAAATATGAGATGACACAATATACAATGAGCGATGAACTATAAAAATTATAAAGGATGTTCTAAGGAGAGATGTAATATTGATCCAATAATTGTTGACTCTCCCTAAATCTCCATATAACTGGACAGAGAAGACTCAAATGCAGTCTGCCACCTTTATGTTTACATTCACAATTGTGCAGAAACACTTGCAGTCACAGTAAAAACTTTTATTAAAAAATTATGTAAAAATTTTGGCATTGAATACTGTAGCCACTCGCTTCTTCTGAGAAGGGCCCCTGGACACCAATGTGATGCAAAAATAAACTTCAGGCACAGCTATCACCAAGACTGCAGGAATCTTTCTGTTAGGGCCACAGGTGGAAGGACTGGACATTTTAATGTGTGTCCTAATTCATATGGTGTGAAACCTTCTTACTCCTCTGAATGGACACGTACACACTAAGAGTTTTATTTCTTGTCACAGTGGTACATTCAGGGCAACTTTTCCAAAAACTGTCCAAAAGTTACAATGGAGAGGAAAAGAAAACATACTTCTGTATAAAAACTATATAAGGTATAATATTTCTGTAGTAAGGTAATGACATTGGTGAAATACAATTTCCAGGCTAAAATATATTCCGATCACATTTCAAATTCTTTCTCCATTTGTTTGGGGGAAAGTCTATCCTTGATATGAGTATTTTGCTTCCCATGTAGGCTACACAAGGATTTGCTTTGGCAATACCATTTAACCCTTTATTACAAAACCACATATCTGGATCTTAAACACAGTATATCAGCACTAGCCAAAATATTTAACATATTTGTAAGGGTTAGATCTTTGAAGCCTTCCTTTGCTTTCAGTTGTAGGCTCTGAAATCCAGCTCTGGCAGTTATAAATGTCAAAAACTTCCTGTCTAAGAAACAAGTGTGCTCATGCATCCCAAAACGGTATCAAGACCTAATCTAAGCCCAGGTTTCTGACTCTTGTCCTGCAATTGTTATTACTTAATTCAGAGAAAAAACAAGCAAACAAAGAGGAAAAGGCATGATGCATCACACTCAGGTATGTTGGAGCCTCAGCATCTCGCAGAACACCCAGAAACATGTCATTATCTCATCAATGTGTAGAAGTGTTTGAAGGGAGGGCGTCAGTGGATGGATCCAGGCTCTTCTCGGTGGTGTCAAGCAATAGGGCAGGAGGCAGTGGGCAAAACCTGATGCACAGGAAGCTCCACCTGAGCATGAGGAAGAACTCTTTACTGTGCAGTGACTGAGCACTGGAACGGGTTGCCCGGAGACGCTGTGGAAGTCTCGCTCCCTGGGGATATTCAAGAACGATCCTGTGCAGTGAGCTCTGAGATAACCCTGCTTGAGCAGGGAGGTTGGACCAGATGTTCCAGTGTGGTCCCTTGCAGCCTGACCCGTTCCGTGAGTCTGATCCGCACGGCTGGTACGCAAACATCCAGGATCCAAACAGCGGCGGGGTACACGTGCTCCGACGGCTGAGCAAGGGCAGGGATCCGCTGGATTCCCAGGCACGTCCAGCGTCCCTGCTGAGCACCTTGGCCGGGCAGCAGGTGCTCCTGGCCCCGTTGGAAGAGGGCGGCGGGCGCCTCGGGCGGGCAGGCGCTCGCCGCGCTGCGCTCGGGGCCG